>JACWQW010000045.1:0-126923 GCA_014849355.1 Cryphonectria radicalis | reverse complement strand
GGAAAAACAAACAAAAAAAAAAAAAAAAAAAATTAAAATTAAAAAAAAAAAATTTTTTTTAAAAAAAAAAAAAAAAAAAATAAAAAAAAAAATTTAAAAAAAAAAAAAAAAAAAAAAAAAAAAAAAAAAAAAAAAAACTATTAGCATGTTGCCAAAGTCTTGCTCGCTGCTTGCCCCGGACCACCAAAGGTATTTGACTGCTTGGCCTGAAGACAATCGAATGGGTCCTTGGTATGCGAGCATTCGTGTGATGGGACCAGGGAGAAGACAGGAGGCCAACCGAACCCTTTACTTAACCTAACAATCTACACCTGGCAATGCATGATTCCCCGTTTGGCAAGAATTCAAAAGGTATCATCTAGATATACATAGGAGGACGACAACCTTGCTGCTCACACACACACACACACACACACACATCAACATACCATCCGTACTGCTCAAGCCGTTCCTCCCCCATATAGCACAGCATCACCAAGGGGGAATCCACAAAGGAGCCTGTGTCATCTGCTCTTTATTCAATCCCTCTCTTGCAGAAAAGGAAAAGGGCGGGGGATTGCAAGAGAGGTTGACCAGTGGGGGCAAAAGGGATATACGTGTTCGTCCGTTTCTTGTTTCCGAAAAATCATTATGACAAGTAACCTCATTCCGCAGCCCTTTGAACCCCCCAACTTCCCCCTTTCTTTCGCACTGACTCCCATGATCGTCCATGCAAGATATCATTCGACCAACCAGTGGAACCAGGTCAGACACACCTTACCTCCCTTGGTCGACAACTCCTGCCCAACCCTGTCGACTGATCAGAAAGATGCCTCCTTGGAACCATTGTGCACGCTTTCTCCCAGGGGCCATGAGCTGCTGGACTTCAGCAGGCAAGTTCTCAGCAAAACATAGTACAGGACTCCTCGCATACAGAAATGCAAGACTTCTTCTCTTTCTAGGCGGTTCCCATCTGCTCTCACGCACCACTCCAAAAGTCATGAAATTTCCGAGGCCTGAGAGAGAAAGCTTTATAAGACATAACAGCCAGCTTGTTGTGGCGTGTCGTTGCTGGCTGTTGAAAGACTGTTCCGTCTTGTCTGTCCTTTTTTTTTCTTCCCCGCACCATCACACACAGACATCTTGATGATCAAAAGTCTTGGGTGCTGCGGTGTACAGAAGCTCTGCCAGAGGACAGCGCGACTAAGCTTCCTACTTCTGCGACTTGGAGTCCTCCCCAGACTTTGTGGCCTCAGCCGAGGCAGGGCCGTCTTTGGAGCCGATCGTCTTCCGGTTGAGATCCATGCTGGGATCGAGCTTCTCGGGAGTCACGGGGCTGCCGATGACCTCGGGGTGGGAGTCGTCTTCCGAAGTGCCCGACGAAGACCCCTTGGAGACCTGGCTGGCCAGGTCTCTGTCCTCCTCGGAGTTATCGAACATCTCGGCGTCGTCAGAGTCGGTCAGGACCTCGGTGCCGTCGCCGAGGAAGATGATGCGGCCCTTGTAGCCTCCAATGCCGATAGCTTTGGTCTTGGAGTCGCTCTCGTTGTCATAAGAGTTGCTATTGTCATCGAAATTGTGATGAACACCAGGACCTCGGAACTCGGCTAGCACATGCCATTTGAATCAGTATGAGTATTCGTAGGAGAAAAAGACAAAGGACAGGCTAATGGCAGCCCGACGGCAGGCCGCCGGCGCCGACAATCACGACGGGCCATCAATAGGAAGGATAGCAAAGGTAATCATCATCCATCATCATGATCATCATGATCGCTCGGGTTGCATACCATATTCGGGTGGGGCACAGGGGCCGTCACCATTGGCAACCCGCCTGGCAATTTCCTCATACCACTCGTCCTTCGTCCGCCCCCGCAGGAACCCAATGATGACCATGGTCATATTGTCGCAGCCAACGCCGCCCGTCTCGGAGTTTGATGCCAGACAGTTGTCCATCATGTTCTCGCAAATCTTGTCCAGGTCCTGCTTTGCCGCAATACCGCGGCGGACAAATTCGATGACGGCCTGGGAAGACTGGCAGTCCCAGATGCCTAAAACACACACACACACACACATGGAGCGGTCAGAAATTATGTACGGTACAGGTCACACGGAACCAGAGAGATTTTTTTTTAAAAGAAAAAAAAGAAGAAAGGAAAGGGAGATAGGAAGGGGGAGAGGGGGGAAAGAGTGGGGGGGGGGGGAGGGTGTGTGTGGTTGGTAAACTCACCGTCACACGCAATCACCAGAAACTCGTCATCCTCGGCAAGATCGTGTACCACGACGTCGGGATAGGCAGTGACGATTTGTTGCTCAGGGGCCAGGTCTGCGCTTTTCTTGAACTCGAAGTCGCCGATAGCGCGAGAGAGGGCGAGGTTGCCGTTCACTCGTCCGAAGTCGACAAAGCCGCCGGCGGCGGTGATTCTTGCCTTCTCACCTGTGTAAAGGAGGGCTCACGTGTCAGCAGGCGGTCAAAGTTGACGGGACACATAGAGGGGTTAGAGAGAGAGAGAGAGAGAGAGAGGTGCATGCAAACCTTCATTCTGGGGCTTGTGGTCGAAGGACAGGGGCTTAGCGCGGCCTTTCACACCCAAAACACTCCTGGAATCACCAGCATTGGCCTGACGAGACGTCTAGTTGTCAGCTCGCAGATCTGGGGCAGTCAGCACAGAATCGTGGCCGGGAGCACACTGACCACATAGATCTTATTGTCGGTGATGAGACCAACACACGCGGTGCAGCCAGAAACTTCCTCCTCGTACTTTGGATCTGGACGGTGAATGTATTTGTCAGCCACGTGCCCCACCCCCTCCTGGCTGCGGAAATAATGGAGGGGAAAAAAGGTGTACCGTTGAGTATTGCGCGGTCGGTCGCGAGGAAGCCGTCCTTGAGTGCCTGCTCGTAGTTGCCTGTCTTGAAGGTATCCTGCCTCGCGATGATGTTGTGGATGTTGTCGCCGGTAAACAGTGCCACCTTGTCGCCGCCGTGGCCGTCGAAGACGCCGAAGAAGGAGAGCTTGGAGGAGTGGTCCTTGGCATCGGGGCTGCCGGCGAGGAGGTCTAGGACGGCGGTATGGGCATCCTCCATGCTGATGCGCCAGCCCTGCATGGCAGACACGCCGTAGAACAGTCGTGTATCGGCTCCATTCTCGGATGTCTAAACAAGGGGGAAAAAGGGGGGGGGAGACAGGTCTCGTGTCAGCAAAGTCCAGGCGTCGGCTCATACGGCGGCGGGGGAGGGGGGATGAGGGGTGGGGAGGATCGTCTGAAGAAACTAGCAGGGCGATGATGTGATGGCCAGCGCGCGACGGGTAGCTGCGGTCCCGAGTACAGGAAAGAAGTAGGGCGCGTTGGGGGCAGAAGTGAGGTTGTCGTCACCGGTGCGGAGGTATGACGCGAAATCGTGGCGGCGGCTGCTGCTGCTGCTGCTGCTGCTGCTGCTGCTGCTTGCAGCAACAGAGCAGCGCTGCGTCTCGACCTGTCGAACCCCATCTCGCAGGGGCAGCGGTGCTGGGGGAACGGGGAAGGATGCATGTCATGTGGCTGGGAATGGGAATCGAACTGACCTTCTCGACAACGGGTTCGGAGAGTGTTTGACCCATGTTGGTGGCGATCCGAGCGGTGAGGCTGGAGTCGAGGTCGAGGACACGCGGGATAGGAGATGGTAGTAGTATTGGAGGAGGAGGAGGAGGAGGAGGAGGAGGAAAGGAATAGAGAGAGTGAGAAAATTGGTAGCAGGAAGGGCTACCGCGGGGTACAGGGAAGAGGGATGGATGAGATGGGCGGGATTGTCAAAGGTAGAATGGAGATTTGAGCCAACTTTGGGATGTGGATGTGGGTGTGGCCGTTGTTGGGGTGGATCACAGCTTGGACCTGAGGTTGATGAAGTAACAGCGCGTGGCCTGGGTTTGTATGTAATTGGGGGGGGGGGGGCTTAGGTCAGAGTTTTTTTTGCTGGTAGTAAGAGGGCGGTGGTGGTGGTGGTGGTGGTTGTTTGCCGCCGCCGCTGGTGCTGGTGCTGCAGCCTCTGTCTGGTCCGGAGGGGGACAAGAAAAAAATGACGTTGGGGGTCCAGAAGCTTGAGGATCATCGGCTGCAGTGCTGCAAGTGTGTGGTGCCTGGGCAAAAAAAGCAGTCTTGTCGTGTCAGGTCTAGTGCGCAGGTCCAGATATCAGGTCGCGTTGCCCTTGATCGCTAAAGTTAGCCGTCAGGCTGCCAATCCCAAGTAGTCAGGTGGGCAGAAAAAGAGGCGAAAATGTGGGTGGGGTGGCCTTTCCTTCTTCTCTCTTTCTCTCTCTCACCAGCTTTTGTCTCTCTCTCCCTTTTTCTTCTTTTCTTTCAGATCAAGGTCAAGGGAAAAATCAGCCTGCGACTGCCGAAAAAGTGATGCTGTCACAAATTGATAGGCTGTGGCCTTGTAGGCGATAATGAAGTGGATCATCCAGAGGTCGGGAGTCTCATCCGTGTGGAAAGGATTTTGTCCTGCCCTGCACGAGGTGTCAATGTGACCCGTCTTGATTCTTAGCACAAGAACCAAGGGTACTGTGTACTTTCCCTATCCTATGTTCTGCTCCAGCCTCTGGAAGCGGGGTACCTAGCCTAGCCAGCCCATCCGCACCAAGGGCAGGGGTTCATAACAGCAGTACATAGTAAAGTCATTAGTGGTGGTTGGGGGGGGGGGGGTAATTAGAGGGGCCTGTGCCAAAATGTGGACAAATCCCCATTACTATCAAAAGACATTGATTTTTTTGGTGTGTGTCTATTGTCTATCTCTTTCCTGTTCCTGGTAGTATTGACAAGCTGTCTCACTTTGATTTCTTTTTTTCTTCTTTTTTTTACTCTTTACAAAAGAAGGTAGACTATGAAAAATAGGAACAAGGTCAAGAACACCAAATGGAAAAAAGACCAGTTCAGCTCATCTCACCATGGCTGTACCCCCCCTGCCCTCCTACACGTATGTACTTGCTGTACTACGTACTATGGTACTTTACCTTATGTATGACACCCCAGCCCCATAGGTGGTCCAAGCTTCCAGCAGATTTGGGATTTCGATTTGTGGGGTTGACCCTCTGACTTTTCTGCCCTTGTGCTTCCGAATTTGTAAGGAAGTACCCAGCTCCTTCATTACAAGCTCCCCTCGAGCTTTCCTTTCCTTTTTTTTTCTTTTTTTTTTTAAAAAAAAGAAGAAAGAAGAGGGAAAAAAGTGAAAAAAAGAAAAGAGGGAAGGGCACAGGCCATAGGAGTCAGGCCACAGGGTCAAGCCACCTCTCCAGAGAATGACGTACCATGTACAATGCAGCCTGTCAACCCGGCAAGCTGATGCCTTTGTTTCAACAGCTTATTTACCTTTGTCAGGTCTGTACCTGTTTATTATATTCTGCCCTGATGTACCTGTACCTCGGTATCGAAGCCAGCTAACTATATTCACCTGAGGTATATCAAGATGGCCGTCAAACAAATTGCCAAATCGCTAGATCGAGACTCATCTCGCCCCATCTCGCCCCGGCGGCATTGCACACCTTTCGAGGAAGAGAACCAGCCTGACTACCGAGTTGATGAGTTCTCAAGGGTAGTGTGACCACCGTTCACCTCGGGATATTGCGTCACGTCATCATAGTAGGGTGTATACCGTACCAGCTCTGGGAAATGAGGTGAATGGTGACTTTGTCTTGACGAACTTGCGTGCGCCGCGGCAGGCGCGAAACCGCTTGGTGCACGTTGGCTTGAAGTAACTATATAATTGATTCAGGTGTCCTGCGACTGTTCCTCTTCCGCCTCTTGCTGCTTAGCCTGTGCTGTCGCGGAGTTCCCCTCTGTTGGGTTGTCCATGGCATTACCCCAGATCGAGCGTGAGACAAAGTCCTCGGCCATGTCGTCTGCTCCCTCGTCTCCATCATCCTCAGTGTTCGATGCGACATAGCGAATAACTATCTTCTCCTTGCTCAGCCCATCCAGCGCAGCGAGCATCGCCTCTTCATTCTGCTTCTGCACCTCGGTCTGAGCTCGAGCAGATACCTCCTCGCCCATCCCAGCAGCCCAGATTCTCGGATCGATAATGCACATCTGCTTTTCCGTAACCAATTCTTCTGCCGCAGTTGTAGAATTATGTTTCGTGGCTGTTGCGCCCTCGGAATTTTCTTTCGAGGAAGCAGACTCATCAGACTCCCTGCTCTCAGGCATAGACGGGTTTTCGATAGCCTGTCCTTCCTCCCGAGCGACCTCGACCAACGCGGGAGGCAGGACCAAGGGAGTGCCTCGAGCGTCTCTCGGCTTGTCGTGGCCAGGTTCCCAAGCTCGGGGCGGGATGTCCCACCCCTCACTGTCCCACTCATCCGCCCACGTATCATCAGGTTTGATCGTGGTGGAAGGACCTCGCTCAAGCGGAGTAAGATCGACCCACCTTTCCTCATGCGAGTATCTTCTCCATAACGGCAGGTTCTTGATCTTGGCTCTCTGCAGAACATGGCTCAACTGTCCACTCTTTTGTGCACGGTGACACCGATAATCAAGCAGCAACGACTGACACAGCACCGTGCCTATATCAAGCGCGGGGCCGAAATTTGCAAAGGCGAGGGGGAACGCCCTCGCCGTGAGGGACCCCAACTCGTCGCGAGGAAAGGGACCGGCGCCCCAGAGCCTCTGTAGAATAGCCTTAATGCTCGCCAGAGCCGCATCTCCACCAGCAAGCTCCCGCGCAAGCGTCTCTCCTCCCAGCTGATGATACGTTGTTTCTGTCAGATCATCTCCTGCAACGCCAAACTTGCCGTCCAGCAGGCTCGCAACTCGCCTGCGCATGCGCCACGAGGTGAGCCGGGCGAGACAGGCATATCGCCAGATGACGACGATGGTTGTGCGCAGGCGGCTCTTCCAGGCCATCTCGAACAGGAGGTGAAGCATGGCCGTGTTGGGCTGCCTGGCGAGAGCTGGTGTCTTCATCTTGCGCATCACATTGACGGCGAGGGGTAGTTTGCCCCTTGTGCTGGCGTGCGACAGTATGTTGATGAAGCTGCTGGCATCGTGGCGAACAGTCAGACGTTCCATGTGCCGCTTGACCGGAGTGCTCAGGTGGCGCTCGCCTAGCATGTCTAACAGCTTAAAGGCATCGTCGAAACGGCCGTGGCTGGCAAATACGTCAATCGCTTGATTTGCTGCGTCGCGCGTCAGCCAGTCAGCACCGTAGCGCTGTCTCTGCTCTGAAAAGTAGGTAGAGAGGCTCTTGTCCTGGACGACGGCGTGTTCGGCATCCATGGCGGCCATCTCTGTGGCCACGCGCTGGATGGCCTCCGGAGTTGCCAATATATTCTTGTTGTCCATGGCCCTGAGGATGTAGGACCTGACCTCGATCGATTCGAACATGCGCAGGAAGAGAAGCCAGGTATCGAGGTTCGGTGCATGGCCTCGACGATTCATGAGACCCAACGTTTGTTGAAACTTGCGCAGGTTGCGCGTCTTGACTGTTGCCTTCAGGAGAATATTGAAGACGTCCACATCAACCTTTAGCCCGTGCCTGTCCATGATGACAAAGAGCGTCCTGGCCTCGGGCAGATACTTGTCCCCCTTTTCGCACATGTGCGAGAGCGCAATCTTCAAGGCAGCGCAGGTAGCCACCTTTTGTGCCGGGATGTTCTGAAAAATGCGTTTGAGGCGCCTAGTAATGGCTCGTTCATGATCCAACAGCATCGCGCCCTTGTTTTGGGGGTACAGCGGAGAATGCAAGTGAGGGGACACCGCAGAATCCACGAGCCCAACCACGTACTCTTCCAGAGCCTCGGGGGTCCAGGCTAACGGTATGGGCGTGGTGTAGATGTGGTGAGTGATATGGCGATGGCCAGGGAATGCACCCTCCTCTCTGGACAATGGTGGTTCAAAGAAGAGGTTCTTCTCGCTCAGATGTTCCGTTTTCGCCTCTCCCGGACCCAGAGGGGAGTACAGGCGTGTGATGGTGATTGTATCAGCAATCCTCCTGAACTCATGGGTTGCCCTGTTGATTGCCTGTCGAGAACCTGACAGCAGCAAGGACGACTCGTCTGGGGCGACCTTGATAGCAGCGCCTGTTCTCCGTCGAATGGAACCAATCTTGTCGTCACCGACGTCGTCCATGATCGCAGCCAGGGTCTTCCTCGGCACATCGATCTTCATGCCATCCTCGATCCACTGCAGCGACTCCTGCGGCGTGTTCTGGGCCATGATTGCGAGCACCTTGCGCCAGTCGGCAGGCAGAGCGCCCTGGTTCCTCCGGTTTCTGTCGTGGTAGACCTGCGCCGAGATGGTCTTGTGGTGCTCCCTCCAGCTCTCGCGTGCCTCCACGCGGTGTTGCAGATTCCTTGGCCGTTTGACGAGGACGGAGCTGGCAAAATGGCTCCTTTCCAGGTCGGACTCCATGTTTCGAAGCTCTTCGGAGGATTCTTGGTCTTCAGCTCCGGCCCGGCTCTTTGTCTCGCGTCTCCCTCTGATGCGTGCTCCCAGCTCTTTCGACGAGACAACCTCCTCCTCTCGAATTCTTCGACCTCCGGTACGCCGAGACGCCTTGAAACCGATTCCTCCATCATCTGCCAGTGACTGTTCTTGTACTTCTTGTTCAAGGGCTTTGGAATCGTCCGTGGCGGTCGAGGAGGAAAAGGTTGGTCGAGATCGTGGTCTCGCTGGGAAGAGGAGGACCTCCCTGGGAATCGAGGGCTCCAGCCGCAGAGGTCGGATCCTCCATCTTGCAATGATTCCCAGGGACATTTGCTATGAAAGGACCATTCTGTATTAAAAAGCTGTGCTTTTGCGCCAAGTTCAATGTGACGAAGGGCGCAGTCCTTTTACTTCTGTTTCGACCAAAATAGCTGGCTTGGGAATTGAGTGGGATGAGCATTTCAAAAAAGGTTTTGTCGCTAAACCAAGGGAAATAAATGGCTTATCGATACGCTGCGCAGTCTCCCGCATGTAAGTAACCAAGGCAGGCAGCCTGTCAGTACTATGTACGAGTCAGGCGCTCGCTCTCTGGTTCAGCTTTTTCTATGGCAAGTCCGCGCACGTATTGAGCCCCATGTCTGCACAAATGAATATTCGATGTTTGGGTATTTATGCTGATGCTGAATCAATCTCTAGATATTGCATTTACTCAAGTTGGGCATGGCGCAGGGCCGCTGTTGTCCACCCCTCTCCAGCTTTGGTCCCATCCTTGACACTTGTCTGTGGCCGCATTTGTGTCTCCCGCTTTCACCAACTTCCTGACGTCACTCCAATACTCGAGAGTCTGGACCTCTTCGTCTGCATGTCGTATCGCTGCCCTCAAATTATTAGATTTGCGTTGCAGCCTCCCCGTGTCGTTGTCCCTCAGTTCCTGCTGCGTCGCATTGAACAGATCGTTGAGTTTCGACACGAGCACCCTCCTCGAGGCCTGGAAGACAAAGCTGGCCATGACATCGTGCATTCTGTGCTGCAGGTGGACCAGCTCCTCCTCGCCGTGCTCCAAGAAGTTCTCGACAGCCTCGATCTTCTCGCGGTCGATCCTGGCCCGGCTCAGGATGGCCATGAGGGTTTCCATGTCTTCAATGTCCGTCTTCTCGAGTGCCCAAGAGGATATGCTCATGCTGGCCCTGCTGTGGCGACTGCTAGGCTTGCTACCTGTCCTGCCCGTGTCGACGCTGGGCCGCACCGTAAAGTACTCCGTGTTCAGCATATGAGGATCGCTGGAATCTGGATTTCTCCTCATTCGTTTTCTGATCCATGCCCGGCGGCGGACGAAGGAATTGTACCACTTAGATGAGTGCCACGAGAAGGTTTTGGAAAACATGAAGGAATACTCCCATCCATCTTCATCGACCCCCACATCCTTGTTGATGTGCCACTCGTCCCACACCCATACCCAGCTGGGATCGGGGACCTGTGCAGTGTAGATATCGGTCGGGCTCGGTTTGTGGGCGACATTGGTCCACGCGGGAGGGTCGAGCTGGCCTAGGGCCTTGGGCGAGAAGAGGGGAATGCCGCAGAGGAAACCACCTCTTTGATTTTCATACAAGACATCAATGGCGGTTTCAGGCGTGTTTCTGTCGCGAGGGCTGCCACTCGGGGCGGGCTGGCTCGGATCGTACGACGGCGTAGCCCCTGCTCGCCATTAGACACATCATATGTTGAGCACATCGCCTCAGGTGAATTACTTACCGCTGACCTCAACCTTGGGTATGACAGCTCCTTCTCTCAAGCTCCGGCGGGCAGAGGACCGCTCGCGAGAGCCCTTTGATTTTTTGGACCTGCCTGAGGCACTGGAACTGCCGGCCCTATCCCGTGAGGCGCTCGCAGGAGAACTTGGACGGTCCCTGCTCTGCGAGGGACCAGGTTGCGGTTCGGCAATAGCCGATGTGGCGGCCGTGTATGTGGACAGAGACTGATCTTTTGGGGTCTCTGCGGTCTGAGATAGAGTAAGAGCATTGTCTGTCCGCGCTGAAGGGCCCGAGGGCTCTGGAGGCAGAGGCTGAGCGGTCCCAGCCTCAGCTACATGGTCAACAAGGTTTATCTCATGGTCGTAGTCGCTGTCCTTGAGAGCTGGGGCTCTGCGTGAGCTTCTCGCGTTGGAAATCTTTCGCATCGCAGGAGCAAGGTCTCGAACATGGCGGCCAGGAGAGAAGAGTCGAAGACTGGCCCTGATGGCAGAATGTTCAACTTAAGAAGCCGATGCCTTGGAAGGGAAGGGGGGGGGGAGGCGTAGGAGGTTCGAGTTTACGCCGCACTATGCTTCCGCCAGAGTTAGCCTCACTGCAGCAAGTTGCCAGTCAATTTATGGGTCGCCAGGCCAAGATCAAAGGCCCACGACCATGTAAAGGCCAAGACGAAGACAGTTAGGAGACCGATATCTGGGATCACAAGAGACGCAGCCACACCACGTACCACCACTGACAGGTCTCGACTGCAGCCACAGCTGACAGCCCCTGCACCTCTTGACCCGTACCGAGGGAATTCCGGAAAGAATCAAAGGTGTAGGAGAATCCAGAATAATTTTTTTGGGGGCGGGGGGGAGAAAAAGTAGGGTCTGCGTGTATTGGTGTGTATTTTGGGGAATTGTAGAGGCAGAGGTTTGGTAAGGTTCTCGTAGGTGATTGATAGTACCTATAGGTTGGAACACGAAAACATGACCCTGGCTGACAGCTCTCCGCAGTACAGTCCAGACTCTACAGGGGATGGGGGTGCTAGTTGCCATGGGTGCTACAGCACGTGATGATGTAATTGAGCCTGAGGTCCCTCCTCAAACGGGGCCGTTCGGCTCCTGACCTGGCCTGAGCACTGTGGGGAACGATCGGATCGTCACAGCGGGGAAGAGCACCGAAGACCCACTGTAGATGCACTGCAGGTGCGTCTGCATCTGCTTCTGGCAGGGGAGCCTACGTCATTTTTTCGATGCTGCCGTCCCCAACTATGGACGTGAATCCGTACACAATTTGGGCGGTACGTACCAGGAATCAGAACAGAAACAAGGGAAGGGAGAGAAGAGCGACCCCTCCCGCAGCAGGTATAATAAGAAAACATCAGCCAATATCGTCGGCCCCCTCCCTCCTCCCCTGTTGACACGACCTCAACCTCACCTCCATCTCACCACACACCCAAAACAAGCACCAACCTGCTCCATCTCAGCTAATCCTCTCGTGCTTCCTCAACAATAATAACAATAACAAACACGTACACCACTTCATACTCGCAACCTCACAATGTCTCGCTCCCGCGCACCTCTCGTCCTCGGTCTCACAGCCGCTGGTGGCATTGGCTACTACCTCTATGGAGCTGGCGGCAATGCCAAGGTGGCTGAGAAGAACTTCGAAGGTGAGCTGAGATAGCCATAGGATCTTTGCCCTCCCCCAATTGATTCAGGGCTGCTACATAGTACTATGTGCAGATGCTAACCCGGCCCAAAATCAGCTGATGTCCACAAGGCCTCTGCCAAGGTCAAGGGCGAGCTGCCCGGACGCGGCCAACAGGCCGAGAAGGAGGCCGAGGCGCTGGGCCAGAAGGTCGGCGCCAAGTTCGACTCCGCTGTAAGTAGTTGTTGTCCTCGTCTGCTCCCTTTTTGTCGCCTCTGGATGCCAGCCCGCAGCACAACTCGACATAGGATATGGCATATGGATGAATCAGGGTTGACTGACGCGGACCAATCTACCCTCACAGGTCGCCAAGTCGCAAGCCGAACTGTCCAAGGCACAAGCCAATGCTGAGGCCTATGCGAAGAACGCTGAGGCTTACGCGAAGGATGCAAAGGCTGCCACTCTCAAGAAAGTCGACGAGTTCGACAAGAAGGTCGAGGACAATGCCTCCAAGGCCAAATCGGGCGTCTCGAGCTGGTTTGGTGGAAAGTAAAGAGGGGGCGGCGCGGTTCTCACCATGCTGGCATGACATGTCATTGATGACCCGAAAGGCGTTTTTGTGTTTTCCGAGGCTTCTTTTTTCTCTCTCTTGAGTGTCAATGGGCAAGGACTAATCATCACGGTGGATTTGCGAATTTGGAACTTTATAGGATAATAAAACCTCTTCCCATAATTTTTTTTTTAAAAAAAAATCCTGTAACTTTACTATTCCATTTTGTGTTCCCTAGAAAAGACAGCCGCTTCACACGACGATGCACGATCCTTTACCGACTCCATAGCTCCCTCGTTGCTTGACACAGATCACCTGGCACGACAAAGCCATGATGCGGTTCCCTAATTTGGCAACGAAGCAGCCACATGTTTCAAGTTGTCCTCGACAGAGCACCTCCACCGTGCAGGGTCCTTCGCGATGGGCTGCCAATACTCGCCATGGCGTGGGTCGTTGGAGACACACTTGGAGATGACCTCCTCGCGCTTCTCCTCGGTGCCGTGTTGCAGCAGGAACTTGTAATACCAGGCCCATGAGTCACCCACGTCACCGTCGAGCACGATGGCCTTCTCAAACCAACTCTGCGCACGATCCAGTTTCCTCTCGCCCCAGAAGATCCGCGCCACCGCCACGAAGAGAATCGGGTCGTTTTCCACCTCCTTGATGGCCTGCAGTGCGAGCGGCTTCCGCTGCGTGCGGGGCTCCAGGTACCAGATACGCTCGCTCCACAGCAGTCCGCTCTTGGGCATCTCCTTAAGAGCGGATGCCATGAGGTTCTTGGCCTGCGCCATGTTGCCGGCCCGCCTCTCGACGCGGATCAGCTCGCACCATAGTTCGGGGGCCTTGGGGACGGCTGTGCGCGCGCGGTCGAGGACGCTGCGTGCCTTGACGGTCGCGCCGGCTTTCTCCTCGAGCCGGGAGTAGAGAATCCACAAGGATATGCTCCTGGGGCAGGCCTTGACGCCGATACTGTAGGCTTGTCGGGCCTGAGGAATCTCGTTCCTGTCCTCGTAGATCTGGCCCTTGAGCATGTGCAGCTTGGGCGAGGCCGGGAAGAGCTGCAGGGCGTCGCCGACGAGCTCGAGCGCGGCATCGCTGTTGTGCTGCTGCCGCTCGAAGACCACGCTGCGCATGAAGACCCGGTCTGTGGGAGCTTGTTGTCTTGCTGTCTTCAGCAGCTCCCGTGCCTGATCGTTGAAGCCGTGATCCGCCTCGAGTTTGACGGCTGCCAGCCAGATCTCCTCGTTGTTCGGATTCTGCTGGAACGCCTCGCCGAGAACCTTCCGTGCCTCGTCGAGCTCGCCAGCCAGCAGCTTCTCCTTGGCGTGCATCAGCCAGAGAGTCTCTGAGTGTGGACAAGCTTCGGTGGCCTTCTTGAGAACATTCCACAGGGCATCTTTGCTCCCGTGGTTCCGCTCAAGATCCACGGCGGCCAGCCAGACTGTCTTGCTCGTTGGGAAGACGCGCAGGGCGTAGGCATAGATTGCACGTGCTGTCTCGTACCTCCCGCGCGCAATACTCATTTTGGCGTCCTCCATCCAGGTATCCTTTCGGTCATCGTCTTCGTCCAAGCCCCAACCAAGCGTCTCCTGTATGATGTTGGCACATGTGACAACGGCACCCTCCGCCTCGCATTTCTCCGCCTCCGTAATCCACTCCTCGCGCTTCGGCATGGCGGACTCCTTGGCAAGTGCAACGACGGCACGCTTCATCATGTTGATCTTGGTCTGGCCCATCTGCTCCACGAGGCGCGCACCAGCAATCCAGATCTCATGACTTTGGGGATTCGCCCTTTGTGCCTTTTGTATGATCTTCTGCGCGTTCGCTGGTGTCTCCAGGTGTGCCAGCGCGAGCCACAGCTCGACACTGTTGGGGATTTCCTCCACTGCCTTGGCCAGCAACAGGCGTGCGTCTGCCGGATCCTCCTCGAGGTTGATCGCCTCCTTCCAAAGCATCTCACTCTTGGGTATGTAGAGCAGTGCCTGCCGGATCACCTTCTTCTTGGACCGAGGGTCCAACTCCAGCTTCATTGCCTCCACCCAGAGCCGCACTGACTTGTTGTTTGCCTTGATAGCCTCTGCCGCGATGATCTTGGCATTCCGGTTCTCGTTCATCCGGATATTCTCGAGCCACAAGTCCTCGGATTTGGGGTTCTTGGCACACCCCTTGGCGATGAGGTTCCGCGCTGTCACGACCTTCCCGGCAAGCTCCTCCACCCTGGCCGCTGCGATCCAGGCGGGCGGGTGCAGCGGGTTAGACTCGTAGGCCGACTTCAGCAGCTTGCGCGCGAAGTCCACATCCCCCACGCTGACCTCGGGTATCTCGCCAGCCTTGGCCATGGATGTGAGGTATCCTTTGGGGTCGACGCTCGTCGAGGTACCGAGGGAGGTAGCAGTGCCGCTGTTCTGAGATGCCTGGTCAAGCCTGGCCTCGAGCACCTTCTTCTGGGCAGCACCAATCTTGGCAAAGTTCGTCATGGACCCGTCCTTGGCATCGGCGCCCCCATCATCATTGACGGTGGTGCCCATCTCGCCAGCATCGCGGGCGGCTGCCAGGACGGAATCGGGGACGGCATAGAACCTCTGGCGGCGAGCCTCTCGTTCACGTTTCGTCTTGCCGGTCATGTCTTTGACGTCGGGGAGATTAGCCCATTCGTCGTCGGTGACAGAGCCAAGGGCGCGCTTCAGGTCGGCAAACTGCTGCTGGATCTTGGGGTTCTTGCGCTCGTATTCGGCCACTTCTTCGCGCTCGCGTGCTTCCCTGTGGTAGAGACAGATGTGTCGGTATTCTGGTTCATCTATCATCACAAACGATGAACTCTGTGCTTGCACACACGCACACACACACAAACACACTGTGGAGGGCTGGAGCGGACAACTAACCTCTGCTTTTGGCGACGCTTGGCCATCTTCTCGTCTACCTCTTTCCATATGCGATCTGCCTCCTCGTCGTCCTTCTCGTAGATGCCGCCCGCGAATAGACCAACTTCGTTATCAGGGTCTTGGTAGCGCCCATCGTCATCATTGTCGCCGCCGCCGCCGCCATCATCCTTTGCCTCGGTGAGACCAAGCTGCTCTGAGCGCTTCTTGATGGCTGATGAGATCTGTTCCTCGCTGGGCCCGTCGCGCGCAGGACCCAGATCGGACCGTGTAGTGAAGCCGACGGCACCTCTACCAATACCGGCAACATAATTTTCCGGGGCCGGTTGGCTCAGGAAATCACGACGGCTGGTCATGTTTGAAACCTGCTGGCGAGGCAGGGCAGGGGGAATGGATGTGGTCTTGGTGAAGTTGGCCGGGGGGAAAGATTCGAGGCAGCTTGACAATGGTGCCTGAGTAGCAACGACCAAGGCCGCTGACTGGTTCAATCACTCCCTCTGGAGGTGTTTTGAGTTGCAGGGTGTCCCCTGTAATTGGCTTACTAAGCCGTTCAGCCTTACTTGAGAAATCTCAAGCTGCAAGTCAAAGAATTGGTTGCATGTGAAGAATGAGTATATTGGTGTTGATTTGATTTAGTTTGGCCTAGATTTGCTGTGAAGAACATAAACTTACAAATAGTATAACTACATTAGTCTGTATGTACTTTGTCGAAACAATATAGCAGATCTCTCCACTACCTGAGCCTTTGATTGGACCTTATTCTCTGGTCATTCACCAGACACCTTGTTGAACTTGCCCATACGCAGCACCTGGGGCAGTGTTGACATGTTTATGTCCCAACAATGGCTCTTTGTTGCAGGCACGGTTTGCTTTATCCTGGGTTTTCACACATCACCTGGAGAATATATTGTGTGGATGTACTGGAAATGATAGGCTAGGCTAGGGTTCCAGGGAAATGGGTACTTGAATCATCAGATCCAATTTTTGCACCTCATCTCTCCCTCCAAAGTCCGCTGCGTGTGAATGGTTCTAAGTGGAGAGACAATGATTTTGTTCAATTGAGACAGTATTAAGCCCGAGTAAAGTACTGTAATTACGAATAGATCCTTTCCCTCGGTCTATTACGGTATATAAACCACGCGTATGGGATGTACTAAGGCTTATGCTACCTGCCTAGTAGATATTCGTGAATCTGCACTCTCGGAAGGGGGCGAATATTCCTCGCGGCCTGGCGGAGGTGACTTACATATTGGGACTGGCCTGAACCAAGATTTAAACTTTCAGATCCAGGTTGGTTTGATGCGGGCGGTGCACTAATTCGATGAATTATCTTGGAAGATATGTATTATATCAATGCCTTTTTTGGGGGGGCTGTTTCCCCATGAAGGATCACTCTAGCTGGTTTCATCTCGCGCTTTTTCATGTGCACCTGCGATAGGGGGAGTATTTGCTCCGCCTACACAGCATTACATCGCGTTCAGGCGGCAACATTCTTGAATAGAAGCCTAGAGAAAATTTGCTGTACATCATTCATGGTACTACAGTAAGTAGTGCCACTAAATGAGAGGATATTTACCCCCCCCCCCCACAGCGCATAGGAAGGTTGGTGTGGTGCTGCCGTCAGTGCACACGAAGCTCTTTCCCAGCGCCAAAATCTACAATCCTAATTAGAGTACTTATCTTATAGAAACGACTCTGCAGGGAATGATATCTTGCCGCCACCTCAACTAGCTAGCATTCTTGTATAGGTGCTGCCTTGGAGAGGGGTCTTCAGCCTTAATTATATGCTTATTGGTCTTAACACAGGCCCTAGCTCTCACTTTCAGATCCTCCTTGCATGCAGTGCTTACAACGGTGGGACCACGCCCTGTTTGGATGCACGCAAAGAGGTCTGCAGTGGTTGTGCCCAAGAGATCGATCAGGTGGCTGAGCTAGGACCCCTGAGGTCGATGTATCTGCACGAAACTATATAGTAATTGGCGAGAGCCGGGTGGCTCCAGCAACGAATACTGTGCGTTGACTTTTCAAGTTGTTGCCAGTTCGCTGCTCTCGATGCTTTCAAGACCGCGCCAAATCCAGCCCGATTGCAGACCATGGCCACCCAGGCGTCATACACCCCGGTAGACCAAGCCTCCAAGGGAAGGGGAGGCAGATCGCTGCCAGAAGATTCGAAACATACGTCTCGCCATCGTGGGTGCTGGGCCGCGTGGGCTGAGGACGGCTGGCTGGTTGAAATCGCAAGTACCTTACTGGGCATTTTGTGCATCGTAGCACTGCTCGTTGTCCTGCACCGCTACGATGGCAAGCCGGCCCCTCACTTTGGTTCGGCCATGGGAACGTCACTCACGCTCAACACCGTTGTCGCCACTCTCTCGACGGTGGCTAAGGCTGCCATGCTTTACCCGGTCACCGAGTGCGTCAGTCAGTTGAAATGGATTTGGTTTTCCAAAGACTACCACCAGCTGAACGACATGTCCATGTTCGACAAGGCGAGCCGTGGCATTCGAGGGGGCTTCGAGCTGCTCTGGACCACCAAGCTGAGGACCTTCGCTATCTTAGGCCCGGTCGTGATGCTGTACGGGCTTGCTATGGACCCGCTGTCGCAACAGCTACTTTCCTACGCCTCCGTCAAGACCACAACCCTGGTGAATGCCACCGTACCCATCACCACCTCATGGAATGAAGACACCGGAGGTCCCCAAGGAGGAATGGGCATACTCGGCACAGGTCTGCTCCTCCTCTATAGCTATTAGCTTCCTTGAACATGAGACTGAGGGGATGCAGATTCGGTGAGTGAGAGTGCGTACAGTGACATCTCTACTGGTATGAAGGGTGTCATTCAAACCGGCCTGTACAGCGAAAACGTGTTGGTCCAGGACATCGCTCCATCATGCCCCAGTCTCAACTGCTCTTTTCCGTCGTATACGTCCCTCGCAGTCTGCTCGTCATTCGCCAACATCACTTCCCATGTCGTCTCGGAGGTCGACCCGACAGATGATGAGTCCACGATCTGGTATCTATCCGGCACATCCTCCAATGTCTCTCTAGGGGACTTGGCCTTTTTCAACGCAAGCTCTGCGTTCTCGGTCAATGACACCGTCTCCACGGGCAATCCCTTTATACAACCCTTGGACTTCAACAACTCCATAGCGTTCAAAGATGTTTCTTTGGCATTGGCGGATGTCTTGGTGCTCTACGCAAACCAAGAGACTATCAACGGCCCGTTCACTTTTGGCGCTGTCGAGTTCATCCTAGAGTGGTGTGTTCAGGACTTTACTACCGAGATGGTCAACGGAAGCGCTGCAACTTCACGTCAAGGGGCAATAAGCAACTTCACCAATCCGCCATTCCCAACACTTCAAGTAGGGTCTACCACCTACTCGGTCGACCCAAATGTTCATATCAGCGCCTCAAGGTTCCTTAACCGCATTCTCCAGGGATCAGTCCAAACAGGTATGTTCAGCACTATCTGACCATCTCCCAAGCTTACCTGCTGAGAAGTTATAGGCAACGGTGATGGGTATTGGTATGCGTCCTCTGACGCAGCTGAAGCATTATTTCAACCATACAATGTCTGGCAGGAGATGTCGCCAGGCGCGGTCTATTCACTCAGCAGTGGTATCAAGGGCACAAATCAGACCGGACTCGAGTTTATCATCAATAATATAGCGACCGGCATGACAAACTAGTACGTCAGAAAGAGTGGGTGTTCCGTTTGACGAGTATAATTACTAACTAAGTTACGCAGTATAAGAAGGAACAGCTCACAGGTCGCCTATGGCACCTCGTATTCACAAGAGGTTTTGGTTCAGGTCCGATGGAAGTGGATTGCAGCGCATGTATCGTTCATCGCACTGTGTCTGCTTTTGCTGGTGTCTACCCTGATCTCCACACGCCTGAGCACTCTGAGGAGCCTTGCGTGGAAGTCGTCTCCCTCCGCTGTCCTCCATGCGTTAAGTCCCAATCTGCAACATACCAGCTTGGGAATATTACAAGGGTCTGAAGCAACGACTTTCGACAAGGAACAGCTCGTACAATTATATAATATAGAAGGCGAAGGATGGCGGCTCCGAGCTCATGATGCTAAGCAGTTAGTTGGGCTCATAGAGTAATCACTATGAAACTGAGTGTGCTGAGGCACTGCAGAAAGAAAGGAAAGGAAAGAAATACAGAGGGAAATAACAGCTAGATTGCTAGGCTATCTAAGTGGAGGGGGGGGGGGGGGGTAACATGCGCGCTTACCATCATAAATCAAATTCAGTTGTAAATTCAATCCATTCTCTAGGTCTCACAGTACACACACTTCATTGGAGAAGAGTAATCAGGACTTGTATTTTCTGTGGGTTTGTTTGAGCTTATGATGTCTGGGGAGCCAAATCTGGCCGCACATCTCTCGAATGGTCTGGCCTAACCTGAGGCTCAATTGGACATTTGTGTAGAAGATGTCAGGTAGGAATATGTACCCAGTGTTGAGTGGCTAAAGCTCTCAGGCACACATGGTAGCAGAAATGCGAAGCAGATATTGTCTCACATCACAATTTTCTGTGGCTCAAAGTTATCCAGTGCACGTCAAGTTGCCGTTGGTTTGGTATAGAGTCAACCGCACCCTACCTAGAGCAGTGGAGGCTACTTAAAAACTTATTTTTATAGCAGATGGCGATGACACTGTCAATGTCTCGGGGGAAAGAGGCCTTTTGAAGTTCTCATCATTTACTTCAGTAGGGTCTGGAAGTCACCTGCTAATTATAATAGAATGGGTTGGAAACTTTTCGATTTGCATGTACATACAATTCACCTTAGGGCCGTTCAAGGTCACAAGCATTGATTTGTAAAGTCTCCCTTCCTAGTCGTGAACCATGATTGCAGCATCACCACCCTCAATTTGGTCTCTATCCCAAGTACCTAGAGTGATCATTTTTAAGGGGATGATTTGGCAAGCCGGAATCTTTGTCTTAGATAATTACTTACAAATTCCTTTAGGTCTACACTTTAATTCATGTTACCAAGCAGAGGATTCCGGAGTAATCACTTACAGAGCCCTGCCATAATCCAGCACTTGAGACTTGCAGGAAACTGCTTGTGATTGCTGAAATATTCTTTCTTTGAATTCTTGTCTTGAAGATTGTCTATAACCATATATACTATGCATGCCGGATGCTGTCTGTCGTCTTGATATATTTGGATCAAAGGTCCATAACTCAGCGAGAGAGAGCGCCGAAAATTCCCAGTAGATTATGATGGCCCCGAATGCAGAGTAGGGTGACCGTCCATGAAGTGTCAGGTATATCCTCATCTCGAAACCAGCCGTGTAGGTGGGACTTCTCCAGTTCATGACACGCCCATATCGTAAGCCCGTGTTCGTTATGTATCGTGTCATCGTTTGCTCGCCTCGCACGGCATCTCTCTACAAGACCCCGGAGCACACATTGCGATCAATTAGTGCGTGAGAACCCTGACAGCCTGAAGCATGATGCCGAAGATCAGGCCTCTCGCCACTTCCTCGATCTGAAGACAGTCAAAGATACGACCCAAAGCCTCATTCGTAGCGTTCTGTCCCATAACACCAGACAAAGCAGCGGGCACACCGCTTTGGATCAGCAGGCCGCGGGCTTTTTCTCGAAGCTTCTCTTTTTCTTCCATGCTCGGCTCGGGCGGCCATGCCTTGAGCTCCTCCTCCGTTGGCATGGTGTTCTCCCTGAGCTTACGCAGGTGGGAAGCGATGCCCGCGTCGGAACAGTTGGTCTCGATGACAGAAGCTTGAAGCATCTTCTGGATGGACACAAGAGAGGGGTTGCCCGGCCGGAGCAGAAAAGACTTGGCAGCGGCTAAAAGTGCCCGGCGGAAATTCCATGCGGAGGAGAGGGTGTAGAGCTCGTTGATCATGGCAAAGACAAGCTCCACGGCGACGCGGGTCTCCTGCTCCGAGATCTGGGAATATTGCTTCTTGGGCTTGGCGACTGGTGAGATCACACCGTTTGTCGATCTTTTGGCCTGTTGTTCACTGTTCACCGGGGTGCGCTGCGGCGTGCTATTTTCGATGGACCGTGTCCTTTGGGGACTCTCAGGCGAGCCCCAGTCATCTGGCATGGCGTCAGGTGGGGGCGGAAGCTTGAGCGCCTCAAGGCTCAGCGTGGACGGGGATCGCAGTGGAGAGCGGAGGGCAGCTAGGCTGGACGCCCGGCTGTTTGCCCTGCTGTCTCTGGGACTTGGCGATGGTCGATCCCAATGATCCACACGGCCCGGTCGATTCTCAGCATCCGAGTCGCCGGGTATCTGAAGGCTTGGGCGTCGCTCCATGGGAGGCGTCTTTCCAGGCTGCACGGAAATGACAGACGACCGCTGGCTGTCCAGACTATCTCGGGGCTTTCGGGAACCGTTCAGCGACAGAGTGCTGTCTACCCTTGGTGGCGTTGGCACAGAGAATCGCTTGGCAGGACCGTTTGTGTCAGGAAGAGAACTCGCAGTCGCCTTCCTCGATAGGCCCATGTTTCCGAATACGCCAGTAATAACTTTTCCGCCTTCGGCAACGCCCTTTGGTGCACTGGCCAGGACGCCGAACACATTCTTCCCAAAGCTCTCGACTGCCTGGAACCCCGTCTTGGATTCCTGTCGAGTGTGTCCTTGATCCTTGTCTAGGAACCGCTTCATGCCTTCACTTTCCGCGAGCGCCTTGTACCAGCACGCATCGCGCACGTACCGCTCTAGCTCGCCTCGCAGGGATTCTCGCGTGTGGATCTTGAAGTTTGGCAACTCCTTGTGCTGCTCTGTGAATGCTGTGATCCCCGAGATGGTCGCTATTCTTCGAAGGACCTCATGCAGCTTCTCGAAATCAGCATACTGCCTGGGGATCATCCACCCGGAGTAGTACGAAGAGCTGGGCTCAATCTGGATGAGGTAGTCCCAAGTCGGCTTCGAGCGGATGCGACTCTTGTCGTTTGTGCTGTCATCATAGATTGTGATCTTTGCGTTTTGCAAGGTCAGCGCCGCTGGCTTCTTCTGCTCTGCATCGCTGAGGTCTGAGTCGTCCTGCGCAGGAGGCACCAGCTGCTCGAAGTTGGTGAAACTGGCCTGATGGCTGTGCTGAGGCAATACCTTGGGCACTGGGGAGTCTGCGATCTGGGACGACAAGTCACTTCTGCCGGCTTCACTGCTGAGTCGCTCCTCGCTCCAGAGGTTCTTCTCGGGAGGCAGCAGCTCGGGCAAGCTTGACGACGGTGCACCAGGGGTCGTGGGGAGCGTCTTGGACACCGAGTTCGACTCGAGACCGAGCGCATCCACGTTCCTACCCAGGGCATCCGCCAATCTTTCCGGAACGTCTGCCTCTGTGGACGGCTCTGGCTGCGTGAGATTCGCTGATCTCCGCTTTTGCTCTTGCAAGATCAGTTCATTCATGCGCTTCATCTCCTCGACTGCGTTTTCCATCTCCTCATCTGCCTTGCTCAGCTTTTTCTTGTGGGCCTGGCCGGAGTCTCGGTGCCGTGGCCTGTCCATATCTGCTGAAGTGCGGCTGGTCTTGGTAAGACCGACGTTTCCGACATTGCCATCCAGGTCAGCAAAGACCGCACTGTTGGCATCTGGGCCGGTCTGCATCCCAACATCGATGGCCTGGTTGAAATCTGGCTCCCCGGCCTCCAGAAGGTAGACGATCCAGCCATTGATCCACTCGGCCTTGGAGCAGGTCTGGAGCGACATCTCGAGTATGACACCAGCCAGGATCTCTCGTAAGAATGTCCGGGCTGGATCGCAGTCGTAGGTTGGTCGGTCGAGAAAGCCAAGCAGATCTTCAGACACGGCCTTGAACTTGGTAGATTGGTGTCTCTGGCTGAGCAGATGTGACAGGTTGGAGTCGGGGTTGGAGGCAAGGTAATCGTACACGGCATCGGCGGCAGTCATCTTCGAGTCGGGGGGAAGGTCTGCGAATGCGGCTGATAGCTCGGAAAAGAAGACGATGACCATGGAGGAAGAGTTGGTCAGGAAGTCTAGAAAGCTGTCTGCTGGCCTCTTCTTGCCCAGGTGATTGGAGACGGAGACGAGAAAGGAGGTCAGGACTTTCCTGCAGGAGAAGGGGAACGATCGATCTGTAGGGAGGATCGGGCTGTACCACCATTTGACGTAGTCCCTGATGACAGCGTCGACGAGGCCACCGAGAGCCTCCCTGGTCTCAGGCTGGAAGTCGGCGAAGCTCTGCGCCAGGAACTGGTCCTCATCCTCTGCTACGGTCTCCCCGTCCTCGTCGATGTCTTTTGCGCCACTCCTCTCCCCCAGCAGTCTTGCCACAATGTCGACACCTCGTTCACCATGTACGGCTCGGGCGTAGTCCGGGTTAGAAGCCTCCCAGTGGACATAACAGGCGATGCCTCCAAATGCGCCGATCAGAAGCAAGCCCAATTGCCCGAGGATGAAGTAGGTGACGGCGCCAAGGCCCAGGGCTATCGCACACAGTGTATTCGGGGTTGCGGTGGACAAAAACTGGAAGAGCCTGGTGGCGACGTCTTCGTCAGGCCTCGACGCCTTCGGATGGGTCTGGAAATGGGTGCTCGTTGGCGACGATTTCGGTGATTGCCTGGTGCAAGACGGTTGCTGCTGTGCAAGCTCCCCGCCCTCGGCCTCCTCCGGCTGTGTAGGCATCCCATCGACGGGGTCCTGCGTTTCCGCGATGGGGCTTTCTAGCTTGGTGTCGGTAGTAGCCATGATGTCGGCGTCGGGAGGCCGTGGCTGCGTCGCATCTTGCACGGTCATGACAAGTAATGCAGAGATATAAGCTTCTTTGCGATACAGGGATGGCGGAAGGCCTCGATCTTCACTGTATGGTCTTGGGGGCAGGTCGAAGCATTTCGCATCGAGGTAGCCTCTGTCGCCGCCGCCGCCGCCACCGCCGTCGTCGTAGTGCTCGTGCTCGAGGAGAGAGGAGAGAGGGAAAGGAGAGATGTTGGTCAGAGAAACAGGCCTGGGTCTTAGCAAGAGACAGGGTGTCAGCAACAGATTAAGATAAGTACTAAAGTAGGTTGGACGGACGAAAGGTCAGCGAGAACCGGGCGGTATTATGTGAAGGGTTGAAGATGCGGTCGCGTATGGGGAAATGAAGATGTATAATCTGGTTAGTTTCGAGATGTTGGTGCCAATCTAATTCTGGATGGCCTAGGGTCTCGACTTTTCCAGGTCCAAAAAGGTTCCTTCAGTGTCGCATCAACCAGAAACCGCCTATCTGGGCAGACAAATTCTGGCGTCATACCACTCATGCTCTGCCCCTGGCGCATGCGCATACCGCTAATACCCTAACCCTGTTTACTTTTCATAGGATACGATAACGATAAGATGTCCTCCAACGCGCCTGTCGTTGCTGTAAGCGCGGCGCGTCTGTCCCCTCGTTCTGGGAAGCAGCTAGTGAACTGCCTGTATTCTCGCCGGCGATCATTCTCCAAAGCTCGCCATCTTCAAACCCAACGTCCTTTGGTTTTTAGGATCTGGTCAACCCCTTACTTACCATCCCATACCGCCCATCGCGAGCACTTGACATTGCCAGACTATTCCAGACTCCAGAGTCCAGACTGCTACTGCCACTCTTTGACCTAACTGCATTAGTTCGTCAATATGGGCAAACGTCGAAACAGCTTTGTCGCCAGCGATGACTCTGGCGAGGAGCGACCTGTCAAGGTCGCCAAGAAGGCCGAGAAGGGCTCGAAGACCAGTGGTGGGGCTGATGTTGACGCTGAGGGCAACACTTTCTGGGAGGTAAAACATGCCCGCCCACCTGATTGCGGGGTCTCCTCTGATAGGGCTGTTCGTCCAAAGTCCTTGTTACTGACGGACGGCCTCTGTGTAGCTCTCGAATAAGCGTCGAGTGGTTGTCCAAAAATTCAAGGGAAACATGTTTATCAACCTACGAGAGTATTACGAGGACAGTTCTGGTGCGATGAAGCCGGGCAAGAAGGTGAGCCTGGCACAGAACCCATTCAATGTCGTCCACACCGTCACCCGTGCTCACTCCAAGCTAGGGCATCATGATGTCCGTCGAGCAGTATAAATCACTCGCCAATCTGATTCCCTCCATCAATGCTGAACTGCGCAAGAACGGTGTTGCTATCGACGGCGACGCTGTCGACGACGACCAGCCCTCCGGCGGAAAGGCCACGGAGGCCAGCAAGAGATCCAAGAAAGTCAAGTCGGAGGGCAAGAGGGCCAACATAGAGGCCACCAGCGATGAGGACGCCGAGGACTATGACTAAAGTCACCTGGCGACGTTTTCACGATACTTACCTGGACGTCGATGGCATGACGGGCCGACGGCGGCCTGTCTTCAACATCTTGGCCGGGCATTCACTGGATTTGAAGCCTGCCTCACCCATTCCACGGACACACAAGGGTATCTAGGCTCTTTTGTACGCGGTTGGCTGGTTCTCTACGGCGTGGAGTCACTCTAATATTCGGTCTGCTTGACAACAGACACCTCCTGAGCGAGCTCAAAATGACCTGCTCGGGTACACATGATGTATACCCTCGTTCCTGATCCAGCTTCTTGGGTCTGGCACACCCTGCTGGGAAATCGTCCACATTCACAACGAGCGAACACTATCAACCCTGGCTTATCTATCTTGCGCCACTGTGGTCGGGTTTCCTTGCCGATACGCCAAGCTGGTATCAATCTTCGACATGGCGTGCACGTACCTAATAAAAAGAGATAGAGAGAGAGGGGGGAAAAAAAAAAGAGGGGGGGGGGGAGACTGGAGGCGATAACCCGGACTACAGCCTGGATTCACCTTCAGTCCTGGGATGTTGCTCTTCCCTTGGGGCTCAGGAGCGTCTGCGCTATTTCATTCTCGGTGGGGAGGTCAACAGCCACCTTCGCGGCGGGACGAATGTCGAGCAGGATGCAGTGTACCTAGGCTCTGCTATTCATTACAGCCTAGGATCTTGACGCACATCCCTTTGGCATTAGAGTCTTTGAAGATCTGTCTCTGTCACCTGCTTCGCAAGTGGTGCGTGCTTTCTCCCGGGGGGGGGGGCTTTTTTTTTTCTTTTTCTCTTTCTCTTCTTTCTCTCTGCTAGTCTATCTGCGGATGATATGTGTATCCCTGGTGACCCTGGTGAGCCTATGGATAGGTACTCGATCCCGAGGCTCTCCGAGGCGCGAGGCGCGGCTGTGCCGTTGTCCCAGCTGCGGTATCTGAGAGGAGTCCACATACGTACAACAGCTGCCCAGGACGACGCCCGATATGTATCTTGGCCTGAAGACAACCCACTGTCTGTGCTGTGATCTGAACAGACATTGATGGACATGATTTCAGCTGTAATGTAGGAACAGCCGCATGGCAACAGGACGATTGGCTGTCGATAAGAGTCGACCGTGTCTATCGTAGTCTTATACTATAATTATATGTTGAGATCCCGACTTTCATCCGTCCGGCGTTTTTATTCTGTACGAGGGCGCAACCCGCCCGCCCGCACCCCTTCTTCCCCCTACTTCTTCCCCCTAATGCTATGTCGCATCGAGACCTGGGCTCCCTACATTTGTAGACCCGCAATGACATCATGTCAGCTCTGTGCGGGTACGGCTGGGGGGTCCTCAGGTGCAACGGGGCTGACTCACACAGGGCAAAAGGTCCCGTGTGAGGCGCTGCCATTGCAGCCCATTGCAAATGCAGCAATACTAGTAGACAGGTAGTGACAGCCTAGCTGCGAGCCACGTTGGACCCTTGCAAGAGAACCTGGACTGCGAATAGTTTTGAGTTTTTTTTTGCTGATCGATTGTCACATGTTGGGCATGAGGGTTTTTTCTTCTTCTAATTCTCTCTCTCTCTTCTCTCTTTCTTTCTTGCTTGGTATTTCGTACCGACAATCTGATGGGGTTTAGTACGGGCCGGAGCGGCAGCTTATCCGGTGGACCATCTGGGGGTGGATAAGGCGTATGGGCGTTAGCATGTGGGCGTTGATGGATCTCTTCAAATTTCCCCGCGATAAATATTCGTCATCACCAACGTCGCCTAGTTACGTTGTGAAAACAAATAATTCAAGATTTTGGAAAGGAAGAGAGAAAACAAAAAGGTGAGAGAGGGAAGAAAATGACAGGGAAACAGGAAAAGATGCCTGGGGGAAGGAAGGAAGAAAAGAAAAGAGAGAAAAAAAAAAAAGTCGTGTGACCAGGACAGGCCCAGCTCGGCCCCATGTAAGCAACAAGGTTGTGTTCAAAACCCCAAAGGACCGACTCGTCGAGAGATGAGAGAGAGAGAGAGAGAGCGAGGGGGCAAGCAGATTGGACAGGTTTCTGCAGGGCCGCCACCAGGCGACCAGGGCTACAAGTAGGGGAGGATCATCGCTAGGACAAATTCGATGATCCTTGTGGTTTATGTAACGAAAGATATACGATAATACACAATGCAGATCCAAATCATCATGCAGTATGTATGGTATCGTGCTCGATTTGCGATGCGCAAGAGAGAGAGAGAGAGCTACAAAGTACCTGGCATGGGGCACTCCGCCCCAGCAGTTAGTATAGGAAATCAATCGCGTGAAGAATCTGCATTTTGCATGCATTGTATCGTTTGACCCTAGCGGTGCTTGCATTTTTATTGCCAAGGCTCTAGGTGTCGGCGACATTGGCTTAGGGGCTTAGGTACATGTCTACTATAGGATACTCTAGTTAGTTTGATAGGTACCAGAGTAAGTAGTACATTTTTTTCCTTACAGTGCCCTCTGCCTGTTATCTGCCAGATGCGGTTCGTTCACCTTAGAGCGTCTGCCGGAACGAGTCTAAGGGGCTAAGCCCTGTAATCGGTGCTTTCGTCTACGTGTGACTCCTCGGCCGATCTGTGGCACCCCCTCTTTTCATTCGCATATGGGATACATATATAAAGAGGAGGAGGTTGTGGTGGAGGTGGTGGGGGAGAGGAAGAGAAGAAGAAGAAGAACAAGGAAAGAAAGGGAGAAAAGAAAAGAGAGAGAGAGAGAAAAGGTGGCACCATTCGGCACCCAGAGGGCTAGTCCTTCACCAAGCACCACCACGAGCCCACACCACTCAACTCTTACTCCCCTGTGCGTGGAGAGACCAGGATACAATCAGCGCCTCGAGTTCCGCTCCCTCCTACATTTCCCATTATCTCGGCGTATCCACAACGGTCTCCGGGCCCACTTATCCCCGGGATAAGAACCATTGCAACTCTTCGCCTTGCTTAAATACCGGGCTCGCCCTCCTGCCTCCGTTCCGGCGCTCTCGATAACCCTTACCCCCCCCCCCTCTCTCCCCTGAAGGTCTCCCACTGGAGGTTGCATGATCTTTTCTCGTCGGACCTGACAATCTTTTTTCTTTTCTTCTTCTTCTTTCCCTTCCCCTCTTTTGAGAGATAACTGCTGGTGTGTCTTCTAGAGACAAGAAGAACGACAACCAGTAGGCTGGTTTCTTCTCCTCTTTGCAGAATAAAGTCACCCGTGACACGACACCCACGCCCACACCTTCCACCATGGCTTCTGTCTCGGAGAAAAAGGAGTCCGCCGAGGCTCCCACCGGCCAACCACGGCTCGCTAGCAGTGAGGGCAACGCTGATGAAGCCGACATGGCTCTGGCGGCCATGGGTTACAAACCTGTAAGTCTTTTTTTTCCCCTTTCTTTCTTCCCTCTCTCTTTGTGTCAGCCCAAAGCGCCCCGTCCTAATCTGCACTTGGCAACCATGGAGAGAATTATTTTGTCTAATGCGAGTGTGTGTGGTCGGTCTTTCTTTACCAATATAGGTCTTCAAGAGAGAGTTTGGCCTGTGGTCTGCCTTCAGCTTCGCCCTCAGTATCTCTGGTCTGTACGGCACAGTGATGACGACTTACTCATATCCCCTCTACGCTGGAGGTGCCCCTGCTGCCGTGTGGTGCTGGCTCATTGCTGGCATCGGTGCAATGTGTCTTGCCTTGTCCATCTCCGAGGTGGCCTCGGCCTACCCTACTTCTGGTGCGGATCCAATGGTGACCGTGATTTCCTGTGTGAAAGAAGAACAAACGGATCTGACTTTTGCTGTGAAGGTGCCATGTATTTCACAATCAAATACCTCGCCCCGGAGAAATACGTGCCCATCATTGCCTGGATCGACGGTACGTGATGTTTTCCTGCCCGGATCGATTCCTTACCCGGAACTCCGCCCCCTTCCCACCCGGTTGTCGCCCGGCCTCCTCCCGCTCCCTCCGCCTACATCTGCACGCTCCTTTTTGAGGGTGAGAAAGAAAAAGAAAGAAAGAAAAAAAAAAGGGAAAGGAAAAGAAAGAAAAAGAAGGGGGGGAGGGAGGGGGGCTTCAGCGTAATATACCGAGAGGATTCTTCCTTCTCTATTGCTGACAATAACCTGCACTTCTTAGGCTGGCTGAACCTGATCGGCCAAATATGCGGCAGTGCCTCGTCTTCTTACGGAGCTGCACAGATGCTGCTCGCTGCCGTGTCTATTGGTTCCGACTTCACCTACACGCCCACCCAGGGACACATCATTGGTGTCATGGCCGCGCTGTCCATCATGCACGCCACTGTCAACTGTCTGAACACGGCCTGGCTTGCCAAGATTGCGAGAACCTATGCAGTTATCCACATTGCCGTGCTTTTTGCCTGCTGCGTCTCGCTGCTCGTCCTTCAGAAGGACAAGAACTCGGCCAAATACGTCTTCACCGATGTGCAGCCCGACTCTGGCTGGACACCGCCCGGCTTCAGCTTCCTGTTCGGATTCCTCTCCGTGGCCTGGACCATGACCGATTATGATGCAGCCGCCCACATTGCTGAGGAGACCAAGAACCCTGCCATCACCGTCCCCACTGCCATCTCGAGTGCCCTGGGCTTCACCTATGTTGTCGGGTGGCTGTTCAACATCGTGCTGGCCTTTTGCATGGGCCCACTGGACCTGACCTCCGACGACCCGTCCAAGAATATCCTCGCCAGCGTCATCGAGCAGCCCGTCGTCCAGATCTACTACAACGTGATGGGCAAGGGCCCTTCCATCTTCTTCGCCGTCGCCGCCTTCATCATCATGAACTTTGTGTGCATCACCGCTCTCCAGGCAGGCTCGCGGACCATCTGGGCCTTCTCACGAGACGAGATGCTGCCCGGCAGCAGGATCTGGTATAAGATCTGGAAGAAGACCGACACGCCCGTCCTGGCCGTGTGGCTGTACACCCTGATCTGTATTCTGATCAACCTCATCGGCCTGGGCAGCTACGTCACCATCTCCGCCATCTTCAACCTCTGCGCCATCGCCCTCGACTGGTCCTACTGCATCCCCATCCTGTGCAAGCTGTTCTTCAGCAAGTTCGAGCCTGGCCCGTGGTCCCTGGGCCCGGCGAGCGTCTTCATCAATGCCTGGGCCTGTTGCTGGACTGCGTTTGTCTCGGTCATCTTCTTCTTCCCAACAGTTATGCCCGTTGCTGCTGATACCGTATGTTTGCGCCCCCCCCCCCCCTTTTCTACTTCTTTTTCTCTCTTTCCACGGCAAAGACCGCTGCTAACCTTTCATGTGTTAAGATGAACTATGCGATCGTGATTATGGCTTTCGTCTTCGTCTTGTCATTTACGTACTGGTTTATTGCAGGGAAGAAGTACTACACTGGACCCCGCACGCAGGCTCACATTGTCAATGGTGTGATTATCAAAGACCCGAGCGATTCAGACGTCAACGACAGGGAGAAGGCTGTCACTGTGGAGTAAAGAGAGAGCGGGACAGAGAGAGAGAAAAATGGAAATGAAAGCTGCATGTGGGCGGGCCGGTCTAGGTCGTTGCGAAACCTCGAGGTCATGCTAAATTCCGCAGATCTTCTATAGTTACAAAACAACAGTTGTTCATCAAAGTTTTGTAGGATCCGGTTGAAAAAATGCCACGATGACCAAGTGTTTTAACATGTTGATTTGTCAACAGCGGCCTTGTCACGATTGCATCACATGCGCGTTTCAGCAGCATCTTTCAACACCATCAACAACAACTATCTCCAGCATCATTTTTCCTCGCTGGATGTGGCGATTCCCACCTTGAAAATGTATCCATATTACCAGCGTTTTTATTCTTACTCTTTTAAACCATCGCATTCTACATTTGCCTTCTGTGTTCTGCCTTTTCCACTGTATTCAGCCTTGTTAGGAACATTACAGGCCTACCAACGCGATGATATAATTCCACTGGACACGAGAAGCTATGTTCGCGGCTATGCCTGTGTATCCGCCCCCACTGGCCTGGTAACATGGGTTTTTGTTTGCACACTGAGTACTACATCGGCTCTATTCATGGTGACTCAAAGCCTTAGCCAACCCTGGGGGAAGAATGCATACATGCTTGGAGGCTCACTGCTTGATATCCTGGACAACCAGAAGCGCCCTTCAGCGTTACGCCATGACGTGCCGAATAAGCGCCCAACGAGCTATTGGCGGAAAACACTGCAGTTTTCGCCATGTCAGCAGAGCCGCATAGGGGCCCTGCGGGGGGAGAGAGAAGGGGGGGGGGGGAATCCTCAGCTTGCCTGTCGGCACTAATATTCCTGTCAGGCCTCCCGACATCTCATCTCGCAAAATGCAAGAGTCTCAGATGATTTCCAAAGCCCTTTGTTCTCACCTTGCAGCTGTCACCATCGAGCCATCTTGCAAGTTCCACTCGCCATACCTGATACTATCTCAGCACCTATGGATGAAGAGGGTGATTCGGCCCTGGGACCGCCACTTCGAATCAGTTCGTGGGGTTCGTTACCGCCTGAGGATGCCGGACTTGGCGTTGTCTCTAATCCTGACCCCATCCCCGTGTGAGTAATGATGACTCAGTAAAATTGTCTGTGAGGACGTCAAGAACCCATTATCCTGATACATGACCCGCAGATCCAAGGAAGCCGTTGCGCGTTGGTCAGAATATGTCAAAACTCTAAGCGATGAGCAACGACAAACATTCCTGAGAGCATTGCCCGACACTGCATTGGCCAAGTACGCTGATGCTGTCGACGGTATCATCGACAACAAGATCAAAACCAGCAAATTAATACGCGTGACACACTGGATAGAGCCTCTATTCGACTTTATGGACATGTGTCGTCCTTTGGTGGATTCGTTGGGCGACGTTTATCCTCCAGCGCGCGCGATCCTCGGCGGGATTTACTTCGCACTCGATACGACCAAGCGAGCTGTCGAATATCAGGAGTCGTTGGTTCAGTTCCTAGCCAAAGTAATGAGCAGCCTTGGACAGCTGGACAAATTCAAAAAGGCGTTTCCGGACACACCCGAGTTCCAGACGGCTTTGGTCGACGTCTTTGACATCATCCTTCAGATCTGTGTTCGGGCGTCGACACTCAATGTTGACAGCAAAGGGAAAGAGAAGAGCAGCGCTCGACTGTTTCGGAGGTCTTTTGACAAAGACTTTGGCGAATGGGAGCGGTTGCTGGACACCAGTCTCCATACTTTCGACAGGACGGTCCACCTCATTTCCGGGCAAAAGATAGGACACGTGCAACAGACGCAATTAATACAGTTGAGGATACAGCTGGACACGTATAGAGCAGTGCGGAAGAACGAGACCAGCAGACAGCAGGAAGAGAGAGAACGACACAAGAGACAGATCGAACGGGACCAAGGTAAGTGATAAAATGACCCGTCTCCCCTGGGTCCAGTCTAGTCAGCTAATGCGATGGTACGTTCAGATGAAAAACGCAAGAATCTCTTAGCTTGGCTATCTTCACTTTCCTTCCAGAGTACACACAACAGCATATTGGCCACAACTCTGGACGAGACAGGCAAATGGATATTATCACATGAGGCCTACCTCCTGTGGAGAGAACAGTTCTCTGGGTCGCTTCTCTGGGTCTATGGAAAGCACGGCAGCGGTAAATCCCATCTCGCCGCGCGTGTCATCGAGGAGTTGAGATTGTTCTGCCAAGAGAGGAACCTCGTATCTAGCAACCAGGAAGGCAACCGCAGAGACGATGATGTTTCCTATGATGCTGACGCCAGTCAAGAGGGAGCCCCGTCTCTGGGACCCATCGAGCCTGCTGGAAATGCTCTCGTCCTGCATTCAGGAAGCCATCAGCCAGACACTATTACTGTAAGGGGCTCCCCAAGAAACACTAACTGGCCCTCCGGTATGGTTGGCAGGAACAACCTAAGTGCTATGCCAGATACCTTGGGACAACGTAACAGGTTTGCCCTTGCATATGTTTACTGCAGCTCTCAGCTCATTCGTCGATCCGGAGACATCGAAGCCGGTCATGGTACAGACTCAAAGAGTGGATACGACACCACAGGTCTATTGAGCTCCCTGTTGAAGCAGCTTTACCAGTTCCTGCCCAAGAATGAGGACGTTGCCGCGCTCAGAGATCTCTGCTTCCTGGTGAAGGCAGACCAACCAAGCAGGCATGATATAATGAAGGGAATCAAGAGTATCATCCCAATGTTCACGCAAGCGTTCATTGTGGTTGACGGACTGGATGAGTGCAGTGGAGTTGCGAGTCTCGAGTTCGAGGGCCTCTGCAATTTTCTGGCGAGCCTTGCGGACCTCGGTGGAACAAGCTCTTCAGCAAACGTTTTGGTCTTCAGTCGTCCCGGATATCAGGCAATCAGTAGCGCCCTCGACGTGTGTCCAAGCATCCAAGTTGACCAAGGAGCAAACGATGACGACATCAGCCGGTTCATTGAAGACAGAAGCAAAGAACTCAGAAACGTCTCAGCGTCGCTCAAAGAGATCCAGAGCCATCTTCTCGATGCTGCCGACGGGATGTTTCTTTGGGTCTCTCTCGTTATCGACTCTATCAAGAACGAGAGAACCGCCAAGAAAATGAAGGCTGCTGCACAGAATATGTCCAGGGGCCTCTCTGGTGCCTATACTGATGCTCTCAAGCGAATCATCAGCAACGAAACATCCGCAAGAGACCTCGCGCTGAAAGCTCTTCTGTGGGCAACCAACTGCAAAATGCCTCTGTCCAAAGCTCAGCTCCTGGAGGCCCTAGCTATTGAGGACGGGATGACTGCCATCGAAGAAGACGACAAAATCTACGATAGTGTTCCTTTGACGATGGACTGCGCTGATTTGCTTGTTCTCAAAGACGGGCATTACATGCTTCTCCATCCTTCTCTCGGAGATTTCCTCAAAGGTCTGTCGGACGACAATTCGGAAGGCCTTCAACTTTATGGAGACTTACAATCCCGAGCATCTCGGATACTTGTCGAGGACTGCATCACGTATCTCAAGTTTGAAGCCTTTGCAACGGGTCCAGAACCAACTAAGGCGTCGTTCGATGAGCTGATGGAGCAACACCCTTTCCTGGAATATGCGGCCGTTTTCTGGGGCGATCACCTGAGAGAAGCACTTGAGGAAGACGATGCCCCTGAGCTCCGGGAAACCGCTTATAACCTGCTGCGGTCGCAGAACACTCGCGGACTTTTGCATCAACTCCACTTCAAGTCTTACTACCAAGGAAACCCCACAATTTGTCCATTCCCACCTGGAACTACGCCGCTGCACCTCCTATCCATTTTTGGACTCCATCGACTCGTTGAGGCCTTAAGCCCTGCCGAAGTGGATATAGACCAAAAAGATGGCTTAGGAAATTTCGCTGTGGACTATGCAGTCAGTTTTGGGCGCAAAGCGATGTGCAGCTGGATACTGAACAAGCATATGGGTCAACTTGAAGAGGACAGCCAAGAGCACCAAAACAGATGTATTAACAGCAGACCATGGCTGATTTCTGCCATTATTGGACGGCACTGGGGTGACATCCTTTCTATATTGTTGGAGCTGGGCCACTCTACTGTGGGTGCTCTTCACTCGGCTGCAACATTCGAACATACCGAAACTGTGGAAAAGCTTCTGCTTTTCGGGGCCCAGATCGACGTTAGAGATGGTAATGGTTATACGCCTCTGATTATCGCAGCCCAGTGTAAACACACTGGAGTTGTGAAAACGCTTCTCCAACATGGTGCTGACGTGTTATGCTGCGGGGACGGCGGCGTTACAGCATTGCATTATGTTGCAGGCCTGGGAGATGACGGTGCAGAAGTAGCTGAAGAACTGCTAAGGAAGGGCGCAAATCTTGAAGCAACGTGGTTATCAAGGACACCACTCCATGAGGCAGCAAGCAAGGGATCAGAGAAAACCGTCACCATCCTCCTTGAACACGGTGCAAACAGAGAAGCGAAGACAACCGGAGGGAAAACGCCCCTACTGCTCTGTGCAAAGGAAGGCAGACCAGATGTCGCACGCGTGCTTCTAAGGAAAGGGGCAAATATCATGGCCACCGACAATACCTCTGCCACAACACTTCATTACGCAGCCAGAAGGACGTCGGTCGAGATTCTGTCCCTTCTCTTGCAAAATCCGATGGCTAAGACATTGGTCAACCATGCTGATTCGGAAATGTACACACCGCTGTCTGATGCAGCCTCCTTCGGTCGTACCGATTGTGCGATCAGGCTGCTCGATGAAGGAGCGGATGTCAATCTGGCTAATAGCCACGGTCGAACACCAGTGCTGATCGCTCTGAGGAAGGGACATTTCTCCCTTGCTCAGATGTTTATCGATGTCTACGGGGCCAACCCGAAACACATTGATAGCGAAGACGCAACAGGAATGCACATGATAGCCAAGTGTGGCCATGCCGAGAATATTGAAACGCTGCTGTCATGGGGCCTTGATGCATCTACTCCGGATTATCGCGGAAGGGGCGCACTTTACTATGCTGTTGATTCGAATGAAGTACGATTTGTGGAGAGTTTTGTGAAAACGGTCTCCCCTGCGGAAGGGTTCAAAGGGGGACGGGACGAGAATCATTTGGGTAAGATCATATCCATCTTGTTGCCTCATTCTTGCGGGATTCTACCATCCCAAAACTGTGCAGACGTTCAAGTTAATGAGGGAAGTTCTTGAAGAAAAGAAAGAAAAAAAAGATGTCCCTCTTGTACCCAAATTCTGGGCTGAGCTAACAGGAATCTCAGTGAGTGACCAGAAAATCCCATCTACTCTTTCGTCCCCAGCGTCGTTGGGTACACCGCCATCGCGCGGATAGCTGTCTATCAGCATAGGTTAAAGTTCGAATCAGGCACTAACAGATAGTTCAAATCTCACTGCACAGCTTCATCTCGCTTCTGCAAGAGGCTACGATGAAATTGTCAAGTGTCTGCTGGAGTGGAGTCCCGAATTGGGGCTCGTAAAGGATGAAGGTGGAGAGCTCGCTATCCACCGAGCAGCAAGATGGGGACGCATTGAATGCATCAAACATCTCTGCAACCCCGAGGTCATCAACCTACCAGGGAGGAACGGCCAAACGGCGCTCCACTACGCCGTTATCGAGGACAACCTCACGTTAGTGCAGTACCTCTTGGAGCACGGGGCCGATGTCAACGGCGGGAATCATCCCAAAAAGCTCCGCGTTTCCCCCTTGATAGATGCATTGGAGAAGGAAAGTCAAGATATGTGCAACCTCCTTCTGGATGGGGGAGCTGACCTGGAAGCTGCTAATGAAGAGAAATGGCGCCCACTTCACTTCGCAGCATGCCAAGGCCACACAGAGCTGGCACGCCGGCTTGTGGATTCGGGCTGCGAACTCGAACCTCTAAGCGATGAAGGAAAGACTCCTTTTTACTTTGCTCTCGACGAAAACCACACAGAAATTGCTCAACTTCTTTGGGACCGGGGGATCCACGATCTGACTGTCCAGTCATCCTCCGCGGGCTGGACGTACGCCCATATAGCCGCTTTGCGAGGACGAGCGGATATTCTCCGTCAACTATCTGACAAGGACAAATCAGTTCTCCCCAAGGTCGATTTAGTTGGTAAAGACCCGCTGTGTGTTGCAGCGTCGTCGGGTGAATACTGCATTGTCGAGTTTCTAATCCGGTCCGGACTTCCACCAGATGGGCCAGATGGTTCGAATATGACCCCATTGATTTTGGCGGCGCGTAGTGGACACTCCAAAACAGTCACAATACTATTGGAGAATGGAGCTGCGGTCAATAAGGCGGATGGATTCCTGCGGACAGCTTTGTCATGGGCCATCGGATCAAAGAAGTTGAGGACAGCCTACGAGCTACTCAAAGCTGGAGCAAACCCTCACCTCCGAGATGCTATGGTACGTTTGAGGGGATATCGTTACTGCTTCTATGTACCGCTCATGGAGCAGTGACTTTGGTTCCAAAGATCCTAGTCAACCTCCCCCCCTCCCCCCCCCAAAAAGCAGGACTAAGCATGTTTTTCTAACTGATCGACAGGGTCTCTCCGCCTTCGATCTTGCTGCTGGCGTACCGTCCATGGTGGCTCTCCTCAGACCTTGGAATGGCACCCTTGTTAGTTCTCCTGAGGACAGTGAGGAGCAAGCCTACATTCTGGCGCGCTTCATAAGTCAGACCGCCAGAGCACTTGCGTCAGAGAGCGGGCTGCTGATCGGAACGAATGCATTCTATGAGACTCATTTGCGACGGCCACGCCTGGACTTCCTTATCGAAGCTTTGATTCGATTGGCTCTATTGTCCCTCAGGAAATCACACCTTTTACCCGAGTCTGCTCAGCCCTCCAGTTCTCGAGATACTCGCACAGCTGTGCCGGTACTGAGAACCGAAGTCTTTAGGGAGTGGAAGTTCCTCTTTGCAGACAGAGATATCGAGCCGCAATGTGACTTTTGTAGTAGCGAGATTGAAGATGAGTTCTATCTCTGCTCAGTCTGTTGCAATACATGCTGCTGCATAAGCTGCTATCTACCGGCAAGGCAGTACTTTCGGCCCCTTCGGTTGCTGAGGCAACTAGAGAAGGACCTCATACCTGTCCTACAAGCTCTGAGGGACCTAGGGCATCGAGACTCGAGAATTCTGGGAAAGGTTCTCTGCCAGGACAACATGCTCCAGCGATGGACATCGCTCAAGAAACGAGAATACGCAACATGGAACCTTGGAACTTCATTCGTCCATTTTAAAGAGACAGATTTTGTTGGATGGGAGGCCATACAGATTATTGATCGCATCATGGCACTCTCGTTTTCTCCAGAAGCGGACCTTAAGATATTCGACGCTGATGCTTCGCACGGTCAAAACACTCAAGACGATTGGGATGAACTTACAAAGAAATGGCAAGATATATACGCGTATTCGAGTCTTGATGGACCGCAAGACATTCCTCTACCCCCTTGCACACACAACAGTTTCATAAAGGCGATGCCAAAAGCCGAGGTTTCCAAGGACGACCACATCGTTCTCGACTCGGATGGGAAAATCTCAACCGAAGTGTTCGACCTGCTTGCAAGGAAGTACGAGAATGCTGTGAACAGCGGAAGTCTTACCATTGAGGCGCTTCAATCGAAACGGTTTTCGGACCAGCTCACTGACTACCAGACGAAAGGAGCTTTACAGCCTGTGTTTCCCTTCGAGTCGACCACGGTACACATCACAGCTGCTAATGAAGACAGAGCTGATGATGCATCGGACAGCTCGCAGGAATCAGAGGATCAGGGCAACTCGGACTACTCGGATATGAATTTGAGTCTGACCTACTTAGACTACGGTGCCTTATCCACACACTCCGAACTTGAGGACAAGGTGGACATTGAGATTGAAGAAATACTCGAGAACTTACTGGAGACAAGGAGTCAACTTGTCAGGGAGGACGCCCTGACGGACGAGGATGACCTGGTACTGGAGACAGCTTGGAAGATGGCCCAAGCAATAGTCTACCACGACACGCCACGCCCACCACTCAAAGACATTGTGGACGCGTACGTGGGCTACTCTACAGCTCCCGGAACACCAAACGCCTCGCGCGCCAGCAGCAGCGACGGCAGTAACCGCGCTTCGAGCTACGATACAGCCAGATCGGCCTCGCCAGTGTCGTGGATGTCAGAGCATGCCTACACTTGGAGCAGTTAGTGACTCGATCATCATTGACATGCATGATTGCGAGCAATAGACTGCGAAGCCTGCTGGTGTTGATATCCGCAGTCGCGTGTGAAGTCAGCCTATCCCAACTCTTAATTGTACCTAGCATGTACTTAGGTAAACGAAAGCAACTTGTGGATCGTTCTTGTTGGCTTCTGACCTGCATCTGTCTTCCTGTGCCGAGACTCGTATTCATGGCCTAGTCGATAGATCCAGTGATGTACTAGTACTGAAAAGCGCGATCAAGGTATCTGGATGTAATAGTTGTAGTTTACTATCTAGAGTGTGCATGTAGATCTACGGAAGAATCAGATGTAGGGACGCTTCCTGTAATGTATCTACTAGGTTGATCCTGACGTTCTCCTCGACCCTGACTTCGGCCTCGTCCAATTCCTGGTCAATGTGGTCTCGCAGTTCAGACTTAGCCTGTTCGATCTCGGTGTCGATCACATCCGCCACGGCTCCCGGCAATTCCTCTGCGGACCAGAACGTTGCCTGTGCTTCTGCCCAGTAGCTTTCGTTCTCTTGTCGCATCTGGTCCAGCTGGCGCTTGAACTCCAGCTTCACCTCGTCCAGTTTCTCCTGGAACTCGTGGCGAAGTTCGGCGCGTATTTTCTCGCGCAGGGCAGACAGTAGGTCTCCTCCCATATCATGGTCTGCCAGTTTACGTCCCACGACGACCTCAGGAGGGGAACTTGCTCGCCTTCGCTTTCTAGACGGACGCTGAGACTCTGTTTGCTTGTCACGCCGCACGTCCTCGGAGTCATCAAGAGGCGGGAGGGGTGGACCTGGTTCGATCTGTTCGTATTCTGGAGGCTGTCCAGGATCGCTAGCTACCTCAAAGCCTCCAGTAATGAATGAACCACCGTGGCCCTTGTACAGGTTGGCGATGTATGTGTGTTTGATCATCATCGTTGGTCTCGTGCGTTGCTGTTGCTCGGCAGATGTGGTGGCGCGGGCGCTGGAGCTGGAGCTGGAGATGGGTGCGAAAGCTCTGCATAACTGGCGCAGGTCGTTGAGACTTGCCGACCTGCTCTGAAGATACACAGTAAAGCGCCTGGCCTCGGCAATCGATCGCATCGAGTCCAATGTGTCGCCGTGTTTCTTGTTCCGGGGGATGAGGGATAGACGAGGACCGACCAGGGCCGCAGGTTCATCGAGCTCAAAATGTAGGCTTACGGCTGCTCGTTTCTTACCATCAATGATGGCATCTTCTTCTTGTTCCTTCAGTGTGATCCTCAGCACCCTCTCGGGAGGCAGCCAGAGGTAGACGTTGGTCTTGGAGAACGGGAGAGCCTTGAGAACAAGTCTAGTGTGGAAACTGAAGAAGGCTGTGTTGGACAATGGGTCGAGATGGAAGTCCACCAAGACCCTAACTCCATCCTCATGGCCAAGACACTGCGACTGTGCTTGTTCTTGCCCGCTGCCGCTTTGCCATTGTAGAGCAGCAGGTGCATTCAAGATATGCACATCGCCGTCGTCGCGAGATATGCCTGACAACGGTTGAATGGGTGAAGACGGTCCGATAGATTCACGTCGAGGAGTGTTGGTCGGGGAGGTCGAGGCAGCAGAGGCGGTAGACTGGGAAGCCATGGGAGAAAGATCGAGATCGAAACCTGCAAGCATGTTAGTTACGCGAGACCTGAAAAATTACCAACATCGAAAGGGTTAGAAAAAGGCTGCTGTGAACAGCAGCTCTTGGTAAAAAGGGTAGCCCCCTGTGACTCGGCATGTTTGAGAATGCGCGAGAAGACAGGATCCCACCCTCCCAGGCTTTCTTTCGACGGCAGAGCAGCCTTGACTCTAGGATGACAGGAAGAAGAGGAGGGGGGGGGGGGGGGGAAGGTTCGAGGAAGGATGGAAAGGGGGCACCGTATCCCCACACGATCTGACCGAGGCCGACAGAGCAGCATGGTCCGTCTATTATGTTCCAATGGCTTCTATGCTTCCTCTGCCTTGCTCTGCCTCAAGAAGCAGGTAGCGCAGTTTCGCTGACGGCGACATAGACTGCCCTGCCCTGCTCTCAATCCATCCCATGGGGATGAAAGTGAGTGGAACAGGACTGTCTCTGCCCCTTCCCGAGACCCAGGGTCTTTCACTAGCTATGGAAATAGGTAGTGAGTAGAAGCCTGTCAGTCGGAATAGTCTCGGTCGCGGTTTGACTGGCTGCTTGGGCCATACGGGTGGCAAGGCGAGGAAGCAATGGCATGGCAACAATCGGGAGACACGTGCTTGTCGGACTGGTTGTCGTGTGCGGCTACCCGGCATCTAAGCTGGGCTGGCTTGAATGCGCGGATACCTTTGAGTACTGACCCGAGGGGAGATGAGGATTAACTTGGAATCCGAGCCGACCTGGGCTGAGGCAATGGTGGCATAGTTGTGGTTGATGATGATGATGTTGGGGGAGTTCCGAGCAGAGGTGGAGTCGGGTGAGTAAGAGTCAGGTTGGGCGGGAGCGCAGGGAGATTAGATTAGGCGCTGAAATACAATTGGAGAGAGGTTGGTGTGGGGACCCCGGGTGGGTCACAAAGGGGAGGGTAGCCCAGGGTTAGGGGTAAGTAGTGCATGTTAATGGTCAGGATTCATTCACCCAACCAATCAATTGAAGGAAGGAAAGCATTCAAGACCCTTCAAAGAATGGGCATTGTGGATGGAGGCTACGTTGTTGATATTCGGCATTTCGTTGTTTGGGGAAATACAAAGGAGCTATCCGGTATGGACTCTGGGCTCTGGTTGGGATCCGCAATGCAGCACGCACGTACCAGCGTCTCCCTCAGCGACCACTTGTTACTTGTTGAAAAAGCAACAACATATATATATGGGTGCCTCTCTTGTAATATAGTTAAGGCTCTTGTGTGTGCCATCCTCTCTCTCCCCGTTGGGTATTAAAACTCAAGACGAACCTCAAAATGCCGTTCAGGCCCACCATGTCCTGGCCAGAGGTGCCACCGATACCAGATACCGTCCCGCTGGTCGATTTTCTCTTCGATAAACAATATGAACGATGCCCTCTACCAAAGTCCATAGATTCTTATGTGTGCAGAATTAGCGCTGATAAGAGCTCGGCCGTCACCAAAAAAAAAAAAAAAAAAAAAAAAAAAGCATGTAAGCCTTCTCGCGCGGCTTCTGCATCAAGAGACTTGGCTGGCAGGTCAATGAGGGATCCGAGTTTGACAAAGTGATCGGAATCTTTGCTCTCAACAATGTAAGTGAACAGGGTATTGTCATTTTTTAGCATGGCAGGAATCGCATACTTGGCCATAAGAACCATCCTCGAGACGTTGATCTCTAGACCTTTGGCCACTGCTCCAGGTCCACCTCGACGGCTTGTGCCCTGCGCCCCCCATCATGCCAACACTGTTGACCAGGATATCGAGACAGCCAAAATCTTTGACCGCGAGCCGCACAATAGTCTCACAGCCTTGCTTTCTCGTGACATCCCCCGGGCATCAATAGTTTTCCCACGGTTGCGTTTGGAGTTTGCCATCTCACATGTTCTCTCAATCCATGATTGTTCGCGCTCAACGTAGGTCATGTTGCACCCTTCGTTAGTAAACATGATTGAGATGCTCATCCATTTCTAATGCCGTCCTCAGCGCTCCCGGCTCCGGGGATAATTGCAACCGTGTTGTTCAAGAATCCTGAAGGAGGGTCTTGACAAAGGTGTTACGTGATAGTTGCGCAATTAGGGTTTGACGAGGAATAAAAAGCTGCTTGATTATGCGGTCTCTTGCTCCTTCAGGCATGCCACATTAATGTGTACTCAAAGTCAAGGCTGCTTTGCACCGTCCGCGGCAGGGCCCCCCATAAGGAGTATTTACTCGGTTGATCACCACCTGCAGCGGGCATGGAACTTTTGCGGTTAACCATTCCGCCTCCACCGCTCCTCGGCTTCGTATTTCCGACACTCAACTGAAACTGATCCTTCCATCGCTATCCACACGTCGTTCTACGAGGGTCATTTCTTGAGATTTTGACCATTCCGAGAGAAAACTTATGCACGACATATTTGACCGGCTTCGAGACTTTTACAACATGTGCGACTTTTCGAAATACGGCGGGCGTAGCGAGGAGTGGCTTGCCGTCGAGGCAGACCTGCCGCCGTCGTCTACCGTGATGGGTCAAGCCGTGCTCGAGCGCCGGGCAGTGGTGAACAAGGGGCGCGAAGAGATAGCGGCCAGAGACATGGAATCGCTCAGAGGCAAAGTCAGGACGCACGATCACTCGGTCCCAACTCGTGATGGTCAGCAACTCGAGGCGAGAAGCTACCGATCCACTCTCGTCGGTAGTGAGGAGAGGCTGCCCGTCTACATGCATCTGCACGGAGGCGGATATCTCTTTGGTACCCTCGCATCCGAGGATGCTACCTGTGCGCGCATAGCCATCAACACTGGTGTCGTCGTCCTGAACGTGAATTATCGGCACACCCCTGAGTTCACGTACCCGACGGCATGGAACGATGTCGAGGATGCTTTCGTGTGGCTGCACTCTACTGTTGACAAACTTTGGGTTGACGAAAAGCAAGTGGTAGTAGGAGGCATCTCTGCAGGTGGTCAGCTCAGCGCGGCTCTCACCCTGGGGAAGCACCTTGATGCTCTGGGAGCAGCGGCTCAAGAGTGTCCTCCCATTGCTGGGCAGGTCTTGATGATCCCGTGTCTAGTACACACGGACTGCTACGAAGGCCATATGAGCAGAATCAAGGACCCGTCGGTGGCATCCTATGTTGAGAATGAAAATGCCCCGATCTTGTCTCAGGCCGTCTGCAAGATGTTCTTGGATCTTCTCAAGGTCGATAATCCAGATCCCAAGGATCTCAAGTTGAACCCCGGAAATGTCCCCCCCGAAAAGGTCATGGGGCTCCCTCCGACTACAATCGGGGTTGCTGGCTTGGATCCCTTGAGAGACGAAGGCTTGTTATATGCCAAGATGCTTTCAGAAGCCGGGTAAGTTCGGCTAGTCGCCCTCGGTTTGAGCCTCGTGCTGACAAGGTCTCTAGAGTTCCAACAAGGACGCATATCTTCAAAGGCCTACCTCACGGCTTTCGACGGTTTGGAAATAAATTGAGTGAGACCAAACGGTGGGACAAGGTGGTAGAAGGTGGAATACAATGGGCCCTTGGGCGCCCCACAGCCACTGGACAATTCGTTGTGGAAGAGTAGCAATATAACTAAGACCTTACTCTCCAGCCATAGTACTGGAGGCCGCATCGAGACTTTGTTCTTTCTTGGCTGAGCCCGTATAAAATCCAAATAACAGACGTAGAGTAATCACGTCCTTGAGGAAGACGACTTTTGAGACCTGGTATTAATTCAGTAATACTCAGTACTTCCCCAGCGGCCCAGCGCAGTACCCCGCGCTTCATGAAGTATTAGAGTACGATAAAACGGATTATGGGGCCTTTGATCACATATGTATCATGAGAAGAGAATAGTACAAGTACCAGAAAAGAAATGTATTATGCCTGTAAATCGTCTCCAGAGTTGCAGATGAACTTAAGCCTTTCCTTCACCGCTTCGCAACGCTTCCTATACTCCGGTGCAGGACCGTTGTAGCGTGTCATTGTCCGCTGTTGCTTTGATGCCACATGCTTGCTCACTCCAGTCATCTAAGAGTCCCCCTCTTTAGCAAGCAGACCTTGTACACACTACCACACGTGTTGGGTCCATTCTCGTATGCCCTTGCCTATTGCCTCCACACATGTCAAATCCTTGTCTCGCGTGAAGCGGATCATATCAGCAGTCCAGTCGACAGCATACTCGATGCTATGCGGGATGTTGCCCCAAGTCTGGTGCGGTCCCGTAATCATGAGCATGTTTGGGAAGCCCTTGATGGTCAGGTCAGGAAGGTTCGGATGCCTCCATCCCAGATGTCTGTCAGTTTGAGACCGTCGATGCTCTGAAAGTCAACCGCGCAGAAGGACCCCGTGACAGCGTCGAGTCCGGTAGCGTAAATGATGGCAGCACGTTTGCCGTTGAGAGTCGATTTCTCGTCTGGCCATCGCGCGGTGTGCCATGCCTCCCTCTTGTAGTCATTGACATCGAGAAAGTTGGGCAGTCTGGGCTCGTTGAGGATGCCCATAGCCGTGATGAGGAAGAGACATGAATAATTGGCATCATTCGCTTTGCTTAACAACCATGAGTCTTGTTAGAAATGCGCCGACTTGATTCGCGTGTTAAATTGTATGTCCTTTTTGAGGTCGAACTTCTCGGTGATAAACTGAATCTACCGCAAGGTCTCGTGTTGTGGTGAGAAATGCTCCGTCTATGCCTATTCATCAAGAATTTCTTATGAGATTGAGAATATGTACGAGTAACGCTCTGAATCAAAACGAGCCCCAGGGTAACGGTTCCTACACATCGGTCTAGTCAGTTCCCTTTTCTTTCTATTTTGCCTTTGCCTTTTTCTTGTGCAATACTTTAAAAAAAAAAGAAAAAAGACATGAATTACCAAAACCGCGCCCCATCTTCAGCTTCCCCTGCCTGGAAGAACTTGGCCCTAAGACCGAGCTCTTGCATTCGAAGCATAGAGTAGATGCCGCTAAGGCCAGCCCCGACAACGATTACATCGTAACCAAGGTCTTGAATGGCTGGCGAAGGATGAGAAACATTGTCCGCGTGATGACTTTGACCATTTACCTGCACCCTGGCTAACCAGAGGCGGGGTATCCCCTCACCATAGGAAAAATGCCTCGTGGTGGTCTTGGGAAAAGTGGATGGATCACCAATGTGATCCCAGCGCCAGTGACTAAGATCAAGGTCGACAGCCATCATTAGTGTTACTCTCAAACATGGCTCTGGACCATACATATTGAACTTCTGGGCTCCTGGACCGGGCCTACTGACCTCCAGATGACAGCCTCAATCTGGCTTGCGTGTACGCCATGATCCTCCGGAGTCTCAATAGCACTCTTGGTAACTTCATGCTATGATTTTCATAAACCTAGTTCTCTGAGGAATAGTTGTTATAACACTTGCGTATGTCAATTTCCCATACGAGCTTTCTCCCCGACGGGTGTTCCAACAGGAAACACAGCGATGGCGATGTTTTGAAGGTTTCCAGCCCCGGGACAGTGGGAGCCATAAGCCGCTTGAGAATGGTTGGGCCGAAATTAATTGGGTTGATCATCTTGACAACGAACCGTCTCTTCGCCCTGAGGGAGACGGACCCCAGAAGGGGCTTGTATCATTGTCTCGTGTAATGTGCTAACCTAGTCTCTCTTTCTAGGTTTGAGCGGTTCGTAGCAGGATGGAGACGACCACGGAAGTGACCTCTCCTATTAGGGAGCAGAAACATTTATAGAAGAAAAATCTAAGGGAGAGAGAGTGCCTCTGGTCGCATGAAGTCCAGGCCTGGCCTATCGCCCCCCTCACTGACACCCGACAATAGCATAGATAAATTACCTACGCCTGAGCGGAGACCCCTCACCATGTACAACCCTAGTTACCCAGCACCAAATTCTCAGGTCCGGCAACTCTTTGAGGGGTTAGGCTGAAAGGCAACATTGAAAACTAGTCTTTGTGACAGCCCCGGTAAATTCGATAGAGAACCGCCGCTTTTCTCAATAACCGGCGGCCCACCAGAATATCTTGGTACCCCACCGGGTAACCCGGTTTTAGGGTCACTCTAACTAGGTATCTCGGCGACCAGGCATGTGAAGGATAGCAAGCGACAGTGCGCTCGAGCGAAACCGCAGTCCCAGTAAGAAGAAACAAATCAAACCCCAGTCATTCTCTTTCAGAAGTGTGACACAGTTTAACTCGGCCCTCCCCATGGGGTTTGTTTCATTCTGTTCCGGGTGGTTCTATCCAGAACAGTCCTTCTGTTGATTCGAAAGTAAACCCTCCCAGACTTTAGCTGTGTACAATAAAAAACTCCCGTTTCCAGTGCGGTGCATTTTCTGACCGACGTACCGACTATACTTTCATCATGTCAGATCTTGAGAAATCCGAACCACACGTCGAGCACTTGAGTGTTGCAGAGAACATCGACCCAGCCAAAACTGTCGATACGGTCCACAATGACGAAGCACTCAAGGTTCTTGCCGGCTACTCGGGCGACAGCGACTGGACAGAGGGCGAAAAGAAGAAGTTGGGATGCAAGATCGATTAAAAACTAATGCCCATACTCTGCATAAACGATGGACTTCTTTATTATGACAAGGCTATGCTTGGTCAAGCCGTGTAAGAAGTGGGATTCTAGTCAAGAGGGGAGTAATGCAAAGAGGCAACACTTTGAAGAGAATTCCTGAAATTGAGTCACGATGTGTGCCCCCCCCCCCCTACAACCAGGTGCTTGCAGTGCGTACAAATGCATGTTATGAAACTTCCAAATTATCATGAGTAAGATTCCATTGCACGATTTCATTTCTGATTTGGGGAAGGGTGGTTTTTTATTTTAAAGAAAAGAATAAATACTGGCAGCTTAAGAGGCAGCTCAACTCGTTGAGCTCTCGCCATGTGCTTTTGTACATCTGGCATGATGATGTAGAGCTGATCTTTGATATAAGATGCTCAGTAGGTAAGGAGGCAGCCCAGGTGGTCAGTAATGAAATCAGCTAAAATAGAGAATGTTCAAATTATGATCTTGTCGTGAAGTTTAACTCTTCGGACTTATAGTACTGAGAATAGAAAATCTATTGGTTGCCAATATTGCCTCGGAGGACTGGGTATATATTAATTACCAGACGCGAAGACAGAACGTCTGAAATCAAGCAGATATTAGGGATCCACGTCGGCAATTCATCTGCAGAGAAGGCTGGTGAACATTAAACATGATCACAGATTGAGACACACTTCGGACAGAAGCTGATCTTTCACAAAACTGTTTCAAGCAAAATGCACGTCTTTACCGAAACCCGACCTGCTTGGAAAAGCCTAAATCATAACTGAGGAGTCAGTTATGCCGTCAAGTCTTATATAGAATCACGGCTCTGAACTGATGGATACAGAGCTTGAGTTTCATACGACCCTTTCTACAAGGCAGATAGGACAAACAATCTATAGAAATTGGATATAAATTGGATAACGGGCGTATTCCAGTCATATGCACTCACGTCACTAATCGGATCACATGGTGCTATGTGACTATTGTGGCTTTCGTCTTCAAACGTGTAGACCGTCCAAAGAGAGAGCTAGCTTTGAGAAAAGCTTCCCAACTTATTTGCAGATTTGCTTGGGTTTACAATAACCTGGTGGGGGTTGACATGACCTCAGGCGAGGTAAGCACTCCAGCTACAGCGCTATAGTACATACTACAGTAGCAACTACGAAGCTAGCAAATTTGCGGCTCTGCGCTGTTCTACAGGGTTGCCAGCCTACTGTGACCCACTACGCGAGTCTGCCCCACAGCGGGGTGGCGGTCCGCTCATTCCACCAAGTAAGTACTTATTTAAGGAAGCAGCAGGGCTTGACCAGGCGACCCCATTGCAAGGAATAGCCTTGTGACGGTCCACACGGGCACTAACACGGAGGGTCGTGAGCTACAGCCAGTATCTTCGCTGACACCCAAGGTTTCTGTACACGTGAGGGGCCGTCTTTCGCACCCGTGTGACAATATGATTGCCAGCTGTTGGAGAAGAAGGAGGAAGCTTGGCTTCTGGATCATGGTGCTTTCATGCGTGGCCTGATGGTGAGAAATGTTGTTTCGTGTGCTTGGGGTTGTCGTGAGCGGGCCGCAAGCTAACACCCCCGTCTTGTCGTGGTGCAGAATGTCGTGACGACAGAGACTGTACCTGCATGAAGAAAGACAGATTTCTGACCCTGCCGTTCATCACTCTATCGGCGAAACTTAGTTGCTACAGCTGGACAAAATCGGAAGCAGAGCACCTCAGGCCGTACGGCGAAGAAGCAGTCCTACCATCCAATTACATGGGCGGACGAAGTAGTTGTTCTTGCTTGTAGTACGGAAGAAAAAAACAATAAATAGAAGAAGAGAGAAAGGGGAGCGGGCGGGTAATTGTCCACTTTCCTATGCTCTCTTCTTCTTGCTCGTATCGTCCTAGAATATGATTTATATAATTATAGTATATGTGCCCTGCTCTAGCTTTCATGACAGCTAGGTTCATTAGAATGTCAACGGACGTTCTATACGGCATCCTGGGACTTCAGGGCCGCAGCGTTCATCTCTTTGCACCGTGCTGCCGTTCCCTGTGCCCATCATGGGTAGCGGGGGATCCCTGCTCTGCCGAGATCTCTCTTTCGCCCTTCGCCCGTTGTCACGATTTGCCTGAATTTCAATATCCATCGCATCTAACAGCTATAAAGGAATAAGCAGAAGCAGGACGGGGACTAGCTGGCCAAACCCCCACGAGTCCTCTGACGCTCTCTCCCCGGCACTCATCATAGAATGACCGATATATCTGTGAAACAGCGCCGTTCTAAGACTAGTGAGGAATTGCCACACCATCCAAAGAATATATGTGAACTTTGATAGCAGCAGGAGGCTAAGTGGTCTGACTGCTAAATGATGCCAGAGTCGAAGCGCCGGCCTAATGATAAACTTCTGCCACGCCCGTGCGATCCGACGCTAGACTAACGAGAGCTCGCCAGGTCTATCTGGCTCCTGAGGCTCTACGGGAGGCTCACAAGCGGTTATTGATCCTGAAACACGCTCGTCTTGTCGATGTAGCTCACGGTCGAGGTAGAATAGCAGGACCCTGGGCGTCAAGTCCGTCTTGAGTCTATTCGAAAGGTAGTGTAGTAATAACAGAGGGCAGGCTGCGATAAGCAATATGACCGTGAGCCCGAAGTCAACCAGTACCAGTGCCGCCCCTCTTCAGGGAATTGTGGAAAGGCAGGCAGCTGGACAGTTGTAGTCCGAGAGCAGACGCCACGAGGCAGACACCCACTTGGCGTAGAGTAGCATCCCTATCGACGAAGTCGCAAGGAGAAGTCGCACGACATTGGGCAGGCGGATGTATCTCGACTTGCGATCCTCCACCCCAGAAGCAGGCGGCCGAAGCACACCAAGGGTGCAAGCATACGTGACTGCACTCATCCACACCATATCGCATACCATGCTCAGGTGATAGACAGAAATGGAGGCGCTGGCGGACATCTTGTACATGGTGGCGACCAAGAGCGCGTTGCTCGTGACGAGCTGTGTATCACTTAGGGAGAGCGCTACCCCGGGGAATGACTGTCGTAGGAATTTGCAATAGTCGTTGCCGCAGCGTTTCCGTAATGGCTCGCGGACTCTGCGGTGATAGAACCTGTCGATAGGGTTGTCTGAAGCCACATGGCGCCTGGCAAGCCCGCCAAAGATCCTACATGCGATGATCACGGCCAATGTGACTCCGGAAGCAATGAGGAACGATATAACAATCTGGACTGATAAAGTCAATCATCTGGTGTCCTTTTTTTTTTTTTAGAGAAAAAAAGAAGAAAAAAAAAAGGCAATAGGGGTCATATTGTCGCTTACACCGATGCCTGCGATATCGGAATCTCCCTGCAGCACTGGGCAACAGCGATATTCGTACATAGGAAACGAAAAATCCAACGCATTGATAAAGAATGGTAGAGCACTTAGTCTCACACGAGTCTGGTCATAAGGACAGAAGATGACTTGAGAATTGGTATTTGAAAGGCATATGTCCGGGGGGGGGGGCCAATACCGTGGAATTATACATGTTTGGTGCAAGTGTGCAGGTTAAACACTTCCGAGAGAAGACAGGGCCGTCCTGGTGGACGACGAGATGGAAAGATAAGAAAGGCAGGACAGTCAACAAAGCCTCGTTCCAGTTCACAAACTGCGTCTTGGTTCCTTAAATGCACTCAAGCCTGCAGCAGTCACCCCTCATTTGGCCAAGTGATTCGCAATCCCTTAAGCTCTGCAACAATGTGGCGCTGCAAGGCATGGGTCTCCGATGGACCACTTGAGTGGCAACCGGTCTAAGGTGGGTTTACTCATGTGCATCGACGGTCGAGGATGGATTGACCAGGCGCGTGGCGGTTGTTTGCGGACCAGTGCAGCACTGATAAGTCAGTCCTTATGAATAGCCGAGCCATTCTAGTATTGATCCTGGAGAATGGTGAAAGGTGCAGGCCTATCTACATGGCAATAGCACAACGTCGTTCTTATAACCTTCCAGTACGGACTAGCGCCTGTCTCTTGGCGCAATTATGGAGATCCAGTTTGGAGCCGTACATGAAGCAGCTGGGAGTCGAGGCGACCCCTGCACTGTTTAGTATATCAGACTGCTGGGATTGAAATTCAACCCGAACTCCGTATGAAGAGGAGTGAGGCCCGTCAACTCGTGGCCATGCTCGCTCTCGCTCTTCTGCATGGCACAACTCGTGCGATTGGAGAACGTTGCGACGGAAATTGAGCCCTCATTTTCTTAACTAAAGGACCATCTCTGGGGGTACCCTTGTGGAAGATGGAAACCTGTAGTCCTGCAGGGCCTTGACACGTTGGTGACGGTGAGACTGTTGACGAAGATTCTCAAGGCCTGGGTCATGTTTCTGGTTTGTACGGGACACGCTCGTATACTTATCATTAGATCCCCGTTGAACACCGTCCCTCATGGGCTGTCTCGTCATGTCTGCCCATCAACGGCGCCGGTTAAGTCTATCGCCACTGATTGTGCCCATCATAGGGGCAAGTTTGATTGGTATGGGTAACATTTTTTCCTCCTCGTTATGAGTGGTTACCTGATAAATGCTTTTACAGTAGATGCTGCTTCAGCCAATTCCCCCAACGTCATCATACGATCACTTGAAGAAGATTCTATTGTGCATATACAACCAGGAAGGAGACTACAAGACGACTTAGCCTTAGACCCCTATGCGCATTAAACTGACACTTTGGGCTTATGCGTGCCTACACTGCTTGCGAAGGCCATCAGACATATGAAGCAGCGTGAGATTGGACACATTGATAGTAATACACCTCTAATGCAGTTGTGTAGACTGATAGACTAGTTAATCCTTATTTATTCACCAACAGACTTGTAACAAGCCTGCCTGCTCATCTGACCTTCGTCGCTCGACCTAGGTACCTACTCAAGTGAGTAGATCGTGAATACTGCGGTTTGAGTTAGAAGTGTTTTGCATAAAGAGAAGCATTATTACTGAAGCTCACCGAAGTCGGAACAGAACTTCCTGCAGTAGGTTGTTTTGGGGGAAATTTCCCATCATGATTGATTTATGAACCAGGCCTTTTTTCCGCAGTGTCATCTAATACCAGCAATAAGTGACAATCACCATCCAGAGCAGGGTTCGAGAAGACTGCAGTTATTGCGTCATTGCGTGACAAGGTCTGACGAAAATCCAACGACCAGACTGGGATCGAAGCTTCCAGCAAAAGTAATGGCATTCTTGTTGTTGGTGCTTGGTATATCTAGTGCTTATACCAAGCTTTGACATCTCGCCTTTGGCCCCCACTTCCTTTGCGGTAACCAGGATGAAGACTCGCGTTGGCTCCATAGGTCAGGGCCACCGGTTCGCAGCCCTTGAAGTCGCATTCGCTTAGTTGAGGAGCCTGTGCTGGCGACTGCCTTCGTTTGTAAGTCTTTCAGAGGAACGTGTATGTATGTAATCATATCTTTACCAGGCACGGGTGCGTTAAAGTCAATCTTGGGACCATGCTTCCGAGCTTCTCAGCCGCCATACCATCGTTCAAATAATTAGACAACTCGTGCCAGAAAGGTGCGAGCGAGGATTGGGAGGGGAGAAAGATGTTTAAATTGGGTCACCCGTCCCTTTCAACGGCTGAGGCGATACTGCTACCCCACAGAATTGTGGCCTCGGGGACCACAGAGAACACAGAGATAGGCACGAGGATCTGTAAGTCCTAGGGAAGGTGATATTGAGTTGGCTGATTGATCTTGCGCATAATGGGAGCATTGCGGCTCATACGTCCTTGATAATAGTATGCCGAAGTAGAATTGCAAGTCAAAAATCACGGACATCTAACTACACCCCGTAGTCATTTCCCATCAAAAGGCCTGAAAAATATTTATATCAACTGGTTAACACGGTGTATTCCATAAAGTCTTGCTTGTTCTGCTCCTTTTACGATAATTTGTCGAAATTATTCTGATGATAATTGACATCCTCTTTTGTCTTTCTTGTGCTGAAAATCAACAATATCACCAAAGCCAGCAATACTCATTTCCCTCGCCGTCACAATAAAGGAAGAAAAAAAAAAAAAGAAGAAAAGCTTATGACATGTGATCTGGAGGCCTGCCCATGTGTAGGCGGTGTAGCCGAGCAAGTTAAGCGGCAGGCCCTGCCCCCTTGCCCTTTGCAGTTAGAAGACCGGGAGCGGGAGCGAGAGCGGGATTGAAAGGAGGATGTAGAACTGAAAAGTGGGACTGAGAGTGGAACTATACTATAATGGGTTGATCCACAAAGAGCCCTGCGGGTCTAGTAGAGGAGGAGGGGGCCATTCTAGACCAGTTGAATTGTATAGAAGGGGGCTCAGAGTCCTCGGTCCTGTGTACGGCCAGGGCTCGGGGTGCAGACGGGTCCGAACTTGACCCCTCGCAGTCTATCCAGCGTTGCAATATTGTTAACAGATCGGCCAGATAAAAGGTTGCATTTCTCCCGGGTTCCTCAGCTGCCAGTATGAGAAGAGGTCGACACATCACTGCCCTGTATGGAAGAAACAAAAGAAGAATCTCTGTCACTGCCGACAGCAATCACACACAGCATGGGTGCTGCCTCTCTCAACAAGTCGAGCGATGACATGACCACAAACAACAACATCAGCGATGTCGAGGCGGCAGAGCCCAGTCCTGCTGCCACTGACGAGTTCTTGGTTACCTGGGACGAACCTGTCGACAAAGACCCAGCAAACCCCATGAATTGGAGTAACGCGCGGAAATGGAGCATCATAGCGACACTGTCATTCCTTAGCTTCCTAGTGTAAGAGAGACTACTCCCCTAGTAACAGAAACCCCCCCCCGACACATACGGTTGCTGACTGCGTCTGCAGGCCACTTGCAAGTTCCATGATGGCCCCGGCCGTACCGCAGATCCTCGAAGATTTCAACATCACCGACGATACGGTAGGGACATTTGTCGTATCTGTCTTCGTCTTGGGGTTTGCGGCTGGCCCACTGGTCATCGCACCCGCCAGCGAGCTCCATGGCCGGTTGATCGTGTACCATGTCTGCAACAGTCTGTTCGTGGTATTCACAATTGGCTGCGCCCTCTCGACCAACATGGGGATGCTCATGGCCTTCCGTTTTTGGGCTGGCTTTGCCGGTGTCTGTGTCCTCACATGTGGCAGCGGGACGATCGCGGACATGGTGCCATCGGAGATCAGGGGCAAGGCCATGGGCATCTGGTCGGTCGGGCCTCTGATCGGACCTGTTGTGGGCCCAGTCTGTGCTGGTTTTCTCGTCGCTGCCAAGAGCTGGCAATGGGTGTTCTGGGTCACAGCCATAGCGGTATGTTTTCTGCTTCTCTCAACATGTTAATAACTGGATCCTTCGGGGAATGTGATTGCTGACCAGGTCTTTATTGACAGGCTGGCGTCGCTACCCTTTTCTCGTTCGGTGTGCTCCGCGAGACATACGCACCGGTCCTCCTCGAACGCAAGGCTGCGCGACTACGCAAGGAGACTGGGGACGAAAGATACCGATCGAGCCTACAGACCCCTGGATCGCAGAAGCAGGTCTTTATGACGGCCATTCTGCGGCCTGCCCGCCTGCTTCTTACCGCTGCGGTTGTTCGGGCTGTCTGCCTATATATCGCCATCATCTACGGTCTCATGTACATCCTGTTCACCACCTACACCTTCGTTTTTGAGGAACAGTACGGCTTTAGCTCTGAGGGCGCCGGTCTGTCCTTCGTCTCCGGTGGTGTTGGCAACCTCATCGGCATGTGCTACGTCTCGGTCTTCTCGGACAAGATCATTCAACGCCGAAAAGCAATGAACAAGCCTGTCCGCCCCGAAGACCGTCTCCACCTGGCGCTTACTGTGCCGTCCACTCTTCTGCTGCCGACGGGCCTGATTATCTACGGATGGACCGCCGACAAGCATTTACACTGGATCGTTCCCATGATCGGCACTGGTATCATGGGCTGTGGCATGATGGGTGTCTTCATGTGTTGCCAGACATACCTCGTCGACGCCTTTACCCAGCACGCTGCGTCGGCAACAGCAGCGAACGCCGTCCTGCGTAGCACTCTGGGCGCAGTCCTGCCTCTTTGTGGCCTGCAGCTTTACGACGCCATTGGTCTCGGATGGGGCAACACGTTGCTTGGTGGAATTGCATTGCTCATGGCGCCTATACCCATCCTCTTGGGAATTTTTGGAGAGCGGATGAGGAACGGGACAATCTTGCGGAAAAAGTCCTAGTGCCAAAGCAGGGCTCTGAGCCGATCACATACTGCACATAGACTTTCGCATTTCCTTGATATTTCATAGCAAGCTATTGCCATTCTGCTTCTACGATTCAATTTGCCTCCCTTCTTGTGCCCGTACAGTTTTGGAAGAATGACAACTTGCAAAAGCATTAAATGGACAGAAGACGGTCCTGCGCTCTTTGCTCCACTAATTTTGTTCCTCGATAGGAGCACTCAGGGTGGCTCGAAGGGTGTTTGCTGTAATTAGTGAATGCAGGATGTTTGTGTACATGGCCTCAAAAAACTACGAACCGTGTTTGCCAGAGGATATCACTGCTCGATCAAGTACCTGGATGATGGTGAGAGAGTGTTGTCCAAGCAGCAACGTTGACGATGTTCTGACTTTGCGGAGAGATTGAACCCCTCAGGAGAGACAAATGCAGGGTACAGTGGGCGCGTATGTCGCTCATCGCATGCGTGTTGCCGGATACGAAAGCGAAGGGTACCCATGTAAGTCCCCCCCCCCCCCCACGGCACACCCCGCTCTTGACGCCCCTATGACCTAAAGTGTATTCTTTTCCCGGGATGTGGATTGGGGTCCTGAGCAGAAGGGGGTCTCCGAACTGACGGGTTAGCTTGCAAAACCAGCCCCTGGTGGGCTGGGAAGCCGGTAATGGTGTACCGGATCAATAGCCATCCTTGACAAACGACACTAATCTAGCCAAGCCTCTTGGGTGTTCATGTGTGTAATCACAGTAAGTCTATCAAGTCGCCGATAAAAACTACAGCCTCTAATAGACAGACAAATGCCACGGAATCTCTTCTTTTTGTGAGTATTCTGTTTGAAGAAGGACCTTGAGAGATATAGTTGCAAAAGGCTCCATTTATATTGACAACGACAAAGATTAAAATCTCAATTCCTTTCCAAAGCTTTTGGGGGTGGACCTATAGTGAACGTAAGCCCCAGCTACTCATGAGTCAATACCGAAATCCTATTCTAACACCTGGCTCTTGTTCTCTTGTTACATGATTCTGATGGATTGTATCAAATCAGGCCTAGGAGAATCCATAACCCAAGAGCTCGACAATCGAGAAGGTGGAGGAGGGGGGAATCTGTCTGCTTCACCGGCAATCGAATGCGATTCCATCACCCAGCTTCCGAGAAGTGCAGAGAAAAGTATGAAAATATGAAAAAATGAAGAGATAAAGAGAAGGAAGAAGGAGAGAAAAAAAAAGGGGAAAACGTTCATCTCGTCCGTGCATGTCCTTATTTCCTCCTCGCCACTAGACGGATCGGTTGATCATTGCTGCCTGCCCAGCAGGAGTCCGAGTATCCTTTCTGTCCGTCCAACTGTCTTGCGCAGTCATCTCCAAGGCATCCTCCTGCTGCGTTCCCTCGCCTTCCAGTATAATAGTATCGTCGGGGATGAGCTTCGTTGGCACAACATTCCGGCTCAGCCAGCCGCCCGCGAGGGACGTGAGCACAACGGCGAGATGCATGAGAAACATGAGAACGAATTGCGTTGCGAAAGTGCCCATAACGGGATCGAGGCTAGTGATGTGGTCGAAAGCATAGGTGGTGTTGTAGATGAGGCGGATCATCTGGAAAGGCATGCCGCTGGCCGCGGCAAAAAGGAGATAACGAGCGTTGCTGTAGTTGGGATGGTTCGGGAAGAGCTTGGTTCGCTTCCAGGTTGGCCACATCCACGCAACCACGACGAGCATGACGAATATCATCAGTATGTTTCCAACTTTGTTCAATGTCGCGTTGAACACGCCGCCTGTTGGGGACGGTGATCCAGCATAGGTACACATTGCGATGCCCGTCGTGTTTGTAAGGTGCGTGAAGGCAAGGAGACCCTTCTGGATCCAGCCTTTGTGTGAGACGGGTAGGATGGTATCCCTGAGGTTGAAAGCGCAAAGTCAGCCCCCGAGACTTTTCTCGATAGATTAAACTGCGGGTTTACCTCCTGAGAGGACCCAAGGAATATGGGTAGTGCAAAACAGGGGAGTCAGGACTTACGCTTCAAAAATAAGCCCTATGATTGTCAAAGAGAGACATGCGAGTGTGCCAGCTTCTGTAACAATCAGAGCTGCGTTGGTCACTTGAGGCTCATGCCTGTCTATGAGCTGGACTATGTCGGAGGCGAAACGCATGCCAAAGACGCACGCAAAGATGGGCCAGCACGTCATGCCCGTCTTTCCATGCTTCCAAGTGATCCACAAGCATGGAACGAATAGGACTATGTATATACAAAGCTCAGCAATGGCGATATCGATGATTGATGCGGGAGGCGGGCCCGGGAGCTCGGCAGACGACATGATGAATGAGGTTGATTGCCGGCACTGATGTTCTAGTAATAGTTCCAAACAGAAAAGAAGGGGGGGGGGGAGCCCAGATGGGAGAGACTGATGAGGGGCAAGGGTTGAGCGGGTAGGTCTATGGTCTAACCGGGAGACAAGCATAAACAGTTGGCATTGGCAACGCTAGCAGGTCGAGAACAAGTGGCCAGTATCCAGAATGAGCGGGAGTCTGATGGCTTGATCTGAATGCAAGTGGAAAATCTTTGCAAGGACCGAGTCGTCTCTTTTAATAGTTCTGCACATGCGAGCTCTCCAGAGACGAGTGCTGCACCGGGGTCATAACGCAATGGGAGGTGAAAACATGGTATCAACACAGGCGCAAGCAGAACGTCAGGAATGATGGTTGATCTCTCCTACATGGCTAGGCAGATTTTGGCAGCTGGAAGGTGGATCAATCACAGCGACATATGCAGACGAAAAACTATCCGACGTGTCGGCTGTGCACGGCGGGGATCAAGAAAGGGGATCAAGAACTGTAGACGGGCGAAGTGGTCGAGGCTGAATACAGCGAGCCTTATCCTTGTGAAATCAAGCTGCCTATACCAGCAGAACGGGTATGCGAGGCCCCTGGTTAGCGTTCTCTAGTTCCGGCATTTCAAAAATGATTTGGTGAGGGGACATGATGTCGTGCGCGACAGCGGCAGTTAACCGACAACGTTCCGTTTCCCCTTCCCTTGGTTTTCTTTTCTTAGCCTTTCACCCAGACTAGTTTTCTGTCTAGGGGCAAGGTGAATGGAGGGTGGGTAGTGGGGATGTATGGCGGTCCCCGTCCCCCACCAGCCATTGAGTCGTATCAACATGCTTTTTTGCCCCTTTTACCAGGGAACAATAGTGACTTGTCGATTAATTCATGGACCTTTCATAAGTCACATTTTCGAAACTAGTCGACGATGAACAAATGAGTCTCTGGTCCTGTTTGAAATCTAGATACTATATTGGCCCAAAACAAAATAAAAAAGGCGGGGGAGGGAAAAAAAAAAAAAAGAAGAGGAAAACTCGAGATCTGCCGCTCACTACCCGAAACTTGAGGAGATCTCCGCACCCTGTGTGTGGGCGTCGTAGTACCCGTAAATCGGCTACCACGTGCCACGGTACAATAACATGTGGACGGAGATCAAAACAAGACTTCCCCTCCACAAAAATTGTGGGTACAAAAACGAGCACGAGAGCGAGCCAATCAAATTTGATTCTCTCCTGCCCTATCACTTTCCAGGTTAGGATGTCCTTGCCTCCTTATCCTCCTGAACGTTGACCTGCCATTTTGTGTTTTGTGTGCCGTGGCTTGCCACGCTTGCGTCTCATGCAGGCTGAGCAGCGTTTGCTAATACGTGGCAATTGAGAGACTTGGCTGCGGCAGCCTCTGCAGACACACTGAAAACGACAGCGAGAGCGAGGCGAGAGCGAGGCTTGCATGTCCCAGAGCTCGCAGATAACGTATTCATTCGCATCGGTCCCGGGCTCGGTTTGGTTGCCGTCGCGAATCCGGTGAATGGTAATTAATTATTGACACAAAAGCGCGAAAGGAGTCGATTGAACCAAAGACACTTTATGTGCCGTTTCCTATTTAACTTGGTTTGAAGTTTGCAACAACCACTCCAGCAACAGAAAGGCTATCGTCACTGGCGCCGTGACCCTAACGCACGCTCACAAACCTTCACAATGGCGACACCAGCAACATCCTCGCTCTCAGAGATGCTTTCTGAGCGCTTCCTTGTGATTGTCGCCGCAGCGCTCGCATGTGCCCTAGCATACCTAGGTCCCAAGACAATCGCCATCATCCGTCTCGCTGCGCTACCAGTCATCGGGAACGAGCTGGGCAATGAGGAAAAACGCAGACAGGCGTATCTCCAGGGCGCGCGCAAGTTGTACTACAAGGCCTATGACAACGTGTGTATCCTTTCACGTCCATCGCAGAAGCACTCGTTAACCTTTTATCATAGTTCAACAATGGACTTTACAAGGGGGTAGCCCGGCTCACCACTTCGCGAAGTCAGTCGCCAGCCCTTCCCCACGACAAGACCCAGCCAATCAACTTTGTTGTAAACGGATACTGACCTCTTTTTCGCATACACCTTAGACACCAACGTGATTGTGGTCTCGCCGAAGTTTCTACCAGAGCTCAACAAGCTGCCCGACAGCGTCGTGAGTATGGAGGCCGCGGTTGACGATGTAAGCTGGCTTGCCTACATGCAACCCAGGGGGTGCTCCGCAGCGTCCCTCGCACACGCACACAGACACACTTACTTACCGCGTGAATAATCAGGCCATGGAAACCAAGTACACCAAGATCGAAAGTCTCGTGCCTATCATCCCGCACACGGTCACGGGCAAATTGACCCCATCACTGAGTAGGTACACCCAGGTTCCTGAAGGCAAAAGCAGCAGGTTGTATTCGCTACTGACGAGATGCATGTTCTTTATCCACATATAGCTCGCCTCAATCCTACCATTGCGCTCGAGACTGCCGAGGCCCTGGAGCTGGAGATGCCAGCCAAGGAATATACCAACTGGCAGGAGGTCAACATTCACGACAAGCTCCTCCGCATCGTGGGCATGGTGTCCGGCCGCCTCTTCATTGGGCCAGAGCTGTGCCGCTCTGAAGCGTACTTGGATGCCGCTATCAACTACACCATGGATGTTATGAAGGCTCAGCGCGCCGTCCAGAGGATGCGCCCCTGGCTACGACCGTTCTTGGCTAACACGCTGCCCGAGATCAAGCATCTGTACCAGCGTATCGACGAGGCGCAGGCCTTCCTCCAGCCGCTTGTCGATCGCCGGAAGAAGCTGCACGCCGAGAAATCTGAGTCAGAGGACGGCCCCGATGATTTCCTGCAGTGGATGCTCGACAGCAAAGACAAGTTCACCGACCCAGCGAGCAGTAACTTCGCCAAGGTCCAGCTGGGATTAAGCTTTGCTGCTATTCACACCACGACCCTGACGGCTACCAATGCGTACGTATATTTTGGGAGCGTGGGCCAATACTTCCCCCGTAACTTGCCTTGCCTGTGCTACAACGCGCTTACATGATTGTCTAGGTTTTATAATCTGGCCGCTGCCAGCGAGGCAGTCAAGGGTGAGCTTAGGGAAGAGGTTCTCCAAGCGTTGTCGGAAAATGACGGAGTCTTCACAAGCAAATGTCTGCAATCCATGAAAAAGCTTGACAGCTTCCTGAGGGAGACGCTTCGAATGACCCCTGCTAGTATGGGTATGTTACACTGCCTTTTTTCGCCCAGCAAGTATGACCTCGAGAGTGCCCCGACTAACATCTCGGTCAGCATCGTTTCAACGCAAACTTCTGCAGGACGTCCGGCTATCAAACGGCCAGGTCGTCCCGAAGGGTGCAACAATCGAAATCCCTGCTGTCGCCGTGAACAATGATCCAGAGATATTTCCCAACCCGGAAGTGTTCGACCCGTTCCGCTTCTCTCGGCTCCGCGAGGGGGCCACAGTAGGGAGCGCGGCGCTCAATCAATTCGTCAGCGTCAACCAAACAAGTCTGACATTTGGATTTGGACGTCATGCGTGCCCTGGCCGATTCTTCGCCGCAAATGAGATCAAAATGATTCTAGGCAACGTGCTCATCCGCTACGACGTTCGCATGCCAGGAGACCACGCCTCGAGGTGGCCCAACCTTGAATTCGCTCATATGGTAAGTCTCAAACATTCGAGCCCTGCTGCAAAATCCATCGTCAAACCCTGATTAGCTGACTTTCAGTGTTCTTGCATCAGTCCATCCCGGATTCATCCAAAACTCTGTTCTTCAAAGCCAAGACTAATTGAGTGGCTACGCCATTCAATTGCACACTATTTCAAATCATATTCAGCATTTAGCAACAGTATAGATTCAAGAGTTCCGTTAGCTTTCAACCCGATCGGGCTGCGATTGCCATTATTCTGTTTTGAAGCAAATATTACTTGATATGCTTTGTCCCTCGGAAGCAATCATGGTGCGAATCTTCCTACACAGTCAGACGACACAATAGCGTCGAAGTTGAGCTTGTAGAAGTGTACTGAATTGCCAAAGGTCTCGAGTGTTCTGGAACACATAACGACATGTCTACGAGATATTTTGTTCAGTGTAAACGTGTAATTTGAGGGCGCTATAGGTTGGGTAAACCGGCTTCGTCTTCATTCATAACAAATACCCACTCATAGAGAAAGAGGGCCCCCTTTACCGCCTCAGAGCGCCTTAATGTGATCCGTAATGACAATCGGGAGCTTGTTGCACAGTCATATTGTAGATCCTAATGACAATTGGTCAGCGCCGCCCTCCCCCTTCCGGCTCGGGTAAGATGTTGCTACCTAGGTACAGCCGATAGGCCGTACTAAACAGAGCGTACACACTACTACTGCTGGCAATCGTAAGACATGACGATCAAAACCGTTCTTTGCTTATGTCGAGTGAGCATGACGCCTGTGGATAGTATACCGATGTCCCGTTTGGGTCCTCATACATAAAGGCTGGCAAACCTCTCAAGGAATGAGATGGCCATTTTGCATTCCCCATACTTTGAACACTTTCCAAACATTTAGAATTCTATCACGCAACGATGTTCACTTCTTCTCTCTTCTGTCTAGCCAACTTTGCACTTTGGGCTCAGGCTCAAACCAACATTACCGTTTACCCCATCACGGAAGTCAACGAGGCCAGTCACGAAGGATACTTTTCGGATCCCTATCATATTCCGTAGGAACATGCTTCAGAAATATACGTCTCGGGCACCACGCATAAATATCTGGAGTGTACCACTTCCCTGCAGCCTAAATGTGCCTCTTCGCACTCCGATAAGTACAACAGCAGCCAGACCTTATATAACCAGGCGGACAACGCAAATGCCACCATATGCGGCGCCGCTGGGATTCCCCCCTTTCAGAGTGGATCCGGTGCCAACAAAACTTGGGACGCAGTAGTGACACTGCATGTGCAGAACACGTCTCACTGCGACGGCATAAAAGGCTGGAGCGTCATTGTACACGCGTATCCGGAGGACTCATCTGAGGTTGACCTACCGCCTACGTCCTGGATCGGAGATCAATTGCTCATTGGTTCCTTTTCGAATAACGAAGAGGCGAACTACGACGGGAAATACTTCCGGACACCGGCTGGGCAGCTATACCTAGTGTACTCAAAGTAATATAGCCCTAGTCTAAAGAAACGTGACGGTTTGGCCGCATGGCCGATGGAAGATCCCCGGACAAAGACACCGGGCAGTAAACCCACAAATTACGCAAGTTACTCATCAGACGGTGACCGCTTCAAATTGCTCGAGACTGGAAACATACGTGCCATCCATAGCAAGTTCCTCATGGCCTACTCCGCCGGCGCCTATGACCTCAATACCTACAAAGTAGGCATCGCCTACTTGGACACCTTCCTTTCCCCCAGTGATTCTCAGGGCTGGCGCAAGGTGATGAAGGAAATCCCGGATCATCTCTGGAACTCGACAGGTCCTAAGGAAATCTACTACCTCTTACAGGCCGACCAGGAACATGACGGCTGGCACTACGTGCGCGATCAGGTCATTGCACCGGGAGTACCTACCGTAGCCCAGATCGGCCCCAGTGGTGGTTGGATTTTGACTTTCGCTGGGTACGATCCTATGGACACTACGAAAAATTCCAATAAGTACAACGCGACTAACCGCCGGCCGTACTTCATTGATATCGATGTCAATGTACCCGTCAATCTTTTAGTTGAGCAGGCGAGTGATGCTGAGCTGCAGAGCTGGATCACTCCGATTTGTGGTTAAAAAAGCAATGGTTATGATCTCTAAATCGTTATTCTCCTCTATCACTTTCAGGATTGCCATTTGACGAGATATCAACGAGACGAATGCTTGATTTGGGATAACTCTAGTACTCTGCAGCATTGGACATAGTTGACAGGCCAAGTCGGAATTGGATGCAGGCTAAATCAGATGCGCTGGATCATATGACCAGCTTCGGTGGGTTGACTGGCTGTGCAGCCGTTCTGAAGACTCAGCTACGCCAATACATTTGTGGAGGCACATCCTCGGATTCAGTCTAAAACTTTGATATGCAACACTGAATTGTTCCAAAACAGCCCATGGCGAGTACTCAATTATTATAACTAATCATCGAGACAGTCTTAATTACCGCACCGCCAGAGGTACTCAACTTTGTGAGGAGTTTGGTCTCCTGCCTGGTTGCCCAGTATTCAATTCATCGTAAAGTCCTTAATTGAGTAGACGCAGTGAGAGGACCAGAACCGAAGCCTAGGCAGCTGAACCGGCCCATTGCTGAAATTCCCCGGGATCCGTCCTCTAATTAGTACTTTACTAATTAAGGGTTCTCTCAGTAGCAAACTCCTCAAGCATTGACTTCGTTAGTGCACCTCACCGGACAATCTCTTTCCTTCGGCTGATTAAGTACCGGGCAGAAAATTGTCAAATTGCAAATACTCAGCTATCAACATGAATGGTCATACTCAACTTTGAGTCCATGTCAACGACTACAAAGCCACCGCAGCTAACTATCCACAAAGAACAATTTTATCTTTCGGTGCCTACCCAGCTTAGATACTTAGAAGTTCATTAGTGAATGCAAGTCTCAAGTCCCCAAAACTGAGTTCCATAACTATGCTCTCTTTTTTTCGAGGAGCGACCTGTCTTTTTAAACTGCTTAAGCAAGCCGATCATCGCATCCTTCAACTTGCATAAACACCGATTGGGGAGTCCAAAACTTTGCTTCAGAAGATTGGAAGCATTGGGTATATACTGAGGAAGAGATCCTACTCAAAATTTTGACGAAGTCTTGGGAATATCGAAGTAGCGATGCGAGCAGGGGCAAAAAGGGGGGGGGGGGGGCGCTTGGGAGAAGTGCAGATACTCATGCAGATGTGGAGAGAATAAATTCTGGGTTTCTCATTAGTCACTAAATGTAACAAGACTGTAGGAACAGGAAGACCATGATTTGAGTCAGCGGCGTGTAAAAAGCAGCAGGATCGCAGAATCCGGACATAGGAAGTCGGACAGGGTTGACGAAAAAGTTTAACGATTTCCGGTATCAGACCATGAAGTAAGTACTTACTTAAGTATAGTACCAATTTTGGAAGGCCCCTATTCAGCTCCGCACTGCGTAATTTATTCCAATGGTCTATTGAAATAAACCCTTTGAATGTCGATGTTTCAAAATCTTACGGAGCGGATTGGTTGCTAAAGCAGGTAACACTCGAGATCATCGATAGTCATATAACGGGATGTTAAAAGCGCCCGATCGTGCCGAGACAAGCCGGCGTTAGAAGCTCGGCTGTGCGCGGCAGCTGCAGCAGTGGAGTCGTGCGGGTACTATAGTTCATGTTTGAGCCCAGAAGTCGCCAATAATTGGTTGTGGGCCGGTCGTCTTGGTTGAGTGCATAGTACGACAAAGTTGGGAGCGTTCGGGGTTTAACAAGACCCCATTGCTTCCGCATAATATATGGCAAATAAGGTTAGCTGCTGAGGAGGGTCCTCCAACGTGTCAAGAGCCACCACGCAGTATCAAGGATATCAATGTGTATATATGTATATTTTTATATATATATTGATATATATTTCTACCTGTGTGCGCTTCGAGGTAGATAAGCCATAGATCATATAAAGCCTCTTGAGCCCAACAATCACCCCGAAGTAACCTGCTGCCAATCTCTGATCAAGCCTAATAGTCAATACTAGAGCACGAGGAAAAGACAAGTTGAACAGAGGCGATATTTCGAGATGGCCGTCATCAACATGGAAGCAGCTGCATGGTCTCAAACCCCTCGACTGCTTGCCCTCATTATTGGCGCTGTAAGTGCCTTGGCTTACACTAATTTTGCTGGAGCGATCTGTCTAATCGAAAGTCTACAGTTTCTCGCCTACAGAGTCGGCCTGGTGGTCTACCGCGTCTACTTCCACCCACTATCTTGCTTCCCCGGCCCCAAACTATGGGCTGCCTCGGGTCTTCCCGTTGATTGGGAGGACAAGATCGAGGGGACGTTTACGAAGAGAATGCTCAAGGTCCACGAGAAGTACGGCCCCATCGTGCGCATCGGCCCGGACCGCATCGCCGTCGACGGCGCAATCATCTGGCCTGAGGTCTTCACCCGGCGTCCAAACCAACTCGAGTTCACAAAGGTCCCTGAAACGTATCCCGTCCAGGAAAAGTATGTGGGAATTCTCCCGACGCAGTCTCGTGAGAACCACCGGCGCCAACGCAGGCTGCTTGCTCACGCATTCTCCGAGGCGGCCATGTATGAGCAAGAACGCTACATTAAACACTACGTGGATCTGCTCATACGACGACTAAGGGAGCGAACTGTGGTAGGCGAGACTTTGGACTTGACGCAGTGGTTCAATTTCACGACGTTCGACATCATTGGTGAACTCGCCTTCGCCGACCCCTTCCAGGCACTCGAGCATGGGAAAAGCCACCCCTGGATCACCATGATCTCCTCCAGCTTGCGACAAGGAAGCGCTTTCCAGTTCTTGATGTATTACCCCCTTCTCTTGCCACTCGTGGGGTTTCGAGTTGGTCTCAGCGATCTCACGCGACTCTTTGGGCAATCGAAGCAACTCATTGAGCTGAGCAAGGAGAAGACGAGGAAACGACTGGCCATGCAGGACCAGTCTCGCAAGGATATCATGGCCTACATCATTGATCACAACACAGATGGCAAGCGCATGACCGAGGACGAGATCTTCGAGAACGCCCGAGCCCTGATTGGCGCAGGCAGCGAAACCACCGCCACAGCCTTGTCGGGGCTGACATTCCACCTCTGCCGGAGCCCAGAGGCATACCAGCGGGTGACGGGTGAGATCCGCGCCACCTTTACCTGCGAAGAAGACATCACCATGCGATCAGCTGCCCATCTCCCCTATCTCCATGCGTGCCTCGAGGAAGCCCTGCGCATGTACCCGCCCGCCTCGGAGACGCCGGCGCGTGTGTCGCCAGGAGACTACATTCACCATGATGGCAACGCGTACTGGATCCCCAAGGGTACAAGACTCAGCAACTACCAGTGGGCAACCCATCACTCACCAAACAACTTTGCCGACCCGGAACAATATGTCCCTGAGCGGTGGCTGCCTGCGTCTCACCCGCTATACAACAGTCGCTACGCTCACGACAAGAAGGCCACCTGCCGTCCTTTTGCAGCTGGGCCTCGGGACTGTATCGGCAAAAATCTGGCGTATTCCGAAATGCGCTTGGTGGTCGCGCGTCTGCTCTGGAACTTCGATCTCGAGCTGGCCGACGGACAAGAAGACTGGGTCGTCTCGCAGCTAGTATTCGGGTTGTACCAGAAAGGGCCATTGATGGCGAGGCTGCACATCCGAAACACCGAGGCCTGAATAGGTGCTACTTTCTCCTTCTCATTCTACGGAATTTAGACATAGCTGAACTCCTTCTCGTGATTACTTCCAGTGATAAAAGATCCTCTTCTATCACTAAATCTATGGAGGCTTTTTTGGGGGGTGTCTGCGGGGACCCGGGGAGGGGAGGGGAGCTGTATCCTTCAGGTAACATTCCGGTCCATCACCATAGCCAAGTATTAGAGACACGTCACCGACCTGTTGAGATAAGTGTCGCGAGCAGGGAGGGATCTCTTATTGGCTTGAACAGACCCATATTTGCCTGCTCTCTTATATATATAGACCTAGAACTCTCTTTTGTTTTCCTTTTCCTTCTTAAATAGTCAGAGCAAGAGATAATGCCTTTTCTCTCAAACTATCGCCTGGCCCGCTCGTCTCAATAAGTCATCTTATGACTGAAGCCTTCGTAAAAGTATTCATCTAGCGCTGGTGTCTTCGTAACATTTTGAGTGATTAGACTTACAGTTTGGCTTATATGCTGCGTTTGGGGAGAACGCGACCCCTTTCTAAGACATCATTGATGAAACCGCATCGACGATCAAAAGCTTTTAAGTCGATCTTTGCTGCTTCGATGAGATAGTTAGAATGTGTGACAAGGTAATGGGCTGCCATCACTTTCACGCTCCTTTTGACCGCTTCAATTTGACTATTCGTCACTCCTTAATCACTCTTTACCTTGTATTCACTTGGATCCTGGAGAGCCATAACTGCAGAAAAAATGGTCTCAACCCGATTGAACCTCCATCGCCCGAATATATATTCAGTATGCTGACCACTTATAGACGAGCCTTTGAATGACGCGATATTATGTTTACGCAAGAAGGTTAAGATCACTTGGAATAAGTCCAAATTTGAAGGACATATCACGAATCTTCTAGAACTCAACGCCGCGTTCAAACGGTGAGCGTGGTGTGCGATAGTTGGGCCTCTGATATGACCAGTCTTCATCAGATGGGAACCCTTCCTACTTCTACACTCAGAAGGAGTTCAAATTCCATAGCCACCCTGGAATTGTAATACCCAGTTGATTTGTCTATAATATTCTCTTAACATAAGACGTTGTACCAATGCTTCGGTGACAAAGATCAATCAATCTCAGAGAGCAAGTGGTGGAAATTAAGGAGCAATCCGTACCGCATCATCATCCGTTCCCTGTTCCCCCAAACGACTCTCTTAGGAGTATGGTTCGATTGGCAAAGTACTGAGGGCATCCAAAGCCTTACATAAAGCCCTTGCTTCAGCTTTAGATACGACCCAGAATGGAGAGTCAAGGTACAATATCAAACTCCTGGATAATCAGGCAAGGGACGGGGTGCGAATGCAAGTTGCAATAACTTGCGACGGACATCATTTAGGACAAAAGTATGTGTGCAGCGCACAGCTTCTATATTTCTCAACTAAAGTTGTCTGTAGACTTCCGACCGAGCTAAACTTCGTCAGACTTGACCTGGAGTCAAGGCTCCTCAACTTCGTGGAAACCAAGATGAGTATGAAATCGTTCTGCGAGGATAGGGGTCGCAATAGACGCAAAGTCCCTTTCTTGGAAGGCAAGGGATGTACGTGCAATACGACAATCCTCGCAGAATCCACTGTGAAAGGCGTATAGGCTGTCGATCTTCGGGATGTACAGGACATCTGCACAGTGCTTCAGGTCAAGGAAACCATATCTCATCTGTCAAAGTGCCTTGGAGCCTTTGGCAACCGCGTCAATGAGGATTTCCGACACAATTTCCTTCGGAGCAAGTGTTCCCACACCGCGGATTTAGAAATCACACCCAGGCTTTGAAGGAAGTCCTCAACTATTCTGCTGAGGTTCTGGTGACCATCGCCAACCAAAGCAAGCTGACACGCGAAGTAGCTATGGGCGTCTTAAATTTTCATTCAAACATCGTGAATTCCGGAGTGTTTCTTCCTTTGAGACCTGTCCTTCTTCCATTACAGCGGAGTCGATATATCTCGTTGTCTCCAAACAGCTCACTTGGCCTTGCATTTAATACAGAGCCCTCAGGTGCAACGACTCTGCGATTCAGATGGACAATATTAGCGACGAAGCTGTTAAAATCGGCAAATTCATCTACGGAGTGCGGAACCCGATACTTGGGTGCCTGGGAATCGTACTATTACAAATCGAAACCTGGTCCACGATCGAACCAGTAGACGACGTAGCAGAAGTGCGGCGTTGTGCGCTGGAAAAGATACCAAAGCTAGGGAAGGCGTATCGAAATTTGTGCTCGGAATGTGATTTTGGATTTGGTAATGATATGTCGAAACCACGGTTGCAGCAAGCAGTTTACGACAATGTAATTCAAGAGTTGAGCCAAATGATCAGCAGCTTAAACATAATTGATGAATGACGTTTATTACCATTCAATATATATGTTACGAAATAGATTCTTTATAACATGCTGCGGAATTTGATATTTTGTTGAGATTTTGTAGTATTTGTGTGAAGAATTATATCAGAATTTGCAGGCTACTGACTGCCAGTGCATATGAATCCTTCAACCTGGCCTCGTTGTGCAAATGAATATCTACGAAGTTGCTCGGGTCACACTGCCCGTGACAGGCGTCCAATCCGGGGCAAGTGGATACCTCTTATGTCAAAGAAAGGCTCCTCCATGTTACGACGCATCCGTTCGCGGAGCCTTCGCGGGCACAGCGGGCTCTCCCGAACAAATCACCGGACGAGATAGTTGTGGAGAAAAAAGCTCAGAGCTACAAAGTCTAGAACTTGTCAGGTCTCGAAGAAATTTACCTCCACACTTCTCATCGCTTCGCTCGTTTGTTCCATCAAGCACGGTCCTTCGATGCTCTTGTGTCACCGAAGACGGGCGCCCGAACGGCTGACAGTCAACCCTTAGAAGGTCCGTTCACTTGAAAGAAGGTCAGTGTGCGATCTGAACTTTTTCAGACTGTATGAAAAGGGGGAGAAGACAAGAAATCACAAAGACCATGTCGGAAGATGCATACCTGGGCGTGTCCTCCCCGACATCTGATGAGGAGGATGAGTTGTTCAACTTCATCCACGACTCACCACCACCGGTGAACGAAGCCCTAAGCTCTGGGTCACCGCAGAATTCGCACAACAGCTTTGAATACAGCGAGGAAGGGACCAACTGGGCAGAAATACTAGACGCCATGAATCATACACACACAGATTCGCCGTGTGCAGATACAGTACCATTTCCAAGCACACCGTTGTTTCCACCACCCACGCGCCCAGCCACCCCCCTGGGCCCATCACCAATGCACGACACAGCGACGGTCCCGCGCGCACGGCAACATGGAAGGGCGCGCTTCCCCTCGGATGTGGGAAAGCTGCAGAGGATCTATCCTGCCCCAGAACGAGCTGTCACTCTGCCTTACGATGGTGAGAAAGATCCAGAGCCGGCTTCGCACCGCGGACTCTTGCCGTCCTTTCGGCGCTGGATATCGGAATGGAGAGAGGACGTCGGCTGGCCAGATAAGCAACAGGATATCCAGGATATCATGGGCGACGTGGGCATCGACATGGACGTCATAAAGAAGGCCAGGAGAGCCTCCAAGGTGGGGGGCCAGCATAGGCGATCTTCGAGCCTTAACATGCTGGTCGGCGCATCCGTACCACTGGCACGCCCAGGACTGGGTTCACGCACGATCTCCGCATCTAGCGTCCACTCTGACACAACTGCCGCCTCGGGAATGGCGTCGGGTGTGGCCACTCCGAGTACCCTCCGCCGTATCTTTGGCGCAGGGGTTGATGCACACGAGCTGACGAGCGCGCTGCGCAACCTCAAGAAAAAGATCACGGCGCATGACAGCAAGCAGGTCAAATATATGAGTGCCAGGGCCGAATTGGCCCACTGCCGCAATCTCGTGCTGCTCGTCGTGTATGCGTTCATGGCATATGGCGCGCCGTCGCATCGGCTCGAGGAGTACACGATGCAGTTGTTCAAGGCCCTGGACATGGACGGAAGGGTAAACTACTCAGTTGGATGTATGAATATCTGCTTCATCAATCCCATTGATCCAGCGGATCCGCTGACAAAGTCGGCTTATACGACGATTGTCAAGGCGCAGGGTCTTGACGTTGGGGCCTGCGAGGTTGCATTTCGCATCTATAAAGATGTGGTGGCTGGGGTTTTGACCGTCCAAGAAGCCACGGACAAACTTACAACCCTAATTGAAGCGCCTTCTTACTATAACTCGCTGTGGTTGGTACCATTTTATGGGCTCGCATCGGCATTAGCCTGTGTCTGTGAGTATCTCAACTCTGTTCAGCGTGCATCGTGTGCACCCAGCCATTCTTCATCATCTCGTCCAAGCGGGCCATGGGGTTTTACTATTATGACGAGTCCTCCTTCCTTCCCGGAGCTAACAACCTCCTACTAGGGGCCTTCGGAGGATACTGGACGGATATGCCTATTGCTTTTATCCTCGGCACGGTTGTTGGGGTCCTTCAGATCATCCTCGCCACTAGGAATCCTCTCTATTCCAACGTCCTCGAGGTCACCGCCTGTCTCATCACGTCCTTCGGCTCGCGGGCGTTTGCTTCTATCGGCGGTGGCGGGTCACAGAAGTACTTTTGCTTCGGCGCGTTGGCCGAATCCTCCATCGCCATGATCTTACCTGGCTTTATCGTTCTGACGGGGAGTCTGGAATTACAGTCCAAGTCGATCACCGCGGGATCGACGCGGCTCTTTTATGCCATTATGTACTCGCTCCTGCTGGGCTACGGCATGAGCGTTGGCTCGCAGCTGTGGGAACTGGCTGACCCGGACGCGCCGACGTCGACAACATGCCCGAGGACCATTGATCCAAAGTGGAAAATCCTGCTTGTGCCGTGTTATCTCGCCGTACAAGGCGTCATCATTCGTGCGAGACCCCGGCAACTACCGGGCCAAATACTTGTCGGCTCAGCGGGGGTACTGGTGAACTGTAAGTTTTTTTTAGCTGCTTGGTCCGCCTTCTATGGTAGAACGTACAGAATGGGAGAAGAGGAGGTGTTTCTTGATCGTAGCAGCTCATTGTCAAATATACAAAACGACCTCGAGTTTGGGAGAGGCGATGCCTAGCTGACACTCACGCACCTGCAGACTTCGTTTCGGCAAAGGCAACCGCTCAAGTTGCTGATACAGCTTCTGCCTTGGTCGTGGGTATTCTCGGCAACCTCTGGGCGCGATCTCATCATGGTTTCGCCTACGCAACTGTGGTGGCCAGTATTATGGCCCTGGTCCCAGGAGGTCTCGCCGCGCAGGGGGGTCTAGTCACGGGAATCACGATGCCGCTGATCTATAGCAGCTCAAACAGCACCAACGCGCAGACGTTGTGGGGTGAGAATATTTACCGGAGCTTCAGTGTTGGCGGACAGATGATTCAAGTAGCGCTGGGGCTGGCAGTGGGCGTATTTCTGTCCGCGCTTATAGTTTATCCCTTTGGTAAGAAAAACAATGCCTTGTGCTCATTGTAAAAACAAAAACGAAGATCAAAGTTATATATATATATATATATGTACAGAAGCTTTGCTACAGAAGCAAAATCAACATGGTTGTATTGCAGAAAGATTTAGAAAGGCGGTGACGATGATTTTACCGATACTTATCCTCTCAGACCCAAAAGAGTGGTCAGACCAATGTTTGAAAACTCAAAGACAGTCAGCACTATCAGAATTTGGGCAGCATGATCACCCAACCTTTCCCCTATGTGGCTCTATGAAGCTTTGTTCTACAAATGACCCGTAGTAGCTTCCAAAAGCTATTGTCACCTGGCCTTTACTCAAGAGGCCTACTCTTTTATTGAGTCCATCACAGACTGTGACCTGTTCAAGCTAATTACATCAGGTATGCAACTTCTCCCGCCCCCCCCCCCCCCTAAGCTTCCTGTTAGACTCATCAAGTGAGTTTGGGAGAGTGCGGCCACTCAAAACCTATAAATGGACAAATTGTGAATAAAGCAGCCGCGAGGCTAGAGAATTAGCATCAGTAGTGCTCATCCCAGACACTCCAAGGCCGCTGCAAACAATGAATACTTCAGGATTCTTAAAACCCAGCCAGCGGCACCACATTGGTGCGCCCAGTTCGGTCGCCCGAGCCGCAGCGCAGCCTACGGTCAACAGCCATCTCATCCCGGGACAAATAATTATTTAATACCGCTACAAGCCGAGTGTTATTGTTCTGCCATTGACGCAAAGGCCAGACTTCGCCAGCGACGTACTGGAAATCCTGTGCTCTCAGGTTTCTGTCTGCCGGAGTGGCCCCCACATTTGACAACATCGACCTTCAACATCGATCCTCTGACCCTCGTCCACTGCTAAGCTGTTCGTTCCGATGGCAGACCGAAGATCATACACGATCGGATGGATCTGTGCAGTAACCAAGGAGCTTGTTGCAGCAAGAGCTTTCCTGGACGAAAAATATACCAACGATGCGATCGAGGGACTCGCCATCCATGATGCAAATTCCTACACCCTGTGACGAATCGGCAAGCATCATATTGTCATCGCTAACTTGGCCATATGGCAACCCGGCAATAATGAATCTGCAATTGTTGTGGCGGATATGATACGAAGCTTCCCAAACCTACGCTTCTGTCTTATGGTTGGTATTGGAGGCGGCGCTCCCAGCAAGAAGAACGATATACGCCTAGGTGATCTAGTAATCAGTACACCTGGGTACAATCATTCTGGCGTCATTCAATATGACTATGGAAGAGTTGTGCAGGGAAAAGGATTCATCCAAACTGGTACGCTCGGGTTCGCCCTTTACTAGCTTCGCTGGTAAAGCAACTTGCCCAGCAAACGCCATCACTACCTCAAGAATTTGGAGTATTGTTGAAGGCATACCACGAGGAAGGCCCCCTGAAGCACTTGAAAGATATGATCAGAGTTCCCACACGGTCGTTTCATCGAGTGTTCATTGTAGTCGACGCACTCGATGAATGCGAGGAGATGGATATAGGGGTGATGGCTACCGGAACCCATGGGGAAGCTGATGTCTTCTCCATAATAGCAGAGATGGCAGGAGTAAATCTCCTGGTGACGTCCCGAAGAACCCTGAGAGTCACGAGCAGATTCCAGGGTTTCCCATGTTGGGAAATTTGGCCTGCTGATGAAGACATCGAAATATTCCTCGACGCGCAGATTGCAGGCTTCCCGACTCCCGCCCGACTGGACAAGAATCCTAAGCTCTGGCAGGACGTGAAGCGTAATATAAAAAAGACATGTTATAGCAAGTGAGTGCCACCATTGTCAAATGTATCGAAAGCATGTGTGGAAAACCCGGTCCCTTTATTTGATTTTCTTCCCTTCTTTCAAGTATGAACAAGCATTTCAAACCACCACCGCTTCCGCTAAATCTATAATAACGATGTGATCAACTAATCAGCACAAAGGTTCCCTACTGCAGAGCTAATCGACACACTCAAAAACAAAGTCAATATGTGGCAGATAAACCATGCATTAAAACCCTTGTGCGCGCATCTTTATCTCCCTCTGAACCAAGATTATCGAAAGGCAATGGACACGATAAATCGATTACGGCCGGAGCGTCGCCAACTAGCACATAAAGCTTTATGTTGGTGTACTCGCCTATTCAACATGCCTCTCGGTCTTGCAGTTTCGGAATTCGAACTCGCTCTTGCTATAGAAGCAAAAGAGACGTCTTTCAACGAGGCAGGTCGTCACGGGTTGGAATTGATCGTCTCAATTACGGCAGGCTTTTTCGACCCCTTCAAGCTGGATGATCGAGCTCACTTGGCCTGCTCGGCTATGGAAGACTTCTTTGCAACAGCGCTAACAAATGGCGATGAAGAGTGCGATGACTGCATAGAGTGCAAACGCTTCAAAGATCATCCACATGACTGGCTTCCGCATGCAGATGCCTACATTGCAGGAGTGTGCGTGGCATATCTTTCATTGAAGGAGCGCCCTGTCTTACCTTGTTTAGAACAATTTTAACAACACACTCTCTTCTCGTATGCCAACCGGAATTGGGCGCATCATGCACGCTGCGCGATTCGAGAAAACTATGACGCTTCTCAAGATTGTGGGCTCCGGGGTTCATTTCTCAGCCAAATCGATTTAGATGAGAAAATCTCCGACCTCATAATCAAAATCGATTCATTTGATCATCCCAGGCCGGACGTCTCAAGTGCGAGGATCGAAGCAATTTGCGAGGCAGCCTTTTATGGCCTGCCAGGAGTCGTCAAAAAGATGGTGGATCTTGGATATCTCGAGAAGATCGGCGACCCAACACCTTTGCTTGTCTGCTTTGAGGGCATTGCTATTACACGGAGCCAGAGGATTTATCGAGGCAGGCTTGATTCCAATTCTGACCAAAAGTCTGAGGAATCAGATGCAGGCGATAACCTGTCCAAAATCTACGGACGAATCTTGGGATTGTTGCGGGAACGTGGTGCTTTCATCGACATTTCCAGCAACAACAGGACAGCTTTATCTTCAGCCGATCGTGAGGGATATTTATCTTTGGCTCACATCTTACGGCGCCATGAAGCCGAGGCACACATCAACAAATCTGCTGGAGTCAAAATCATGCAGGCAGAGAACAACGGTAGCGTCTCACTGGGGGAGGCGCTTAGGAAGGTATATCCCGCGCAAAGACAGAGACTTGTGCAAAGCAACATGCACATGAGCGAGCCTTCATCGGATCTGGCGTTACATGCAATGGTCAAGCGCACGAACTTAGGACCTTCGTTCATGTCAGGTTCTGTGCTTCCTTAGATTTTATGGTCATAGTTGCTGATTGATGCAATATCTCTGTACCCTCTCGTAATTCAATGTGATTATGTCTACTTCAATTTTGTAGTTTTCGACTTGGTTGCCAAGAGCGTACTGATTTTTCGAGAAAAAAATCAATGAAACTACCTCTTTTCTGTGAGAAAGTTCTGATGCTATATATCAATTACTGAATCATATAAACAGCATTATTGCCTCTTGAACGTTGCACTGCTAGGAATTATTAGTAATACCTACCTGGGGGATTTGTCGTTCTAGCCGTTTAGAGAAGCAATGCGGCTGGTGGGTGTGGGGGTTTTTCCGACGTCCCACAATGTCAGCTTCATCATCTTGTCTCGTAGCCGACGCGCATGTCTACGAAGATACATTAGTCGAACACATGTTGATGCTCGCTCAGCCATGGCCTATGATGAGGATCAAGAGCGGACCATTCAGGCTGAGGCAAAGGAGTGCCGAGTCCTGTTTGCCGATATATTGTCCCTGCTCTCACGAAACGACCCTGTATCGCTCTTCTTCGCAATACAAGATGAATCAGGACGGTTCAACTTATGGGCTGGAAACATTGGGGTATTCGCACCTGTTCAGGCCTCTTTGGACTTCCGACTCATCGACATCCCCGAGACTAAGAGCCAGTTCGTGAGACAGCTTGACACACTGAACATAAGTCTCGTTCAATGTTCGTAGGAGACAATCGAGACACAGAGATCAATCAGCTGACATGACCATTGCAGTGAAAGAAGAAATCACCGACGGCAATGAAGATGAACACTATGACACGCCAGAAAACGATGCCTCAAAGCTAGCGGGCGCCTCCGTGCTCTCAGAGGATGTGAACCTGGAACTTGTGCAATCAATACATGTGACCATTGATTGGCTCCACAGGCTCTCGAATCTAGTGCGGAAGGCGAGCTTTGCCAGCCAGAACCAGAGGGCGGCCAGTTTTCCCCTGGAAAACGAAGATGGCGATGATATCACCCAATGCACGTCTGACTATTTTCGGAGTGCGATCAAACTTGAGTGTAAGGATTTGGCGGAACACATATTAGATCGACTGGTACAGACGATGCTTCTCAGGCGCCGTCGAATTCTCTACAGGCGATCCCGTCAAAAACGTTGGGCTTTGGAACAGGAGCAGTATCGACCACGCTGTTTTGACCCACCACAGCTTCAGCCAGTGCAAGAAGTAGAGGAGGTCGACCATGGCCAGGAGACCTATGGAAGGAAGGAGACAGAGCGGGGACCTGATGTCCCACTCCAGCATGCGCCTAGCCGGCTCACGGTCACTACGGTGGACCGCGAGAAGTACCAAAAGTTGGCAGCTCCTTCTCGGATATCCCGTGCAACAACCGCGCCCTTCGAGCCTAACGAGAAGCTACTCGTTCCTCCGCCGCCTCGAACATCAAAGCAGGGAACGGAATTCGTGTGTGATTACTGCTGTCTCATTTTACCAAGCAAAGAGTTCATGGATCGGGACAAATGGGCGTAAGTTTCTTGGGTCCTTTACTTGAAGCAAATCTGAATCAAGGGATGGGTCAAAGTCTCTATGCCTGGCGACTGTCTCAAGTGATTATCCCACTGTCCAGAATTGACTTGATGGCACAGCTCATGGTTCACAATGACCTAAACCTCACATGGCTAATATCCGCAACTTCAAAGAGACCATGTCAAGAAGGACCTTGACCCTTATATCTGCGTCTTCGACAACTGTGAACAACCCTACCGGATCTACTCCTCCAGCAAAGAGTGGCTTGCTCATATGCGCTCAGAGCACCGCATGAGCTGGCGGTGTGTTGTCAGGGACCATCCTCCACAAAGCTTCGAGACGCGGGCTGACTTTCTCCAACACATGGACGACGCCCATCCAGGCAAGTTCCGCAGAGAGCAGCTTCCTTTCATCGCAGAAAGTAGTGCACATGCTCTTAGCCCTACCATACCAGCGTGCCCCTTTTGCTCGGAGGATTCCGGGAATTTCGACACTCATGTCGCGGAACACCTCTGTCATTTTGCTCTTCAGTCTCTTCCGTGGCCAGATCATTTGGATCAGGGATCAGAAACTGGGAGTCGATGGGAAGCGACGGTCTCTGGCTCAGAGGGCGATGAGCGGTCGACCCTAAAGAATGACTTGGGTGAGGAGGGCTACATTACCCCTCTAGATCATGACTTCGACGAATATTCCGTTACGGATCTGTCGTTCGACGAGGATCTCTTCAAGCGAGAGCCAGTACTGCTAAATACACCCGTGTCTTGGTCAGGTTTGGAACGGGAGTATTCGGAATTTGACAAGGTTCTCAATGAATTCGCAGCGCTATACGTCAGTCCATCTAAACCACCGCCCCTCAGGATAGGTCTGGACGGGGCTGAAGAGGAGTTGGGAGAACACCAAGCCTCGACATCTCAGATCACACGTCCAGAGACTCTGGAACAGGATTCGGAAAATCAATTCTCAGATCATGAGCGAGACCCGACTGGCCTGGTGGGCCAGCTGGAGGCAGACACGAGTTCCCCGCACCTTGTGCACAGCCAGCGTGAGGGAGTAAAACGCAAGCAGCCAAAGCAGCAAATAATGGGCCCCTACAAGTTCACACACCGGCAGCTTGAGAAGGAGGGCGTCATCCACAAGAGTAATGTCCCAGATATCAGGCGGGAAAATGTCTATTTCAACTTCACGAGTCCTCTGCCGGGGACCTTCATCATCTCTCTCCATTACAAGGGTAAGTTGAACAAATGAGGCGCCATCTTACTTTCCCCCTTCCAGGTCACACGGTACTGACAGATTTATTTAGGCCGCAACCGTGGTCTCTTAGAGATCGATCTGAAGCTCGATCAGCTCCTGGCTATGGATAAAGGCGGCCAGCATTTCATCGATCTTGAGTATGTTCAGCTTGATGTGTCCAGACTCTTGGCTCTTCTCAACAAACGGTTCTCACGGAAAAAGGGTTGGTTATTCAATAATCTATCACGTTATCGACCCGACCATGTGGAAGGGGAGGAAGGGGAGCAGGCCTCAGCGTCTCCCGTGCTACGTCCAGAATCGTCCAATAAAGACGGTAAGGAGGTTTCAAGATCACAAACAGTTCACCCGGGTCAAAATACACCTACATACTGGAAAAGTGGACAGTCTCTCCAGTCAACTCCAAGTCCGAGTGTGCGCATTGACTCCGCTGCCAAGAGCGAATTCAATCTTCACTGCCAATTTCTTAACAAGCACACCCGACTCGGAACTCTTGGAGGCCTGCCAGCAGCTATCATATACATGAAATTCTCCTTTCCTATGCCCCAAGATGATCTTGGTTTCACTGTCACGATGTCCATCGAAGACAGAGACCCGGAGCTTCTCGCCGGTCTGCGGGACGAACTAGTTCACGAGAACAGGATCAAGGAGGGCAGCGAGAATATGCTCGAGGCCCTCCGCACCAAAGAGCCAAAACACATCAGAGAGCAGAAGGCAAAGGTCGAGGCCGAGCTGAAGGCCTCGAACGCCCGCATCATGAGTCTTGAGCAGCGCATCGAGCTCGTACAAGTGTCTCAAAGTACTTCAAGTACCACTACTAGGAGCTCGGGCGGGCCAACCAGGATCACTGATTTTTATGGTCCAAAGACCATAAGGATCCCAAGCGGAATCAGCAAGCAAATTTCTACCGCAAAGAGTTGTACTAATGGACGGCCCTGGGAATTCACGGGCCAATTGGTGCCCGGAAAGGATAAGCAGATTTATCGCACCTTGCGGTGGGATTTTATTTCCGACACGAAGGCCTCTGTCTCAAGTACACCAACACAGATGGCGATACACATCGGCTTCGCGGTCCTGATCGGAGACCAACCTTTCTTCCTCAAAAGAAAAATTGATGGCCAATTCGTCAAACTATCTAACGGCCTCAAAACAAACATTAAATTCAGTTCAAAAGCCAGCCAGGATGAGACTGCCAAGATCCTATTCGATTTCGGGGAGGATGGTCACTTGTTCAATCAGCCGCTCGATGAGACGGCGAGGAGCTTGCCTCGCGCGATGGAACTGGCGACCTTTGAGGAACTTGCGCTTGAAGTTCCGGACCCCTATCCCGGGACCTCCCTGAATGATCCAGCCGGCATGAATGATGATAATGAGCTTAGTACGATGTAAGATACTAGCCGTCGGGGCCTAACGCTTCACGATTCCAGCACGCCGAGGCAGGGCTCTATCTCTACGAAACAACTTACAGCCAGAGATAAATTTCATCAGAATCCAGTACCAGCTGTCGAGCGGATTGGCGCTAAACTTGAAAGGCCGGCTCCGGATGCATTTGACGACTCGGCATTCCAGACCGGCCCAGCAGCTGACTTGCCTACTGTGGCAGGTGGGGAAGAGAGAAATGCTGAACTGCCGAAGATCAAAGCCTTGTACAACCCACTGGATGACTCTCAAGCAGGATCGGTATCGACTCCAGGACCCTACTCTTCAATCGGAACGGAATCGCACGCAATGGACGCTGTTGCTGGTTCCAGTGCTGGGGGCACTTCTTCCGGGACCGAGCCGTACATCTACACCCGTGACCAGACTGTGTATGATCTACCCGTGGAGATTATAGTAGCCCAATCAGGTCCCCAACAGGCCTCTGGACTTGCGGAACAAACATCCTCATTGCCGTACGAGATCAGCCCCGAAGAGCTGCGCAGGTTGCATGCGAGCAGCGACACGAGTGTGCGCGGCATTTGGAAACGCACCTTTCGTGGTAACAGTGCAGTTACCAAGCGATGAGAATTTTTTATCTTGCCGTTTTTCAGGTGCTTTCAATAACATCTTGTTTATATGATCATACCAAAGGGAGGCGTTTTGCAACATAGCGCTGCGTCCGCGTCATTAGCCAAGGCAATCAATCACAGAACAGCTCTGTTTTGCATAATTATCTTGAATGTGCATCAGATCCAACAGTAGCGAAGGACTTCCTCGATCACGACATATAACCGCAGGACAAAATATTGCAAGTTTTGGCCTTATGCTTTACATCATTAAGTAATCACTCTACAGTCTACAACGTTTGACATTGGCATCGGCACTGAGGCTCAATTCTGGGTAATCCGCTATGTATACGAATAATGTCAAAGAAGCGAAAATTAGCTCCCGACATTAGACTCGAAAAGACACTATCAAAAACTTCCAAAGGTTGATATTTCCTAATGAGATTTTTTGGATCGAAAACAGGTTCACATCAGTGTGAGCGGTGGACCAGTCCCTCCGGCTTAATTCACCCCATTTTGATGGGAGAATTGAATGCAGACAATCGCCAGTAAGAAGGACGATCGCCTGCGGAGTCTCCAAGGGCGGCTACGCTAGATTACATATTAATACTCCAGCTACATCTCCACTGTATTGAAGAGGCTGGGCCATGCATGATACCAGGCGTTGTCAGCTCCAAACCTGACCTGTCCGTGACAGGTAAGCATGCGGCCCTTTGGGTGAGGGGAATGCAGCTCCAATGGTCGACTCATGAAACCTCAGAAGAGTCCGAATTATAATCAGGGAGCTCGTTTGGGATTCTGATCTAAACCATACGGATGGCAAACCAAATTAAACAATACTTTCTCGCCCCAAGCTAGGATTACCCGCCAGGCGGACCGATCGCTGTCGGCAACATCAGTGCCTCATCCGCCCTCGGCCTGGATGGCCTCATCTCTTCGAATAAACGTGGTGTGGAGTGGGCAAGGAGCAACGCGCGGTCGCACAAGTTCGATATCTGGACGAAATTGTTGGTCGCTTCCTGATGATTCTCGGTTTTTGGTCTCGCCTCGTGCTTGTCCACCTCTTGTCACACTTTGCCCCTTTTACATTCTGTATTGTGTTGATAATCGCTGACTTACGTGAATGATACCGGACAGTGTCGAGTTCCTTGGTATCAATGCTGGAATTGGCATGTCCTCAGATACAGACGACGTCTTCCGCTTTGAGGAGATCCACACGGAGGAGTTCTTCCCAGACGAGTACTACATTCAGGCGGTGATAGAGAGAAGCCCCGTCGCAATGCGCATGTTGACAAAGCAGCACAAGGCACTCTTCATCATCATAGGGGTGAAGACTGTTTCCGGCGCAGTAGTGAAACGGGTCCGCTCCAGTGAGATCACTGGGTCTCTGGACGTGAGCGTCGATACAATGTTGGCCGGATCACCTGTCCCAGCTTCTTTAGGCACTTCAGCGGAGTCATCATCGGGCAAGAAGGAAGGTGTTTCTTTCAGGGCATCGGATGATTTTGTTTTTCTTTCAGGGTACATAAGTTGCGGGTGAAGAGGCGCGAGGAGGAGGTGCGGCAGGAGGATTATAGCAAAGGTGCAATATTCGAATATGGTTCTGGAGGAAAGAAACAGTCTGGGATTCTGGACATCACTGGCTTGGATGCTTCTGATGTACCAGAAGGGTTTGTGAGTCAGGGTGCTGTGGATGAAGTGGACGAAGACGATGAGGTTCAGGTGCTTATGCCGAGGATTGAAAACAAGGCTGATTGTGCGTAGGAAATTAAATTGGGACAAGCTTGTATTTGCTTAAGTAGTGATTTTGACAACAGACTAAGTACTCATCTCTCCATGGCTAGTACAAGGGTACAAGCATTGCTTCCATAGTTGCTTGAGTAATAATACACGTGAGGCCAAGTCTATCTACCGATTTAGTTCATCTTCTATGGTATGGAGGACACGTTCCACTGCGCTTCTGCCACGGGAAAGGCTGTGCAGTGGATTGACCAAGTGATAACCAGCATCCCTCTTTTGAGCTAAAGCGTGGAATATAGCCCGGACCCCATGGTAACTTTGTAGAGGAGTGAGCCACTTTGAGTGATCTGGAATATTCTGGCTCACGAAGCCTATCATGAACGCAGCTACGGCAACACCTATAGGAGTTGCGAAGGACGTTCCTGACATTCGACGCACACCTTGGTATTGGGCTTGGCTAGAGGGCCATGCCGCTTCGATGTCCTCCCCGACGAAGCAAAAGTTGTCCGTCCCCTCGATAGCTGTAGGATTAAATCTTGACCGGTTCCCTTGTCCATCTGCGGAGTGAATACACAACACCCTGTCAAGTCTCGCGGGGTACGCTCGGGGCGTGTTGGACGCATCGTTGGATGCAGCTGCGAAGATGATTGTGTTGTGGTTAGGGGAGACCGCATTGTCAATCGCTCGCTGTATTGATGGGATACCCCGTTGGAAGCCTAATGATAACGAGATTATGTCGACTTTCCACTCTTCGCATGCGAAGTTGATGGCCTGTTTTCAAAGGGAAAGATCAGTTTTCATCGAAAACAGCTCAGGTGGGAAAATGTGGAAGCACCTACGTCTGCGATATGATCTGCCTTTTCAAGGAGGTTATTGTCAGTTACCTTTGCAACATACACATCAACATTCCGAGTGAGGCTCAGAATGGTACTAGCGATGTGCGTGCCATGACCTGAGGTATCTTCATCCGCCGAGGTACCAATCCAACTCTTACATTCCTTGATGCGCTCGTCTCCAAAAAGTTCTGGGTGGTTGATGTCGATTCCCGTGTCCAGGATGGCGACCCTGAGCCGGTCCGCAATTTCATTATCGTGGTATAACTGGTCAATAAGCTCTTGAAATCGTTTAATCCAGTCGTCGGTCGCAGAATGCCTGATAACGTTAGCCGGTAATCCTTGAGAGAGGCAGGCAGTCCAATCAACTCACACATCTCGAGGCAGCTCGATGGTCTTGCTCTCGCTATTGAACAGCTCGAACGTTTGAGGGGCTGGTGAAGGTGAACATGAGAGAGGCCCACACAAGTCTTTTTGGATTTGTGGTACGGAACCCGGAAAATTCAGCTGGGTCTGCTTCGTTGGACTCCATCGTCTTGACCTCTGCCCCGCTTGGCCAGCCTGAACTCTGAATGGTGTCCCTGAATTCACGTGGTTGAACGGCAGTCGGATCTTGGTCGAAGCTTCATCGTCTAAGGACTCAATGGATATGAACTCTTGAAAGGCCCGTTCTAGTTCCTCCTCCAGGGGTTGAACAACACTTTCAAGGATCTTGTTTCGAAGCTCATCGTCATCTGGGTCTTCCATGCCGAGGTCCATGTTGAAGTCCGGTCTCAAACAGCTTTCAATGGCGTATCTTAAGCCTCGCGAGATGATGTCCAGCTTTTTCTTATCATATGCCTCCGAGGCTGCAGCGAAATAGTCATCCACGGACTGGATTTCCTGGTCTCTCCCGAGCATCGATTCCAGGCTTTGTCCGAAATGGACCTCCAAAAGCATAACTCCCAGCTCCAAGAACTCTGGATACCTATGAAAGCTCATACCGTCATCATGGGATACACTGTGCTTTGACTGGGGTGGCACCTTTAAAAAGGGCCGCATTGGGAGGTCGCTGCCATCTGTAAAAAAGACGATGTTTTCGCGCTTCCATGTTCCTCTGGCCCAAGATCTTCCGTAGAGGTAGAATATCGAATAGGCGAGAATGACTGAGAGAGTCATCTTCGCGATTCCAGATAACGTTGAGCCGTGTGGTGATATGAGCTGTTTGAGGTTGACCTGGTGTTGGAGGGCAGTGGGTGGAAGGACACGCTTGCCTGCCCACCATCTCGAGAGCTTGGATTGGTCGAGTCGAATGTTAAGATTCCAGTACTCAGGACGAAAAGCGGGCTGGTAACAGTCGCAAATGCATGCGGTTTGATCCAATGGGAAGGACAATGATCGACTTTTGCTCGGCGTGTCCTGGGACGAGGGACCGGTGATGACAAATTGCACTTTCGTCTCCCGACCTCTAAACCTGAAGACAAATGTTAGGGGAAGTTTATCTCATGGAAAGCTATTCCACTGGCGATGAAGTCACTGGGGTCTTGATGAATACTCACTCCATCTCCCGAGAGTTGTGAACCTGAATTTCGGCCCAGTTCTGCAGTGGATCTCCCGGCTTCTTTGATAATATGGTGACATTTCCTGAAAACTCGGACCCATCTGATCTCTTGTATTTGCAGAGGCGCAGACTCAGCTCACGGACAGACTGTAACTTACAGTTGCATGTCACGACTGGGAATGTCTGGCCAATGAATTCTCCAACACCTGGAAGCGGTTGCCGGAGGACAGTGCTGCGGTCCTGCTCCAGCTTCTCGTCCTTGACATCGTGGCCCACGTACTGGAGCTGATCAGTTAATGTGGCTAATGACTGTGAGAAGTTCCTCCATTGCTCGTCTGGGCGGGAGTTGAGGTCCTCTTGAGCTTCTTCCCACAATATGTCGTCCTTGGAAGACGCCTGAGACTGCCTCGACACCAGGTCGCGTAGCAGACGATGTGAGTTGACTGTGTCGGAGTTCGCCTATGTTTCACCAGTTAGACTGGTCCATCAAATGACACCGTGAACTCCTCACCTGCATTCGCGTGGTGAACATGGACTCGAGACATTCCACAAGCTGAGTGATAACATTCTCAAATCCATCGGCTTGGCCAGACTCCTGTACGCTCTTGAGGTGCTGTTCCAAAAGGCTGATAGCCGCTAGCGTACGCCCCAAGTACGCATATCTTGTAGTCCGCCGATAGGATGCTCCAGCTTGGGACGCTCTGTTGCGGCTTTGCTCCTCGCACTTCGCGACCAGCTCCTTGATGATGGGGAGGACGTGGAGCAGCAGATCAGGTCTGCTGAGTGATTGGCCGCCTCGCTCGTCGTCCAGGCTCGGATTTTTGGATAGCGAGCCGCCAGAAGTCAAGTCGGCTGCCAGAGTATGAGATGATCCATGCGCAACCAGGGTCTCACGGGCCCGAGGTGCTTGCGTCGGAGGTGTTGGAGGCAAGACGACTGTGTTGCTGTTCTTCTTGGAGAACAGCTTCTTCTTGATGTCACTCAGTCCCATGTTTTCATGTACGAATATCCATCTTCTACCGGGTGATCAACCTAGGGACTCCGCGCGCAGCATGCTGCGAGCAGCTCTTGCGAGGACCGGGCCGCACGCACAGGGGGGGTAGCCAAGTGATCAGCCTCTATGCGACAATACGCAATAGACGAGCGACGAATGCGAGTTCTGGAGCTCAGAAGGATGTACAGTCGGGCATAATAGATATTAAGGTTTAAAGCATGAAGGTCGGTCAAGTAAAGTACTTGGTAAGTAGGCATTCATCAGCTCTCGGCGCTTGTTGGATCACGAGCCCCCCCTGGCTCTGCTCCTGCAAACCCCACTAGTCTCATTGCTGACAGCTGCATAACTGGATGTCAACCCTTCTCAAAACGGTTAGAACGAGAGAAAACCTAACCTGGTAAAATGGGAGTGGCATCTGGCTATGTGATGCAATTACCGGTTGATCATGTGTTGTTTAAAGAAATATACATTGAAGTAAGTTGAAGAGATAAATACACAGCTTCTAGCGTGATATATCTCCAGTAAGTTGAACAACGATAATGCAGACACCTTGCTGGAATGATCGTTGTCCTTGGGAGGGCCTCGAAGGTAAGGTACAACCCATCTAGCACTTGACCCCCACGCCCCAGGGGTTGAAATAACGCTGCGTAGGAGGGGCTGTCCATGGCTAATCCCGACAATGACATGAAACCAACCGACGACCTCTTTCACCGGCACTCCTTCTTCCTCTGTTTATATGCTCCATAAACGCACCAGAACCAAGCAGTCTAGATTTCGACGCCTACGCTGATGCTGTGATGATTCGATGAGATGATCTCTCCATGATGGGGGCACACAATTGTGTCGCGAAGCCCCCCCCCCCCCCCAAGCAACACCACCACCACCACAAGAACGACGACGAAGACAACGATAGTAGCAGATGTTCCAGCCGTCAGTCCAACATCAGCCCAGGTGTAGCACGGACCATGCCCTCTATACCATCGCCACCTTCCTTGTGCTCCCCGCTCCTCTTCTTTCTGGGCCACGACGGCAAAGAAGAAGATGATCTTGCACACGACAACGACCACGACCATAGCCCACCAGACTACCAGCAGCAGTAGCAGCGGTAGCACCAGAACCAGCAGCATTCCACACATCCTCTTCTTCCTCCCCTGCTGGACATCTACCATTAGCGCCAGCCCCGTCCCGCGTTGACTGAATACGGCGTGGGCGTGGCTGAAGGCAGCAAGCACCCCGAGAAGAAGATGAGAACAAGATGAGAAAAGGCGGCAGCAGAGAAAGCGGAAGCGCGAATACCCTGCACCCGAACAAGAGTATCATCTGCAGCCAGAGTGAGGGCGAGAACAAGAGCTGGAGCAAGAGCAAGAGGACAAAGCATCAAAAGATCCAAGGCCTCAGGCTATCATCAAGTCAGTCCCCCCCAACCCCCCCAAACCTCTTCTGTCTCACCCCCTTTCTCTCCTTCCTCCCATCGGTCCAGTCGTTGATCGATCACCATCTGCTACGATTAGCTAATACTTGACTTTTCCTACTAGGCAGATCCTCCTTGGTCCAACACAATGAACTCGGCCGACCAGCTCCAGTCCAGTTTTGACTCCGAACTATGAGGCGCAGCCCAGACCAGGAGCACGTATCCCGTTTGATTGCCAGCTATCTCGCCTCGCTACCACAAGGACAAGACGCCATGAGCTCTGGCACTGATGCAGATGCTAACGCTGATGTTGCTGCCGGCGGTGAGAGGATTGACGCTCAAGGCTTTACCATCTCCCCCGTCCCCAGGCCGACGGCCTCCCACTCGATCTCGGCGCCAGCATCCGTCGACTCGTCCAGCGGATCTGGAACGGCGATCGGCGCTCCCCGGCTCCCACCACCGACGCAACTCGAGACAATGACAGGCTGACAGACTTTGCCGAGGGCGCGGGGGAGCCCGGCGTCGAGGAGTACTGGAAGTCCGTCGTCTTCACGCCCCGTCGTCTTCACGCCCCGTCGTCCAGGTCAAGAGGCCCGTGTCTAGGCACACAGTACCACCCCACATAGACTCCCACCTGCGGGTAAGCAACCCCATTCCCGACCTGCCCTACTGGTACAAGGGATGTTGGCCTCCTGTCCGAGGCCCAGCGGCCCTATGTCCGCTCGACAACCAACACGAGGGATGATCCCGCCGCCAATGCAGACGGTCTCTTGTACCCGTTCCTGCTCGTCGAGTTCAAGGGCGACGGGCTCGGCAGCACAAACGGCAGCCTCTATGTCGCCACCAAATCAGTGCCTCGAGGGTTCCGCCTCGTGTGTACACATTACCGAGCGGCTGCGTTTCAGTAGACACTACCCTGCGCCAGCTTGGTACGACTATCACCAGCGCGACTACTACCGCCACCGCTTCTGCTATCATTACTACTACTATTTTGGCCGCTCCTACGACCACTATTAATAATAATGTCTCGCTTTCCTAGCCCACCACCCCCCTGGTGTCCTTCTCCAAACGATATCTTAAATACTACCGCGGCCTGTAGCATCGCCGTGGACAATGCAAGACAATGACAATGACTTGTATCTTGGGTTGGGATAATCTCAGTAACCGGACCCAATTCTTCCCCGACCTGCTGCTGGAATATCTGTGCGAGGGCTAGTGAGTCACTGTCCCCAACTATCGCCAGGCACCCTCCGCCTAGATAGCCTCACCTAGCTAGCTGTTTCTTCCCTCTGTTTTTTTCTTTTCTTTGCTTCTTATCTGTAGCACATCAATCCAGTCGTTCCCGTAATAATATCACAGTGACTAGTGACCTATGCACTGGATGTCATAGATTTTGAGGGAACGTATTGATAGATATCATTTGGCATAAGCGTTTAGACGACCATGTACTCCAAACTATGTCGGATGTGGAGTAACTGAAACTTTTATAATATTAACTAGATAAATAATGAAAAGTTTCTCGTAGGTTTATTAGTCTTTTACTGCATATTCATACTAAATTATGCAGTACCTTTTTTAGCACCTTCAGCTTTCAACAAATCAAAATAGTATTCTGAGTGACTCACTTTACTGAATATATGTTTCTCAGTCCCTATTCTTGCTATTATTCTCATTCTCGCCGCTCTGCCGATTTCGGCTATAGCCCTCCCACATCTTGGGAATTAAATCCATGGCAAGTCCTCTTCACTCACTACATTTGTGCTTTGACCCGAGAGACTAATAAGGAACACAGTCAGCACAATTGAAGTCGCTGTTATCCGCGAGAAGGCAAACTCACTCTCGTACCACTCTGCTTTATTCACTCACTTATATAGAATTAATCAAAACGCCAGGATATCCCGAATTCAAGCCCTCACCAGGCGCCCTCACCAGGCGCTAAGATCAAGAAGGCAGGTTCCAGCTTCCAATCAGATCGCAGGCTCCATGGCCGTACACCCCCTGTCCTTTTCTCGCCAACAAGGCACGGCATACCATTTCGCAAGCAGCATTCGGCATTGTAAAAAAGGGGTTGAAGATTTTAATTCGGAAAAGACGGCTGTTACGAATCGAATAACACCAATCATTTCTGCGGGCTGCATGCTCCACATTGAGCAACACCGTACTACTTTCCCGGCCGCGCAATCCTCTGCCCTTTCATTTAACACGATTTAGACAACACAGTGGACGGCCGAATAACCGAGCATCGCATTTGACTGTGTTAAAACCCTAATTCTTGTGATGTCATTCGATAATATCCATAGCGGATCGTTATCGTAGCCAGAACTCTCATATAAACCTTTCTGTCCTGGGTTTTGCTCTTTCTCGCCCAGACTCGTAAGACCAATCCAAGTTCTCTCACTCAATCTTCTCGAAACGCTGTCGCTATGGTGTTCCCGCGAATCCAAGTAGGTATCGTGCTGGGACTGCCTGTCCTGGCTAATGCAGCGCTATATAACCAGGTTATTCAGACCGAGACTGGTCCTGTGTATGGTTATCCGGAGTTTAACAGTACACCGGCCGGCGGCCTGACGAACTGGAAGAATATTGCTGTCTGGAAAGGCATTCCCTTTGCTGCTACAACAGCAGACGAGGTGAGTCATGTCGCGCTCCGTCAGGCAACGCTTCTCATTTGCATGCGTTCTTCGTACATGCAATTCACACGACAATAGAACCGCTTCAAACCACCCCAGCCAGCAGGGTCATGGAATACGACGTACTATGCCTCTTCGTGGGGTCCTGTATGTCCCTCGGCTACCAGCGGTGGAAACGACTACACGATTGATGAGGATTGTCTCAACCTCAACATCTGGAGTGCAGCCAACTCCTCTGACGCCAAGCTGCCTGTGGTCATGTGGAGTTATCCGGCTGAGTCCACGGCGGCTGATGCATTGTTTGACGGAGGTGGCATGGCTGACAAGGGACTTGTCTTCGTCAATTATAACTACCGTACTGGTTCCTTCGGCTGGCTAGCGCATCCTGAGCTTAATGAGGAGCGATACGATGCGATAGGTGTCAATAGTTCGGGCAATTGGGGCATGTTGGATCAACAAGCCGCTCTGAAGTGGATCGTGAGTCCCTCGCACTCGATACGGCTGACGTGCGACGATACATGACTAAGATTATCGTTAGAAACGGAACATCGCGGCTTTCGGAGGTGATCCAGATCATATTACTGTGATGGGCCAGTCGGCAGGCTCAGCAGCAACTTATCATATCGTCAATAGCCCCTTGACCAAGGGGTTGATTGTGGGAGCTATTATAGAGTCTGGCGTTCGCGATCCCCATGATCCCCTCTGCGGTTCTCTCGCCGAGAATTATGTTACCCAGGAGTCAGCGCTTGAAACAGGCGTCAGCTACCTCGCCAGCCTCAACGTCACCACCATAGCCGAGGCGCGTGCCTTACCCATGGAAGACCTCGTCACCCAGTTTATGTCATCCGCCTATTCCTTCAGCGCAACGCGTGACTACTACGCTTTGAACGAAACATACTACGATCAGCTCCTCAATGGTCCATCTAATGACGTACCCATCCTGACAGGAGTGAGTATCTTCCTTTTCTTTGATAAGGTCATTATGAATAGTTATTAACATATGCTACAGAATACTAAGGACGAGAGCGGCGCAACTTACGGCCTGAACACAACTGTGGCAGAATACCTGGCAAATATGAATGAAACCTTTTCTGGCGAATGGCTTGACAAGTTCTTGGCCGCTTACCCTGCCAACACCTCTACGCAGGCGCGCGGTGCCTATGACTCCCAGTGGACCGACCGTTCCAAGGTCGGCACTTACTTTTGGTCGCAGTTGTGGACACAGGGTGCCTCGAGTCCTGTATACAACTATTTCTGGGACCATGCGCCACCAGGGCAGGACCAGGGCGCGTATCACGAGAGCGAGAGTAAGTCTAGCTAGCACTTGCGCTGTGATTCTTCCACTTGAAGTAGCAGGGCGATGATTCTGATTCCTTGTGATAGTCAACTACGTACTGAACAACCTCTACGACACCGATTTGCCTTGGACTTGGGAGGACTACGAGATCGCGGCTCAGATGAACGGATACTGGGTTAACTTTATCAAGACTGGAAACCCGAATGGAGGGAACTTGACTGAGTGGCCTGCCGCGACCAGTGTGAAGGACTCGTTGGTGCAGCGTGTTGGCAACGGCTGGGGACAGATTGATATCGCCCCGGCCGACAAGGTCGAGCTGTTTCAGTCGTGGTTTGAGACTCTTCCACTGTACTAAGCCTGTGACTAATGCTCGCATACAGTCCGGCGTTGAAACCCGCTTGTGGAGATAGAGGCTTACCTGCATATCTTACCAAAGAGAAGCGTTTTGTGTACATACAGTCCGACTTCAATTCTTGATGAAAAGTTGAAATATGAATATACACGTTATGAGAATGTATATCATATATGGTACCTTTGGGAGAATGAGAAAAATCGATGTTGACAAAGCACTTGTTGCAGTTGTTGTGAAGAGACTGGCGCTCGAGCTAGAGAGCACGGTTCTACACGCGAAGAGTCCAAAGTACAAGGCCTGACTTCGTTTCGACCGCGGTGGCTGATCGATGTGCTACGAGGAGGCGTTATATTTTGCGGCAAGGACAGAAGAGGAACTTTCGCACTATGAGACACAACCTCGAGGAAGTACGGCGTCCTGGGGCTTTGTTTTCCGGGGATAACCCTAGTCCACACCAAGTCCGTACTAGCAGGTATAGTGAGTTGGTACAAGTACCCCCCCCCCCCCCCAAAGAGGAATGAGTTCCAGATTGACCGAGACTTATTTACAAGGTACGCGTCATTTCCTGGTGTTGCTGAGAATGCCCAATCATACAGTTGCTATGTGCCGGGCAAGGTCACTGTGCTCGTGTTCAGAGTCTGCAGATACGTCCTAGACTGTGGAGTAAGGTCGATCTTGTAAAAGGTCGTAAGTGTGCTCGACTATGTAGTGCTAGGGCATGTGCAGCAAGCCGCAATAGAACAACAAGTATCGAGTCAATTTCCACTGCGCTGCCCACCGGCGGTCTCAAGGTCGATATGTACTTTCGGAATCGTGTTATGTGGCATAAGCTTTTGTTTTGTAGGGCCAAGACTCTTCAACTATAGTATTTTGTATCATCAATAAGCCTATTGGGATACTCGAGCACAAGCACAGGAGTAAAGGCAACTGGCATTCAAGGCTTCAAGGGCATTCCCGTGCGTTCCGATAATAATGTTGAAGAGTTGGGTAGACCAAACCGGTACAGCCTTCGTCATTGCCATTTCCAGCAGCCAGTCTCGTGTCTCTCAAGGGGAGACATTGGTATCTTTCGGCCCATCGTTCAAGTGCAGCCTATACAGTCACAACTACGAGATGATTGATATGCTTTGGATTGCAATCTTGTTGAGCAGTCCGGATCTGTGCAAAGTAGGGATGCCCTTCCAAGGTAACAAACATAATCATCTTCAAATCCCAACATCTGCGATATCGATTGCTTTTCGTCTTGCCAAGCTTCCAGCGATCACCAAGCTCATGAACGGCCGGAAATGCTTGTGCCTCAGATTGAATATTCAGCCTTGATCAAATCCGCCGCCTTCTCAGCAACGGCATAAACCGTCGTTTGCGTGTTAGCCCGCGGAATGATGGGCATGATACTCGAGTCGACAATCCTCAGCTTGTCGACTCCGTACACCTTGAGAGCCGAGTCTACGACACCGCCTTTGTCACGAGGTAGCATGGCACACGTCCCGACAGGGTGGTTGTCACTGAGCGTTGTGGCACGGATGTACTCCTTTGCCTTGTCCAGAGTGTCGACCTTTGCCCCGTTGGGCCCCGGTTGGGCGCGTCGGCCGTTGGGCTTGAGGAGTCTCGCCAGAGGTTCTGTTTTGGCGAGCACCTCAACGGCCATGAGGTGTTGGGCGAACACCTCTATGTCGAGCGGATGGCTCAGATACCGAGGATCGATGGTCGGGTGGGCGTCGGGGTCGCTGGACGAAATGTGGCTGCTGCCACGCGAGAGCGGGTGCATGAGAGCAGCGCCCAGACTCATGTAGTCACCTTCGACTGGGTCGGCAGTCATGCCCTTCTGCCTGGGACCATTGTGCAGGTTCACCTGTGCGGGGATGGCAAAGAGTGCTCCCGTGGCTTCCAACGGGTTCTGCAAGAGCGAAGTGACGAACTCGGCGTGGGAGCGGTCGAAGTCTGAACCGCCGTTGAGCGCTGCCTGTGATTCCTCGATTGCCTTCTGAAGGCTGTTCTTCGTTTCGGCATCAAGCGCCTCCAAGGCTGCTGACATGATGGGCATGAAGGCGTAACTGATTAGCGACCCACCCGCTAGGGGCCCCGTCTTGTCCTTCTGGTACATTTGCATGAATGCCTCGATGATCGCGGGTTCCCGGCGGAGGAGACAGTCACCCGTCATAACGCCGTCGGCAACCTCGAAGCTCACGCCTGTCATGATGTGATCCTGGAGGTTCTCACCCACGTTGGGGTTGTCCACAACACAGGTAATGCCGACCTTTTCAAGCACGCGTTTGTCGCCGATGCCTGAGAGCTCCATCAACTTGGGTGTCTGAAACGCACCGGCAGCGAGAATGACCTCCCGCTTCGCCTTCGCCTCGAAATTTTCGTCCTGGGTCTTGTAGATAACGCCTCGAGCAGAGGCGATACCGCTTTCCGAGGCACCGTCGAGCAAGATCCTGCTGACAGTAGCGCCAGTGACAAGTTCCAAGTTGGGACGCTCGCGTGCCGGGGCATAGTAGGCACTAGCAGCGTAGCTGCGCGTCTTGGTCGCGGGGTCAATGCTCGCCGGACAGCTAAAAGCTCCCGTGGAGCGGCCACTAAAGGGATCGCCCGAAAGGGGCGAGCCAAGTGTCTTGAAACTCTCGATCCAGGCTTTTCCCAAAGGGTTCTGTTCCGTATCCGTGAACGTCGCCTGAATAGGGCCGGTGGTTGCCGTGACCTTGTTGTCAATCCAGTCGATGCCCAGGTGCTCACGGGTTTTGGGGCCCGGCGGAGTCAGGGTGTGGAATTTGCGAAAGTATGGTGCCATCCCTTGCCAGTCCCAGCCCTTATTTCCAAGAGACTCCCAACCGTCAAAGCCGGCCGCTGAGGGTGGCACGAAAACTTCAGCATTCAGACCACTTCCTCCTCCAAGGAGGCGTCCCTGAGGTTGACCGATTTGCCGGCCATTCATTTGTTCCTGTAGTCTCACAGTCAGCACCTCATGAGCTCGAATAGGTCCAATCAGGTGTCCAGACAGGTGTTCAACCGTACCTGCGGCGTCGTCAAAAAGTCCCAGTCGAGATCAGTACCCAAGATGCTCGACCACATCGAGGGTATAGCCACCCTGGGATCGTCCAGAGCATTCACTCCGGCTTCCAGGACCAATACATGCACGTCTGGGTTCTCCGTTAGCCGTGTAGCCACAACAGGGCCGGCGGTGCCGCCGCCTACGACAATAAAGTCGTACTCGTTCTGCTTTGAAGCCATGTTTGAAAAGTATGCTTTACCACTTGAGGGGGAAAGATCTGCTAAGGAGGCACAGAAAAGGACAACTGCTAGCAGATTATCCTGGTTCGGTGCTTGGAGTAAAAGACGTCAGGGTCGAAGGAGACTTAATTATAGTAAGTACTTCATATTGATGTGGGATTAGCAATCCAGGCCGGAACACAGGTAACGGTCAATCATGAACCATGAACTTCAACAGTCACTTGTATCTTGTTTTTTTTAAATTTTAGTGGCTCAAGGTGGGACCCTAGGGGTCCCATTGTGTTGGACTGGGCACTCCTCGCCCAACGGTTGCAATTTATGACATATCAGTGCTAGTTATTGACTGTTCTCTCTTGAGCCGGTCACTTACTCATCCAATAGTTGCATATGACATACATCAGCCTGGGAGGGCTATTGATTATTGGTTGTTGATGATGTAGATCTTCCTATCGATCCACTTTCCCTGTCCAACAGTTACATGTGAAAATGCTACCTTGTGCTGTAACAGGACAACCAACTTGCGTAGCCCGCATAGCTTTCCAAGGCACTGTATTGCATGCACTACTCTCATCAACCTCGTGCTTTGAAACAACGAGCAATAATTTCATGGTATGCACAAACCAAGAATTTACGGATACAGTATGATACTAGCTGTCATAGAGCAGCTCGTACGGACACATGACAAGGACTGATTAATTGTGTTGGCTAAGGTGAATATGTCGAAAGAGTTAAAAAGACTGACACATTGAGAGGTCGGTACACTATACAAGGATCTTCTTCCTGCAGGTGATGTTGCCGCTCCTAACGCGACAACTGTGCTGAGCTTTGGGCTGACACAGCCGGGTGGCACACTTGGGAGGAGTGGATACAAGTCACGACTAGGATTCGTCAAATTAATACAAGTTGACAAGACTTTCATATCTCGTGCATCAAGAATGTCGTTGTGCGAAAGTGGTCCGACCCTCCTAGTTACTCATCTTGCAAACCTAGCGCATTCCTACCCTATAGCCGAACGTTACAGACCCCAATGTGCGGTCAGGCTTACGTTCATGATCTCTTTTGCTGAGATACCTGACCTTTCACTCTCCAGCCAATAGTTCCCCCCATCCATTTGCTTTCTCTTTCTCTGTCCTTATATCCAATTTGTATGCCTCCCAGCTCTCGCACAACCAGTCAACACCAGCATTCACCCGCGGAGAACCCCAATGGCCGCTATCACATACCGGGAGACCCAAAGTTCAAGTTCATCCGCGAGCAATCCACCGCTTGCGTCGGGGGCTATCCAGTTACTCATAATATGCTGGGTATTTACGCCTTTGGCCATCGCTGCCGTCTATTTCCGGCTCTGGGCGCGGTGGAAGAAAAGCCAAAGCCTCGTTTTCAATGATTGGGCCATCACAGTGGCACTACTCTTCAACTGCGGACAATGTGCACTACTCACATACGCCTCTATCGCCAACGGCGTCGGCTATCATATGGTAGACCTCGAGGCACACTGGCCGTGGACGGTGTCGAGGCTGCTCAAGTGCTACGTCGCCGCGGAGCCATTTTGGATAACGACAAACAGCCTCATCAAGGTTAGCATTTTGGACTTCTACATGAAGGTATTCTCGACAAACAAGACCTTCAAATGGATCTGCTACGGCATGATGGCTGTCGTTGCCGCATACTGGGTGTCTACATTTGTGCGCATGTTCTTCTTATGTACGCCCTTTGCAGCCATGTGGGACCCAACACTGTTGGTGACCGTGCCAGGTGCGCACTGCCTCAACCTGACGGCCGTGTACATCTCGGTGTCCTGCATCAATTTGGCGCTTGACTTCATTTTGCTGCTACTCCCGATGCCTCTGTTGTGGGCTTGCATATGCACAAGAAGAAAAAGCTGATGCTCATGGGCATCTTTGGGCTCGGAGTCATGTAAGAATACCTATTCGGCGCCACCCCAAAACAAATATGCAGTGCCCCTTCAGAATCAGACTGACAGGCCCTATTTTCCATGGTGAAGCGTCTGCATCATCACAGGTCTTCGAATCCGCTCTGTTCTCCAACTGGACCTCACTGATGTCTCATACACAGTGGTTCCTGATGGCATCTGGTCAACGCTGGAGCCATGTCTCGGCATCGTGAATGCCTGCCTACCGCTCCTCCAACCATTAGGACAAAAAGTCAGCCGTATATTTGTGTGGTCGGAACGCAGTGGCTACGCTTGGTCGGATAGGCGCAAGGGTCGTGGCACCCAGCTGTACCACTCCAAAGCCCCCATGAATCACACGACCGGACCCGGACCCAAAGAGAGCGAGCACCCTCGCGATGGTGAATTTACACAGTTGACTGAAGACCCTTGGGCATCTAAAGAGACCGAGACTGCATACATTGTTGAGGCTATCCCAATGGGGCCGTTCAATAAAAAGGACAGCTCGAGCCGGGCTTTACGTGCCCAGAAAGAACTTGCCGACAATCACATCCTGGTTACACAAGAGTGGGATATTCGGCATAACGAGGTAGAACCATAATAGCTTATCACAGAGGTCAGTGGTTTATGGGTTAGCTGTAAAATAATAGTAGTTAGTTCCAAGCCTCAGTGTACAAGTTAAAGATATTTAACGGCCTTATACTGTTGCTTTTAAATACTATCTGCTTATGGAAAAATTCGAATAATTAAGAACTCCGAGTTATAGAGAAAACCATAGTATCCGAACCTACACTCTCAAAGGAACTACCTCGAAAGTAAAATTGTTCCCATAATGCTAGTGGTCGAGTGGCCGAGTTGCCGAGTTGATGAGTCTTCTCTCGTATAGCCACACGGTTTCATATCGCGATGCGTACGCTTGTAACCTGCAGTATGAGCATCTAAATTTGTCTTCGGACTACTTGAATGCTTGTCGCACTCCCAAAAGGCTCACGGATGACGAATATCTGTCAATCAATACTGTAGGCAGCCGCGGCGGCCACCGCCAAATTGGCACCATGCAGCCAACAGGCTGACGGGGGCTCCACCACCCCTCAGCTGCATGTCCAAAATGATATCCACGAGAACGTGGTAGAAATATTTCAAAATGCCGAGGAGGTTCGACGGATCATAGGTCAGCTAGACTCAGCACTAGTTCCTCCCTGGAGCCAGGTTTTCAAACTCCCAGGCTTGTGTTGTGAACCTCGTGGAGCACTGGACCCACAAGGAACTATTGTCCTGCTGCCAGTGACTCGGTCGATAGCACAGCATTGAGCGGAATGGGGACGTGCTCCAGACTGAGGATCATCGATAATATCACCGAGCTAGACCCCGCAGGCTCGTACGGTGTCTTTTAGTCTTGCAATCATTAGGAATGAAACTCTTACCTTCCACCTGTCGATATTGTGAACTGCATTATTATCAACACTATGTGTATGAGTTATTGCTAGTCGTCGCTGCTTTGGGAGTGGCAGCGCATCTTCTTTTTTTCATCCATGGAGAATGGCATATCCAGGCATATTCCGTCGTCCGCTTCTATGTTTTGTTCTTCTTACTCATTGCCATCTTCAGTTATCTGTGGCACGGCCGCACCCTCATTGACTCTCTCACCGGCACGTGCCTCATTGCAATCGCGCATCTCACCGGTCTCATTAGCAGCATTGTACTATATCGTGGCAAGTTCCACCCGCTGAGGCACTTTCCAGGTCCGCCGTTGGCGAAATTCAGTAAACTATGGCACGTGTGGCAGTGCCGCTCCTCGCAGAATCACCTTTTGCTCGACGGCCTTCATGATAAGTATGGCGAGTTCGTGAGGACCGGTGAGCACATGCTTGAGATATTCCAAGAGCAGGAACCAGGACCCTAGTTTCCCGGTCAATGAATGGTCCTAGGTCGCAGTGCAAAGCTTTATGACCGTCGAGACTGACCAAGTTATCAGGGCCAAATGAAATTACCGTGTTCCATCCCGATGGTCTGGCCGCAGTTAACAGGACTGGCGATGTCGGGCGGAGTGGCTGGTACGATCTTGTTCATCCCTCATACTCTGTCAACACGGTCCGTGACCCGAGTCTCCATGATAAACGACGGAAGGTCTGGGAGCCTGCCTTTGCGCCAGAAGGTAAACGCTCTGTCTGTGTGTAGCTTGTTCTGGGCGCTGACCTTAATTATAGCCATGAGAGATTACGAACAGGGAATTCGCAAATACGCCGCGAAAGTAGAGTCATCTGTCCAGCAGGCTGCTGATCTTGGGGCAGTCATCAATATGAGCTCAGCAATTTACTCGTTTGCTTACAACGTCATGAGTGACCTCGCTTTCGGCAAGGAAGCCGACGACTCTGACATGGAATGGCAGCGCACCGTTCAAACCATGCACACCGGTCTGTCCATCCTGGGTCCGCTCTCTCCCGCCCCCTGGATAGCACTGCTGTTTTTCTATTTCACATCGATTCCGATCGTACGTCAGTGGAATGCTATGATGGCCTTTTGCAGCCTCAAAATGGCGGAGCGCGTGGCCATGTCTCCACCCCCGAAAAAGCGCGACATATCGGCTTGGTTGATTGAGGACGCACAGCGCCATCAACGGTATGGCACGGTCGAGGAGAAGCAGTGGCTGGATGGCGACGCCTTTTCAGTAATACTTGCTGGAAGCGATACTACGGCCTCGACGCTAGTGTTTGCTTTCTGGTATCTAGCCAAGAGACCCGAGTACCAGCGTCGCATCAGAGAGGAGCTCTGTGGACTCGGCTCAAATGAGGCCGAAGATCGGTATCTTGACTCCCTTACCTACAAGGACTTCGATCGTCTCCCATTCCTTAATGCTCTGGTCAACGAGACATTGCGTTTGCACCACCCACTTCCTACAGCGGGGTCGCGTATCATTAGTCATCCGCGTGGAATTAATATTGGCCAACAGCACAGTAAGCTTCCATTGTAAAGTTTTCAAGGATCCTAATTCAGAACATTGCGTGCTTTACTAACAAACTTTAACGCGAAACAGTACCTTTTGGAACCAATGTTGTGGCACCCAGATGGAGCTATGGCCGTTGCGATGCACTTTTCAGCAATTCGAGAGAATTTATCCCGGATCGATGGTTGGACGAAACGTCCGGCACTTTTGCTTTTTCAACAAAGGAAAAAAGCGTGTTGAATACAAAAGCTTTTATCCCATGGGCTAGAGGGAAGTGGGCATGTCTCGGAAAACCTGTGGCTTTGTTTGAACTACGATATTTGGTTTCCTTGATGGTAAGAACTTATGAAATCAATTTAGTCAAAGGGGATACTGGGGAGAGAGTTGAAGCAGAGTATAAAGACCAAGTGACAGCGTTTCCGGGACCTTTACACTTGGTCTTCAAGCACTTGTAAAAAAAGACTATAGTTGTATTAATTATAATTCAAAACCTTCACAACTTGAAGATAAGCTGTGCTTATTGTAGTTATGTGCCTTACGAGCTTTGCTGCTTGTTTAACTTATTAAAATGCAACTCCAGTTTCCATGGCCTCTTTTCTGATTTCACTTTATAATCATAAGCTATGTATTCGTTAGTAAGTATTCCAAATATGAGCATAACAAGGTTTGCATCATTCCGATATCGCTCAATATTTGCGTACCAGCTTGAGCATTGCGCTATCTTAATACAGTAGTAACAGGTCTAAGTACAAACTGGAAGAAATTAGTTGAAAATCATAACAAAAGCTGTTATTATGTTACAAGTCTCCTGCCTATTGCAAGAATCTGAGATGTCAAGAAATCGTGTAGCGCCAAATAAGGAATATTGGAAATCGAGATCATTAACAAAGGCCAGAGAGAGAAACAGTTCCGCAGGGTATATTTTATACTCCACTATCTGGTACGTCGACTTCGCATTGACTATTAAATTCAAGCTTACAGCAGGCATACACGAAGGGAATTCTACACATAACGAATGACCCCGGTGACCACTTTGACGAATTGAATCGGGAAATGAAATATACTAATACCAAAATATTACTGATGAGGAATTTGCAGAAATTAAGACTTGAACCGTGTGGCACAAAAGAGAAGGAAGGAAAAGGAGAGAGTAGAGAGAGAGAGAAACAAAGGCTCTTGCGCTGTGACTATTCAGGGCCGTAGGCAGGTGCCTGCTTGCACGGGCTTCTACTACTATTCCCTTTTTTGCACACTTGGACTGTACGAGCCTTTTCCGAGCCTTGGCCTGTGACGTGCGCCTGGATTTACCTCAACCCACGAGTGTTTGCAGCTGACATTCCCAGCTTTCGCGCCGATGACATAGTCAAAAATCATTGAACAAGGGTAAATTTCCTGGTCTATGGATATTACATGGAGGAGTAGTCAATTTCAACGCGGCTCTCGATTTGAATGGAGCCCTCCGTTGGCTGCAACCGCTAGCAACAAACCATTCGGTGCTCTCTTCGATGTAGAGCCAGCCTTCGCCCTATAAGTTCGGATTGATCGAAGTTGTCTGCCGCGACTTGTTCTCGTGGCCAGTATTCCCGCTCCGGCTCGCAATATTCCTCCTCGACTTTTCGGTATATGTGCTGGCCTTGGAAGCAAGCTAGGCCTAGACTCCATCGAAAAACAATGACTGGTATATCGGCGCACAGCAGCATAATATACATGCTACGGACCGTAATGCTGCCCATAAACCGAGAGCGGCGGTGGAGTCTAGGGCCTCATGTTAACAATAGGGCGACAGCGGCCTTCTGAACTTTAGAGAACCTCTAGGCACACGCATGGTAGATGGGGCAACACACAAGCTGGATCAGAATTATAAGCTATTCCGATCTTTATGAACCCAAGAATTCCAGCACCAGTTACCAGGCAGTCAGCTGGAATTGACACGAACTAAAGGCTTTGGCGCAACTATGGGAACCAGTAATGTACTTACAAAATCCCAAGCTCGAAAATATAACGTAGCCTCTACTTGGCTTGGGACTTTAGCTGCATGGGTCGAACAAAGGCGAGGGCGAGGGCGAGCGCTACAAACGCAAGGTCGATGAGGGCATTTGGGGGCTCCAGAGAGACGGGAATGGTTGCCATGGGCATACACTCCCCAGGCACCCACCATTGCCAGGATTTGTGGAGAGGCCGGCATATGAGGAACTGCATGACAAGTAAGGTAGAGTAAGTTGCACACTATGCGGCGGCAAGGAAGTATATCCAGCGTCGATAAATCTGGTTGTCAATGAAGATGCGATGGTACAGAGGGCAGATGCTCTGTTTGGCCAAAGTCTGATCTAACATCATGATAACATCGACCGCAAAAACTGTCTAGAATGAGATGCAGATTCAGAAAAGCACTTCTCGAAGCATAACATGCTCTAGTGAACATACTTTGAAGGCATCATCATAATCCTTCCTATGGAGCGCCAAGTCAAGGGTGCAGCCATTGATGATTGTGAGGCCTGGAGTTAAGGCGGGTCTCATTAGTTGCAATGCTTCATTATGATGCATGGATAAGATGGAATTCAGCATACAATCGATTGTGAATCCGATCTGCGCAAGGGAACAGAGGACTGCGCCTAGGGCTAGCCAGTCTTCTGCTCCTGGCTTGTGACTGGATCGATGAGTGGCAATGAAGCGAAGTATAATGGCTGCAATGGAGATCAGCGCACAGATAATAAGCAAGACGAAATAAGCACCTAGCTCCTTAGTTTCGAAGACACGAAAAGCCATGTCGCCTACATTTTAACAGGATGCCAGAGATGTTAACATTCGTTGGTAGCACCGACTTGCCAAACACCATAATGAAATCATAGAACTACTACAGTGATCAGTAGTCACAACCCCCCAAAAGCAGTACCTGTAGCCAAGAAGCCCACACTAGTCTCCAGCACCAAGGACAAGAGTTGCACATAATATGTCCAGTTAAAACTATGCATGTGCATAATCACAGGGTCACATCGTGTGTCTGCAAGGTACTTTGTTAAGGCTAGGACAGACATCGTTAGCAAGCAGGAGCAACTTCCCTCCATCACCTGCACTTGATGCCGCCTTGGATACTACCATGGCCCCTTCCCCCTCCTTGGCCCCCAACATCATACCATGGAACTGCACTGCAACACAGGCTTCATGGCAGCGGTTAGCTGCAAGCCACGACTCATGATGTTTCAGCCCAATCAATAACAACAAGAACTAGCTCTTCACTCCCCACCAATACCTTTTTTGTAATTAACAACGTCGTCAGTCTTCCTCCAAGTATTGAACATCCATGACAAAGTCTTGTTGCAAGTTGATGGAACCATACACACACTTACATTGTGAGAGATGACGCTGCAAATCACTTGGTCCGACCTCTGGTCAGCAAGGGCTATTATGACCCTTCTCCTTGCAGCATGTATATCCTGAATATGAGAGTCAAGTAGTAGGACAAGATAATGACATGACCCAGAACCATATTCTGACTGTATCTGCAGATCGCCGTCTATGCGACAGCTCAAGTTATTGGATTCAGGAGCAGCCAAGAACCAGGGTACAGTATCGCCTCAAGAGCAAGACGCGTGCTAAGAGCCTGCCTTTGTCCGCTTTCTGATAATCCCACCTACCTTTCCAGGCGCCTTCCCCTTGTCCAAGAAATTGCGTAGCGCAGAATACCGAGACGATATCTTCGGTTCCGAGGGGCTAGCACTTGTCGCATCCAGACTGTCGGGTCGACCATTTATGGAAACATCTCTCATTGGACATGCCCCGAGAGGGTCTTCGACCCCGGCGCTAGGGGTTGTCAGATGTTGCAAATGCAGCTCAGTTACGCGAAAAGATGCAGCTGAGCGGCGCAGGTTTTACATTACCATGGAGAAGGAATACCTCTCGATACTTTGAGTGGCCTCTCCTGGCGACCGTGAAATACAACCAACATTTTCATCATGCAGAGACACTAACCGTTCGTACTATGCTCTGAGCGTTCACCTGACATTTTGAAGAGCTTGCCAGGCGAACCCAGGTCATATACAAATACCAAGGTCTCCTACCCTCCCCCCCCCCCCCACCAAGCAAGCGTGGCGTATATTTCAACAAACGTTCTGTATTCGACTTGGAGGATACGATCAATCAAGACATTCTCAAACTTCTGCGCCATCAGCACCTATCAAGCAAAATGGCTGGCCCTGCCACCCGCCAGCACGCGAGGGATCTCGTGCAGAAAACCGCTAAGCGCCGTGGCTACCTTCCAGAAGAGACCATCAGCAAGATGGACGCAGACGCGCGCCGTGATGTCGAAGAGTGTATACTCGGTATGCAGGAACTCATAGGAACTAGCGTGATTGCGTACGATAGAAACCAGAACACCATTTCCAAACAGTATGGAACATTGCCCTAATCACTCTCCGCAGGCTCGCCAAGAACCTTTACACGAGCAAAGCCCGCTTCGTGTTTGAGCTTCTCCAAAACACCGACGATAACAGCTATGACAGAGCGATAGAACTGGGTTCTGATCCTTATGTTTCGTTCCGCGTTTATCCCCGCCAGATCGTGATCGAATGCAACGAAGACGGCTTCAATGATGAGAACCTCGCCGCCATCTGCTCGGTTGGACAAAGCTCAAAACATGGAGCCCAGGGTTACACCGGGGAAAAAGGCATCGGTTTTAAGTCCGTTTTCATGGTAGCTTGGAAAGCCCATATTCAATCAGGTGTCTTTTCTTTCTCCTTCAAGCACAAGAAGGGGGACTCGGGAATGGGCATGGTAGCTCCCGTCTGGGAAGACACGGACGAGGAGCTCAACACGCAGCTGACAAGGATCACTCTTCACTTAAACGACACCGACGATCCAGACGTTCTCGCAAGGACACAAAAAACCATCCACGATCAGTTCGAGGATCTCGACGAAACCTTCCTCATGTTTACCAGAAAGCTGAAGAGGATTTACGTCAGCTTCCATGAAGAGAACAGAGCACAGACTTCCTCTGCAGTTTACTCCATCGAGCGCCCGCCTTCTTCTAGCTACGCGGTGCTCACGAGAACCAAAACGTCCAATGGAAGAACCCAAGAGCGAATCAGGCGCTTCCACGTCACTACCCACCAAGCCACAAGCCTTGCGAAGAATGAGAACCGGGAGTACTCTGCCGCCGAAGAAGCTACGCGCGCGTATTCGACATCGCAAGTCATCCTCGCATTCCCGCTTTCAGAGGCCTCGACCCCCATCGACGAGCCCCAAGACGTTTTCGTCTTCCTCCCAGTGCGCAAGGTGGGATTCAACTTCCTCATCCAGGCAGATCTCGTCACCGACGCTAGTCGACAAGACGTTGTTCGAGACTCCCTTCGCAATAATGGACTTCTCGATGGTATTGCCGATGCATTTATCAAGGCAGTTGTGCAGTTTTGCAGCCACGATACTCTACGGTACCAGTGGATGAGGTACCTGCCGGACAAGAACGCAACGCACTGGGACCCGCTGTGGCTCTCGCTGGTCAACAAGATCGCCAACCGCTTGAGCAAGACACCTGTCTTGTACGGTAGGAGAAACCCGCCGCCACGACTCATGTTAGGCCTTTATCATCTCTGCAACGACTGCTTCGACGAGGTCGGAGAGCCCCTGTTTTATGATGGCGACCCAGAACAAATTGTGTCCCAACACTATAGATGGGAGGACTTGACCCGCCTCACCCCATATGGATTTCGAACTGCCTCTTACGTCGAGATCATCAGGTGGCTTCGGGAAGACCTGAGAAGGGGTCCACTGTCCCGCATGAAGTCAAGCAGAACGTCTGAAAGCTGGCATGCACGAGCCGCCAAACTTTTCCACGTCGTATTCAAGCAGAAGTACGAGCGCAGGATTGAAGAACTACAGGCACTGGACCTCCTCCCGCTCCAAGATGGCACTTGGGTCTCCGCGTCGTCCGGCCCACTCTACTTTGCTCGGGTGAATGCCATGTACATTCCTGATGGTATCAATCTCCGGCTCATAGCTACGAATGTGACCAACTATCATCGACTTACCTTTTTCGAGGATCTGGGCGTGAAGACGGCCACTCCAGAGCTTGTTCGAGACAAAATCCTACAGAGGTACCCGCCGAGGGAAATCCCCATGGGCATATCGCTTGATGCATCCATACAACACCTAAAGTTTCTCTACTTGACCGAAAGCAAAGATCGCGAGTATAAAGCCATTTACAGCCCACTGACAATCTATGATGCTCGTGGAGTTATGCTCCGACCGGCTGTGGTATACATGGCTGAAGACAAGCCATATGGACCCCGGGAGCTGCTCAGAAAGATTGACGCAGGTTCAAACATCGGAAACACCGCACCGGGGTACTCTTCTGCAAGCTTCATCAACGAAGGGTACTTCAGGGACACTCCCCTCACGTCTCTGGGCCACCTGACATGGGTTGAATGGTTTCGCCAACGAGTCAGTATGAAGCAGGTCGTCCAATTCTCACAAGGCAAAGTCCTGCAACATGAAGCAGAGTATTTGCAGCGCTATAGACCAGAAAAGTTCCTAGGTGCACTTCGAGTGGATTATCAGCGTTGCCAGCGCCTCACGGCGGATTTTGTCGATTGTCTTCGAGGCACAAAGGTGCTATGCCGAGGAAACCATCAATATCCGCTAGCCAACACCTACTTCCCGACCAAGGAATTGGTAGCGCGTGTTCAGCGATATGTGCAGCCAGACGCATTCTTTCCATGGCTGTGGCTGGACTCGGATACCACCCATGATGCCATTCCGCGCGAGTGGAAGGGTTTGCTGTCTGAGATAGGAGTCGGGTCACCCTCAACTGATCTCGACTTCGCTCTAGACATGTTACAGTACAGTCGGAATGCCTTCCCAAACAGAGTCACTTCTGAGGATAGAGCGAGGCTGTTCGAACTGTACAACCACATCCAAGCCAGATATAGCAAGGGTGAGAACCGGTCAAGAGCTGAGGAAAAGATCCAGTATGTCTTCATGACCCAATCCGTTGCGCCACAGACTCTGACACATGCACACAGAAATATGTTCTCTAGCAGACAATACATCTACATCCCAACATCTGCCAACAGCTGCACTTGGGCGTTCCCTAGCGAATGTGTATGGGAAGCCCCGCAAGAAATGGAAACCAAGTTTGCGCTTAAAGAGCTCTACGAGCTAGGTTTTCGCGGGGATAATACGGAGCGCCTTTACTCGGCTACTTTCTTCACGGACATCTTGGGCGTCACGGTTTCCTGTACATGGGACATGTACGTCGACGAGCTCCAGGCACTCAAATCGTTGGGTTGCTGCAATAGTGACACCATCACCGGCATCTACAAGGGATTGGACATCTTGAGACCAAGTCTCGACCCTTCCATCCAAGTCCGCCTCAGGTAAGCCAAATAGAACAGGGCCTCGGTAGCTGGACAGATATAACTAAGTATGGGTCGTATTATCCAGGAATGCCTTCGAGATCAACGCGATTATTTACGCTCCATCGGACGACACGCAGGCATGGCGCAAGGCATCGGAGTGCGTGTGGTCTCACGCAGCTCGGCTCAAGGAGAAGTGTCACTCAACGATGATTATAGTGATCTGGAACAGCTCTTTGTGGGATTACTAGGTGTCAAACTTGTCGACCTATCAATGGCCATCGATGAATTAAAGGAGGCAGGTCGCAGGCCATCGATTTCAATTAAGGATCTAACGGATTCTATTTGGACGGTCAACTCTCTGCTTCCTACAGAAGCCAACCATCCTACCTCATCGGAGGTTATACATGGTCGGATCTTTCCTGTGAGGTACCCTAATGGACATATCACGCATGTGTCGGCGAGCACGCAATTCTTTCTTGTCGACCGCAAGTTATATGAGGAAGCCTTTCAGAACCAGGTGAAACTCCTCGACTTCACAGTCGAGGACGTCTCGCGACTGCATCCGTTCCTCGAATGGTCTTCCCTTGGCGACAGATATCTGTCAGAGCGCGTCAAAGAAGCTACCTCGTTTCATGGCGAAGGGGCCCGGCCAGTACTCAAGTCGGACCGACAGGTTCGAAATCGAGCCCATGCGCTGCTCAGGTGAGCATTCACTGCCATGGAAGTTGTGTTCCCCCAGTTCGCTGACACGTTGCAGAATTGCTGCCCATTTCAATAGTCCACGCACACAGTCTCAGGCAGATTCGGAAGCCTTTTATGAGGTTTTGAAGAATGCAGAGCTCCGCGAAGCAGATGGTATTTCTTCCGACCTGAGACTCTATCAGGACAACAAACTCCATATTGTGGAAGGCAAGAGGGCTACTATACACATTGACGAAGGCCGATCAGGTCTCAAGGTCTACCTTCCGCGGAAAAAGAAAGATCAGTGGTACGCGTTCACCATGTCGCTCTCGGAGAAACTGTTTGAATGGATGATGAGGCACCCAGACACACAACAGCTACCTGAAAAGACAAACAAAAATGGGATCAGCGCGATCAAGGACATCTTCAACGTCCCGCACTCTACGATCACTAATGCCTTAGTTGACAATGGTATCCCCGACATCAACATCCCCAACGTTGACGAGGAAGTTCTCACGGAATCGGAGTCAGAGCCGCCTGCAACGCCAACAAGAGTTAACGAGGAAGGCTCCGAGGACTCTGAACTTGGTGCAGATTCAGAGAGTGACACGGCAGTCTCTGAAACCCCCCTTCCATCCACAGCGAGACTGTCATCAAATCACCGTATTGTCACAACCCATCTTTCCACGCCGGAGAGACTTCTCTCTGCCTCGCGGGAGCCGTTGGCAGCACCTGCACTACGCTCAGGCCTAGCGCCCATCACACTAATACGGTCAAGAGAGAACGATCAGCGATATATAGCGCTCTTAGCCAAAGTCATTACCGCAGCTCGGAGCAGCACGTTTCCGAGTCTCGGGGCATTTGACATGAACCAACTGCAGGCCAACACTCCGAGCGCTGATCCTCCCAACGCAAACTATATATCGGATTTGGGTGTGCGGTCTGGGAATAAGATTGAACGGGACTGCAAAGTCGGTGCGGCAGGCGAGCTCTATGTAAGTCCAATCTCTTCCCACAACCCCTGTCGCTATAGGCACAACTTATCGTCTCCGGTCAGGTCTTTGAATTATTGTCGCACTTGAATCCCCGGCTGGCCGGCTTCTCCAGGCGCAATTGGCAGAGCAACATGCGAGCATACGTGACAGTGCACCCCGACTACACCAGCATGGAGCCATGGAGCGGGCGCGAGACGTCAGACATCACGTACGCGGACAATGAGGGTATTTTGACCGACCTGCTTGTCGACAAGGCCTATCTCCAAGGTCTCTGGGCAGGGAAAAGACCGCGATATTTCATTGAGGTTAAAACCACGACTTCGTCCTGCGAGACGGCCTTCTATATGAGTAAGGCGCAGTATCAAAGAGTGAGCCTGACCCTCTATTGACTCGTCAGTTGTAGTCACACCCCGCTAATTCCGAGGCAGATGAAAGACAGCGCATTAAGCCCAGAGAATTTCCAGGATATATATGTCATCTTCCGAGTGTACAATCTCGGCCAGGCCAACATTGGCCTCCGCGTATATCTAAATCCAGAGGGGCTGAGAGAGTCGGGCCATTTGAAGTTCATAGAGGAGACGTGGTCAATTGTGCCCGGGAATGTTGTGTAGCAGGACAAGGCTCTCCCCATACATGTATTCCAATGAGTATAATGGAGCGAATCGCTTTCTGTTAGAAGCTTGTAATTAATATGTATTATATTTTCGTGTGGTTGACTAGGGTGACTGGAATGGGGGTCGTCGGGAAGAGGTGGTCCGACTCACTGAAATTTCCGTATAAATACATGAATTATTTTTCAAAACTCCTGCTTGTTTTTCTTCTCCTTTTTCCTCCTCTTTTTTTCTTTCTTTTTTTCTTTCTTTTTTTCCCTTCTTCTTCCACACTCGAATAACCCAGTATCACGGTAGAGTAGCTGTGAGATTATAAAATAATAAATAGTCATACTTCCAAGCAATATTGCGTCTGTCTCGGATGGTTCAAACGATGTATGGCTCGACGGTGCAAATTAGTATAATAGGATTTATAGACTGCTAATGTCAAATTCGATACATTGCTAATTTGACTATGCACCCAGACGTGCTTTCTGTTGCCTGTGCCGAGATCGCGCCTAAGATTGAAACGGCTGCTCACACATGCTATTGCTAGTAGGACAAGCCTTGACCATCGGATTCCAGGTCGCGTTGCTGAGTCGCAACTCGTGACGGATATCATCTAACAGATGCATGCGCTTCTACGAGCTTTGACCGATGCCTGCTTTGCCATACCTCTGCTATACAGTAATCAATGCTAGTGTTACCTTTTCATTTTCCAAATCATAACCGAACCCCCCCCCCCCTTTTTAAACACATCCGGGGCTTCTTGATGTCTCTGCTCGTTCATCGACTAGTGAGTGATTCCGGCTCCACATACGGCGGACTCATCGCCATCAACGGATGAGTCTGCATCGGCTGCTGATAGGCTTCCTTCTGATATCGACCACGGCAGCTTGTTGCTTAACCGCGCCTTGGTCCAGCTACTGTCGTGGCCCTTGGCGATAATAGGCATCGCTGTTATCTCTCGCAGGATCCGCCTCCGTGAGCTGTCCTGCATCCAGTAGGGAAGACGCGAGTTTATAGTGGACCAAGCCTCGGAATCTATGACAAACCAGGCGAGGGCGGAGACAATAGGCATGCAGCAGCATATGATGCCGACGGTCATCTCAACTGTGCTGTAAGATCAATCTGAGATAGGTCAACGTCTTGGTAATTGACGGAACCTTAGTATGGTAGTCTCTTACCCTCGGGTGTATATAATATTTGTCACCTTCTAGGGTAGGTCTGTTTCGTGGAGCAGGTAGATGCGTAGGACCGCGAAAGAGAGTTGGCAAGGCCCTGTGAGAGAATGCCAGCACGCCTGGGGCCTAAACACTGATTATGTCTCTGTTGAGGGGTTGTAGGGCGGGATAGAAATATTAAAAGAGCAGTCATAAAGATAGCTGCAACGTCGAGCCTGTTTCTTAGTGGCATACTGAGGCGCATCACCTGCACGACTGGTAAGAGAAGCAAGAATACGTCGGTAAAACTGCCGAACACAGCCAGCGTGATGCTGACATCGATATCAGGGTACGCGCAGTGCTCGTAGGCCACCATAGACCATCCGCCATCTGATGCGCGCGGGCTATAGTAGTAGAGGTGAGCCACAAGCAGAGCCGCGTAGCATGCTATGGTGATGCAGAGGCTCGTCCAGATGAGTCTGCGTAGCGGAGGGACATGGCCGAACAGGCGACGGTAGAGGATGAAGATCGAGCACCGCACAGCGGTGCTCAAACAGATGTAAATGATATTTATCGCGTATGTTGTCTCTCAAGAAGACGTCTGTAATGGCAGAGACAGGCACATCCTACATGTGGTGGCCGTGAGAATGGTCGAGCACTGCAGCAAAACCCAAGGTTTAGAAGTCGTATTTTCTGGACAGCGCGAGGGTCTGTATGTATCCATATGCTTCTCCATGCCGAGGTTTGGGTTGAATCCACAATAAGTGTCTCAGTCTAAGCAAAAGGACTTATACATGTCACTGAGTATGTTGGAAGGCAAGGATGTAGCATGAATAAAATGCTGCTGGAAACTTCAAGACACCAGTGGTTTTCTTGATATGTCTACCAGATACAGACACTGGTTCGATTTCATAGCTGAATACATTGCATCCCATAGATCCGTATTCGGCCCTTCTTCTCTAAATCTTTCTTTCATCGCAGCCACTTCAGACTGCAATCTTTGGGCAGAGGGATCGCTGGTCGTGAGAGTTCTCTCAAGGATGTCAGGACGTAGGGGCAGGTTTCCAGCAGCTAAAATTCATATTAACTAACCATTATAAGCCTGGTGGCCGTGCATGGTACTAGTGCTGCTGCGCCAGCCCTTCAATTTTACCGGGGCTAGACTACTGTACGAAGTAGCACGTATGTCACCGAATGAGCTACTTGGCTCCGGAGGATTTCTTTGTTACCAGTAACGGCAAAACATCCCGGCAACTCGGCAGGATTCCCCAAATTCAAATCCAAGGGGGTGGGGCAGGGTGGGTACGAAATAAGTGGACAGAGCTGATGGACCCCACGGGACGATGTAACATAGTGCCAGTATACATATTACAGTATGTATATGGTGAGCGCAATCCCGTCTCCACAGAGCAACTCGCAGTATTCTCGCCGGAAATTTTCTGTGTTTGTGGAAGTGCAAGGTTCAAATCGAAGTTGGTCTATGCCATCTCGAACGAAATCCCCACACGCTCTGAGGCGTAGTTGGACTAAACTCACCAACTTGACACAACGAACTCCAGAGCCATGTCTACCTCGCCCCTCATCCTCCTTTTGGCAGCGGTAGCGCCGTTAGTGGCCCGGGCCGCGGACAGCAGCTCCTCATCAGCAGTGCCGACTTTTAACTATATCGACACCATATCGGGCTACGACGAGCTGTCGACATGCGCAGAGAATGTGCTGTCGACCATCGTGCGTGCACAGTACAGCGGCTGCGGGGACCACGGGGCCTTGACCAGCTACACGTGCTTCTGTACGGACAGCTCTTCTCTTTTCAGTTATGAGATCACGTCGGCCATCTCCGAGTCGTGCGCTACGTCCATCTGGTCGGCACAAGCCTCGAGCGCGATCCAGATCTTCGATGCATATTGTGATCTAGGGGTGGAGGCTGGATTAGCCTCAACTACAGCTAGTGAGTGGAGAAGCCCAGGCTAAGGATCGCGTATCCAAATAGGCTGTTCTGTTGACTTGAGGAACGAGTAGTTGCTACAGCGAGCGCTACAGCTTCCGCAACACCTGCTGCAACGGCCTCGACGGCGGCTTCTGCTACAGCATCTACGACGACGAGCGGGTCAACTTCATCGAACGGTTCCAGAACCACCGCCATCGCAGCAGGCGTGGCAGTCCCCGTAGGCGTCATAGGGCTCGCGCTCATTGGCTGCCTCCTCTGGCGTCGGCACCAGACCACACGGCGGGGGGCTAGAGAGGACAAGCAGCGGCGGCTCGAGTCAGTGCCTCAGGAGACACTCACCAGCCGGCCTGGGCCCGAATACCCATACCCCTCGGGATATCAACAACAGGGCTCTCTATATCAAAATCAGCAGAGTTGCCCACAATATATGGCTGAATTGCCTACTCAACAGCTACCAAAAATGAGCGCTCGAGGTCCACCACAAGAACTACCTGGTCAAATGCCACCGACGGCGGAGCTGGATGGGAGTTTGAACACGAGGTTTTAGCTGATGGAGAGTACAAAAAAGGTTGACAAGGGATACAGAAAGTTGGTAAGGGAAATATGGTGACTCATCCAATCTGCGAGTCACGAAACAGGTCACGAGTAACAAGGACCAGATGTCAGGACTCAATGTCCGTTATCACGGCTTCCATATGCACTGATTACATAGCTTAGGGTCAGCTTGTGGTTACTCAGATCACCGAGAGAACAGCTCATTTGGAACACTAGAGGTTCAGCATAATTGAAGATATAGAGAGACACAAGTGATCTAGTTTGAAGAGCTGGATGTATAGTCATACGTTCATAATCATTAGTTAGATCATTGCATATAGTCTTTCAGTCGTTAATCGAAGTATTCATTTGACATATATGGCTAGCTACTTTACAATTAGTGAATACTTGTATTACGCTTAAAAATTGATTTCTTATTCAAAGCTTGTGCTTAGCACTGCTCTTATTAGTCTAAACTTTTCGTGTATTTCAGGAATACTCTAGTTACTGCGGTGCTAATTACAGCGAGCATATTATACTTCCCTCAAAGCGTGGACTATAACGAAGCTAAATTAATGCTCTGAGCACGATTAGGCTATAATGGGATGACAAGTATGTTAGAGGTATGCTTGTGTGTTTTCTGTACCTTTGAAAATCCGCGAGGCGGCGAAATTGATCAACTTAGTTTGAGGTTGAGTTGTGGAGAGCCACTGGGCGAGAGAGGTCGACAAGTTAGCCGACAACGTCGACCTGCAAGTCGATGTATCGTCATATATCCTGTCATCCTCTAAAAAAAGAACGACCAGTGCTCCAACGCCTGCTCCAACGCCTCCCGAAAAACTGGCGGAAATATCCATTGCCTTTGAGGAATCGGTGGAGACATAGACTGAGTCTGGCTTGGTTTAGGACTGAATTGATCTAAACTTGCTCAAGAGCTCATATTAGCTAGCCCTTGATTACCAGCCTCACAAATCCAACGTCTTATCCGTGATAAACATCATTACCTATAAGGAAACGAGTGAGACAGGCTACTATGTCCAGGACTGGAATAATAACAGCGGTGATGATCTGTTTATCTTGAACGGGAGGAAGAGAGTGGATCGCTTTTCAGTCTGCAAGTTATGCTTTACAACGCTCCATACCTGGCTGAATGACAGACACGACCGACACGCGCTATCTGTCACGGTACTTTGTACGAATTGGAGTGATATAGCTGCTAGAAGAATGGAACCTCTTCTACAGAATATTAAATGACAGCCTACTCATCGAGGGGAGCATGACGCCAATGGATCCCCTCCTGGCCTGTGTCCACGCCAATCACGAAGAAGATCTGGGAGAATATTTTCGTCGACCAGAAACGTCGTAAGCGCTAAGATTCAGAGCTTGAGAAAATAAGAATGTGACGTGCGCTTTTTTGGCGCTACCCCAAGCAATCAGAACGATTCTCTCTGGAATGTGGGGCTCTTCCTGCGTGCGTATCAGTCGACCCTGGCCATACTTAAACCCCACGTTTGCCCTACGACCTTGACTCGCTCGCAAAATATTTATCATCCTCCTCAACTTTCAAAGATGGCCGATCCTCTGAGCGTTGGCGTATCAGTGCTAGCTGTCGTCACGGCCGCCATACAGTCGGCGAAGTCGCTTTGTGCAACAGTGAAAAGTTACAAAAATCGGGACAAGACATTGAGCAGGCTCCAAGATGAAATCGAAGACCTCGTCAATATTCTCAGCTCGTTGGAGGGAGCCGTGGGTTCCGAAACCCCGATATTGGCGCTTCTCAAAGGCCCCATCAGTCGATGCAGCCAAGTTTGCCGCGATTTCGAAGACGCTATGAAGAGATTCAACGGAAAGTCAAAGACGGGATTGAGAGATTGGGCCAAGTTCGAATTCATGAAAAGTGATATCAATGGCTTCATGGACAACCTAGCCAATTACAAATCTACAGTCATGGTTGGCCTGGGCACGGTTACTATGTGAGTCGTCTACTCCACATATGTGGGACTTGAACTTATGGTTTTTTGGTTTTTCTTTTAGGCAACACTCCAAGCTCAGTCATGAGATTCTCGAGGAATACAGCGAGATGATCCAGACTACGGCTTACAATCTTGAGGTCCACCTCCAACGCGTTGATGAGAAACTAGCGGGACTCACAACAAGCGGTACCAGCAGCTCAGACACAAGCATTGATCTGCAGGACGAGAGAGCAGTGACACAGCAATGTCTTCACATTTGTCAAGACGCCAGGACTTACATTGAGGCTCTGCAAGAACAGCAGCCATCTCTGCTACCAAGAGCCACTGCACAAACCAATGTCGCGCAAGCTCAGTTTGAGGCGCAACGCATGACAAGCCAAACGCTGAACGAATATCGAGACAAAGTTGTGGAAACGATCGGACACCTTCAAAGTAGGCTGGACTCTATTATTAGAGATGAGGCACCCGGAAACGAACGCCAGAGGTCGCGATTGCAGGAGGATATCGAAATCTCACAGCAGTGTTTGGAAGTGTGCAGACAGGCGTCTAACCAAGTCTCTTATCAGAAGATACACACTGTTGGCGAGGTTATCGCAGACGACGACACAGATCAGGTGGTGATTACTACCCTTGCGGACCTGTTCGATGTTAGAAAAGTGGTAGCCAAGAACAGATCAGCACAGTTAGTGGGCTCCATGACGGATGAAACACTTCAGCAAATGTCAAAAGATCGCTACAGCAGCCGTTTTGGCGCTGTTCATGGCGGGCTTGGGGGTGGTCAGGACAGCCGCGCTGCTTTCTCGACTTCGGGAAGTTCGGACAGCAGTACGCAAAATCGGAACCAGATTCGAAAAGATCCACCGGCGGAAGCAGGATATACCAAGCCGTCTGCTAACGAGGTAAAAAGGCGGACTGCTGGAGGGGATAGTTTTGCCAATTAAATATTTCAATATAATAAGCATTGCAATAGTCCGAAGATTCTAAACGTTGATCGCGCCCGATTTGACTCGAATCGCTTATACAAACTGTGAGAGCTTGTATGCACCCTCTCTGGCCTGGAGGCGGCCTAGAGCTTTTGGGAACGGACCAGAGCTTGCATGAGGGCTCTGCTCTGGAGTCAAGCCCTCGTATGATGCCAGCGTGGCCATGAGGCCATCTTTATCGAAGTGAGCCTAAGCCAAAAATGTACATAAGAATAGCAAGGCAATCAACATAGCAGAAGGAAAAAGAGCAGAGGGTGTAGTTTCAGTAAGCCTCTTACATTTGAATTGTTAGCTTAGCGGCTCAGAAGCAGCTAACATTCTCTTACCTCACTCGTATGCCCTTCGACCCTGGCACAAACGCATAGGACCTTAGCGAGCCGGTATTCATCGTCTAGCCAGCCGTAGTCCATCAGCATCAGCCAGATCGAGAGCGTTCCCTGCATCATGGTGATGGCGTGGTATCGCATAAGCATGTATAGGAAGTTCACGCTCTGTGTCTCGAGCTTCTATGCTATCACAATCGTCGCACCACAGAGGAAAGGCTGGAACATTCCCAGAGCGTCATGTGTAATTACGACGCACTTGTGTCGATCTATCGAGCCTAAGGTGTATATCACGTACGCCAAATCACATCGCTGTATGTCAGGCTTAGGCTGCTACCGTCTCTGTCCGAGCTTGTCTGTCTCCAGTCGAGCTGCATGTTGCATTGGAGTGGGAAAGTACATAGCCTGTCGTCAATATATATATGTATAAACGTTAACACGCAGCTTAGTCCCAAGACTGCCAGAATAATCCTTTAGCCCCCAAATTTCTTCAACCTTTACCGTTATTGAAAGAGCCTAAGCTTTAGCAATCCTGCCATCCACTTTCCAGCAGCTGTCCAAAGGTACCGACTGGGGAAGTTGCCATGACATAGTGCGGACACAGCATATCATCAGCCGGGAGCCAACCTATACTCTTACTGCCAACGGCAATTGCACCATTATATACTAGTAGTGCTGAGTGCATGAAGCATTGTCAACATGAATTAGGGGTCCATCGCTTACACCACCACCAACTGCCATATTCAACAATGGATACACAGATTATTAACTCGAAGGCTGACGCTGAGTCTTCCAACATCCTCGAAGCCAAGACTGGCCAAGACCAGCACAAGGCTGGCGATAGTCTGCAACAAGCGACCACTGCTTCTGGCCTGGCATGGTCTCACTGTAATGAGTCGTCTAAAGACTTCCGGTCAGACTTATACACGAAGCCTACATTTTCCATGCTGGGGCCCATCATCGCCACGAGCCTCGGCGACGGCGACATGGATGAGGACGCGGCCACTCTGTCATTGCAGGATTACATCGTCGGGATAGTGGGCCATAAAACCTCTCTTATTGTAGCATCTGGTACGATGGGCAATATGGTTGCTTGTTAGGCAGCTCTGCGTACCGCGCCTTACTCGATTCTTGCTGACTCGAGGGGTTATTTCCACGCCTTCGAATGTGGTGGCGCGGCATATCACTTCAGCGTCTCAGGCAGGCGGGCTGTTCCGTCTAACGACCACCAGCTGACTCTGGATGACGTAAAACGGGAGTGTACCCTGAGCTAATTAATATACGAAGTTCCTACCAGAGTCATCAGCTTGGAAAAAACTCTTAATGGTTCCATCATGGTCCTCTCCGACGTCCGTGCTATGTCGCAATGGGCGCGTGAGCAAAAATCAAGCAATTCATAATGCATTTGGACGGTCCTTGTCTCTGGGAAGAAGTAAGCAGTTGCCGCTAGAGCTTTCTCAACGCGCGAGGTTGGCGAGTGTTGCGATATCATCCAACTTTGCTTCACCAAAGGCGTCGCGGCGCCTCCCGGCAGCAGCGTCACCGGCAGTTCCACTTATATCAAGCCGTAAAGTGGTGTCGTAAGTTTCTCGGAGGCGCAATGTGCGCTACTGGCATCATCGCCGCGTCCGCCAGAAAAGCAGTCGACGATGTATTCTTTGCTGGAAAGCTGAAGGCAGCCTAGTAAAAGGCTAACCAGGCTTCAGACCTCTGGGAACAGCTCGGTGGGAAGCTTGTAACGCCAACAGAGACCAACGTCGTCTGGCTTGATCTCGAGGCCTCTGGCGTGAAGTACGAGGACTTTTATCTTGTTGCTCTCTAACTTGATCTCAAGTAGCTTTTTTTCTATTGCTAGATTTCTAACAACGCATTGATACTACTTTGCAACTTTTGCAGGGAAGTCTTTCACTCCGCACTGGACTGACATTTTTTGCGCGCCCTGGTTAGCTGCCACCCCGGAAAGCGGGATTTTAGTGCACTGATTTCAACGCTTATACGCCATTTATACAACCACTCACAGTCGTGAGTCTTAGCAATCCAATTGGGCCTTTTCTTTGGGGTACCGGAAAGATCGGCGGGATCCAGTAGTGAGCCCACGTAGAATAACGCGTAATCCCAGCCTAGCGTGACAAAGCGTAATTCGCAAGTAGTCGCCTGCGTCGGCAATGCTTCAGGCCTCTTGTACGTCCTGGTATGCTTCTTCTCATAGTCTATAACTGAATTAGCAACATGGTCCAGAATTAATTGGGAGAGCAACAAAAGTTATATTGTGATCAATATAGCACAATATGGCTGAAAGTAATTGCGCTGAAAGAGAGATACAAAATGAGCAAAATGGGCCGTATTTAACATCTACACATTGCCCACTGCTCCGAATTGACATGTAAAACGTCGATTGACTTAGAGTCTTCGACGTGCCGGTGAACCACGAGGAGCGCCTTGTTCCTGATAAGCTTGAACTGGGGTTTGTGGCTTTGCCCTCTCGTCTCGTCGGCTGCTCGGAAATAGGAGAAGGGTGTACGACGATGCACAAAGGCCCACTAGGAATGTTACCGCAATCGTGATCCAAGAAAGGGGTCCATGTTATATTCCCATCCTCTGAAGATCTTTGGAATTTCAGTGTGAAAACATGACGTCTACTACTACCCATTATTTGTGACAGCCGCGCAATCGTGCACTAGATTCTTGTGTAATCCACGAGGTCGGAGATTCGGACATCCTTACTTTGAAAATTGTACTCCACAATAATCTCATGGCCAATGCCGTTACATTCCCATTAAAGTTTATCCTGGTAGTTTCTGTCATGCAAAGCCGCTTGCTATAAGACAGGGGATTGTGAAAGGCTTGGGGCAGATTAGTAAATTCATATATATTGACTTCCATTTCCTTTACCTATCATTTTCATTCATTCACAGGCCCGAGACCCTGCTTTATCCGTTCGAATCGCTCATTCATTTTCCCTTCTGGCTCTCACAATGGTTCGCGCCCCCGGCCTTCTTGTAGGCCTCGCTACCATACCACTCGCTCTGAGCTCAGCACTGCAGCGTCGGGTCTCTCAGCAAGTCACTACCTCCTACGGCACGATAGAGGGTGCTACTTCCGATCTCGAAAGCGGTGTCACCGTTTATAAGGGAATTCCCTTCGCTACCCCGCCAGTTGGTGACTTGAGATGGACTGCGCCGACCCCACCGGCTAACTGGACTGGCGTTCTCAACGCCACGTCCTTTGGAGCCGACTGCGCCCAGTCTTATTCTGCACTGGGCATCTTCTCTTCTGGTAGCTACGACATCTCCGAAGACTGTCTTTACATGAACATCTGGGCGCCGTCAAACGCTACATCTACCTCAAATCTTCCAGTATTCATCTGGATCTACGGAGGACGTTTCGAGGGCGGTGCCGGCAGTGTACCAACCTACGACGGGTCTCATCTTGCCGCAAAGGACCTCGTCGTTGTCACATTCAACTACCGCATGGGTCCTTTCGGTTTCCTTGCCCATCCCGAGCTCAGTGCTGAGTCGGGTCACAACGCGTCCGGAAACTATGGGCTGCTTGACCAGATCCAGGCCATCACCTTTTTACAGGAGGAGGTAGCTGCATTCGGCGGCAACCCGGACCACATCACCGTTGGTGGACAGTCAGCTGGTTCAGCAAGTGCTTTGGAGTAAGTATTCTCCTCTTGTTAGCACGACTTTGATCCGGGGTGCTGTGGACAGACAGGATCGATTCCCGTTTCTACACAAATTACTCAAAACTGGTTCACAACTTACGGGACCGAATGCTAACTGTGTCACTATGTCACAGCATGATGTACAGCCCGCTGTCCAGTGATAAGCTGGTGGGATGTATCTCTGAAAGTGGCGCGCGCGACCCCCATGATCCCGAGACCTACGGTTTGGCCACAAGCCACCGCCTTCTCGCGAGAGCCGAGGAACAGGGCGTTACTTTTGTTTCGGAGATGAACGTGACGACTATTGCCGAACTTCGAAACGTCTCGATGGAGGATCTTCTGGAGTATGACAGCGCTATGGATACTGTCCTGGACGGCACCGTTTACGAGAACAGCACGCTTGGCTTTGTTTCTGAGCCGCCGCTCTGGCGTCCTGTTGTCGATGGCTACGTTCTGCCCTACACCTATGGGGAAACCCTCCGCAGGAATGCCCACGGTGACATGCCCATCCTGACAGGAGACAACGAGGGTGAATCTACAGATAGCGACATGACCCTCACGGAGTATCAGGAGGGATACGCCGGAATAATGGGCAACCTCACAGACACTTTCTTGGAAGCATACCCCGCATCGAACGATACCGAAGCTACCGCCCAGAATGCCGGATTCGGCCGAGACGTCAACCGGGTTTCAACTTGGCGTTGGGCTGAAGACTGGTACAGCGGAGGCGCTACCAACGACGTTTTTGTCTACTTCTGGACTCACGCGCCTCCGAACCAAACAGCCGGTGCGTATCACGGATCCGAGCTGTGGTATACCTTTGGCAATCTGCCCACATACTACAACTATACTTGGACGGAGCAGGACTACGAGATTCAGGCAATCATGGGTGAATACTGGGCCAATTTCATCAAGACTGGAAACCCCAACGGTGGCAGTCTCACCAACTTCCCAGCGAGCAGTCCAAATGTGTCTCAGGTCATGTGGTTAGGTGACTCGTTCGGTGCCTCGTATATTGCTGACAATTCCAGCAAGATCGCTGTCATCGAGGAATTCTTTTCTCAGAATATCGAGTTTTAGTTGGATATATATCATTTGATGATTGCCTGAGGATATGTATTTTACCAAGAGTTCGAGCTATTTATGCAGATTTGAACAGATCTTTCTTTTTCCCTAGTCCCCCTTGCAACGAATATTCACAATTAGTGGATTAAGACAGAATTGCCAGAAGGGATCTGCATCTAGCTCAGTTTAGGAAAAAGTTCATCGTCCCGAGAATGCTACTCAGCCCCTATGCTTTTTCTGCTAGCAATTCTTTTCCGACACAATTTTTAGGTCCAATGCCTGAACGATAACCCATTTATGCTTAGCGAGCCGAAGTAGGTGTAGTGGTTGGTGGGTCCAAGAGTTACGCGTGCACTGCGAGAAGCTCTTATGAAGATGCAGCAGAGAGCTTAACCGACCTAAGCATTCTGGAATTCGTCCCAGCAGCAACGAGTTGCCATTGAGTCTTGAACTAAGAGGCAAGCCAAAGAGATTGATGCATGTTGATTTGACATAGTTGTTTCTTAGGGTGGGATATCCCCTTCTTCTTATTCCTTTTTTCCTTTAGCTAGAAGAAATACATTCTACTAGTTACATTCGCCAAAGGTGCTTCTAACACTGAAACACAATTCTATCTCAACAGATGCTGTTTGGGCCAGTGCCACAAGCTAACAGGAGAAAGTCCTTAGCAGTATATTCTCCCAAGTTTCAATTTTTTCCCCCTCGATAATAAAGGTGCAAGTATGGGCTCTTGATAATGTTCCGTGCTTTACTGAACAAAACCTCTACACAAAGCCTCTCTGCTGATTTATGTCTTGATTTGGATGTTGGGGAAGCGATGTCACATTTGAATGCTAGCACTGGGAGCATTATTTTGACTTTCTACAGCTACCTGATCGATTAAAAAGTATCTTTGATCAAGATTATGTTATACTAAGCACATTCTCGCCAGAGATTTGTCCAGAATATTCTTTAGTTATCATTGTGTCTGAATTTAGCTGGCTATAGCTGGCTTAGCATGGGCTCTTTATTATCAAGATATATAGTAATTCTAAGCTAGAAGCTATGGGCTTAAGCAGACTGGGTATGAAATGAGTATTTACTATATTTTGAGCTCTGCGAACATGCGCGCGTAGCGTTCTGCTATCAAACGGGGGTGGATTCGAGACAATTTCACACAATACGTACTGCAGTAGTACCTTGCTAATTTGTTTTGGCCCCCAAATTGAATCTTGTTTGGCTTTGGCCCCCAAAGAGTGCGCGTACAACATCAGGTCGGCATGGACTGATTTCGTGCTAGCATCAGAGCTTTTTCGGGCCTAATCTTGTGCGTCGTAGATGTCCTACCTCTTCGCGGCTATGTCTTATTACAGTGTCGTGCATTGCGCGTGTACCTAACTTTCATTTGCGAATGCATTTACTTTCAGGGCTGACTTGGCGTTCTCCCTCAGCCATTAACCCCAATCAGGGCCTTTCCGTTTCAACCTAATACGATACCGATCCTAAATGACAGCCACCAGCAAATATGGGTGAGCTGCGGGTACGTACCTAAGATCTACACTTTTAAAATTTTTTTCTTTCTTAGAGTAATACACACTTAATGTAGCTTCGTGATAAGTGAGATATACGAATTCTGCGTCAGCACATGTTCTCGGCCTGTGCTTGGATCTGTTCAATGCAGCTCTGCCAACAACATTTTTTCGTATGCCGTAAGCGTTCGACTTTCTACTACCTCTGGTAAAATTGGTCCCTTATTCATGAAACCGTCTTTGTGATGGCCAAGCTGTAAAGTCTCAGGGGGGGACTTCCGGCCACCTCTTTCAACGCCTTATTATATAGAAATGACTTACTTTTTAATAAACGTATAACACTGTTACAAAAAATATCTCGACTGTATCGTATTGTACTGTATGCATTCCAAGTCTGTCGTGCAGAAGAATCACTATTTGAAATAGCACATTCCACTCTTGATGAATCAATGTTTCACTTTTTCCGACAGATGTCCTACTTCGCGCTATGGCTTTAATCTCTGCAAAAAACGCGGGATAATAATAATCGAACTAAGTCAGCGCTTACACGGTCTTAGCCCCTGCCGAATAAATTTAGCATACTCTTATTCAAAACCTGGGGGCTGAATACACCGAGTTACATTATTTACCAAGCAGCAGGCTTCAAGAGCGAATCGATAAAGACTTCGCGATTTCGTAAATTCGACATACCGCTCTTCAAACAGTTCATTTTCAATTTCTATATTGTCTGGCAAGAGGCTACAGTTGGTCCAGTGTCGAAGCGATAAAAGGAATTTCGCGTCAAAATTTGCGCATAACAGAGCTATTTCTATTTATATCAGTAATTGGGGGCTAAGAATAAATCAATAGTGTGTTACAACATATGCAAGTCTCATGAGATAAGGCTACCTAGAAGCAATAAGAAATAAGTCCTGTCTTAACAAGTAGATCCTTTGAATAAAAAGCCAGGTCTCGAACTCTTTCCTATCTGCTGATATGAATTTAATACGCTATTATTATCAGAATTGCACCATTCTTCTATTATCACTTGATACTTTTACAGCACCAGTGTGTGCAGCCCGGGATGGCATACCGTCTTGAGCCTTACAGAACCTCTCCGCCAGATGCGGACTCAACGATGCAGCCACCCACGATTAGTTCTGAACAACGAGCTCATCAAACGGAGCCACCACTTACGCCGGTGCAAACAATATCAACACAGGAGGCAGAAAGTACTGCCCACTCTCGCAGTAGTGTCTTCCTACAGTGCTGGACGTACTGGAAGTGGGAGTTTGCAGGGTGTCTCCTCGCCATCCTCACACCTGGACTTATGTTTGCGACTTTATACCCTAACAGGAACAAACCTCTTCCCCAATGGCCGTTCGGGATTACTGTCAACTCTTTGCTCTCTATCTACGCACTTATCCTCGAGGCTTCAATGGGCTTCTGTCTAGCCTCATGCATCGGGCAACTCCAATGGGCCTGGTTCTCTTCGAATCCGCGGCTGCTGTATGACATAGTGCGTTATGACGGAGCTACACGTGGTGTGTGGGGATCCTTGGCTTTGATCTGGTGGCAGCGAGCTCGTCAGCCCCTGAACGCGCTCGGCTGTTTGATTGTCGTCCTCGCTGTTGCTATCGACCCTTTTGTTCAACAAATTATACAGCCAATGGATTGCAGCATCAAACTACGCGGAAGCGCAAATACTGCTGGCCTGCCACGCACCAATATGTTCTCTAATTATGGGAACGCCGGGGAAACTGAGACATCCTCAGAAAATGAACAACAGATTAAGTCCGTTCTGTACAATGCGATGTTTTCCCCCGGCCAGGATCCTCCGTGGATTTGCTCCACCGGCAACTGCACATTCTCCGAACCCTACAGTACTATTGCGTTCTGCAGTAGCTGCAAGGAGGAATCAGCCAGTGTTCTGATAAGCGCAACATGTGGTCACCCTAATTCCTCATATGCGAGCCAACATCCGACATCTGGAAGCGATTGTCCCGACAACTCAAGCTTTACAGTAGCTTCGAACTATTATGTTAACAGCCACACCATACTGAGCATGAACGCAACTTTGGACTCTACTGGTGTAATTGATACGCCCGCTGATGCCGTTGTTGGGACTGCTTTTCTGCAACCTTATGGTTCCGGGGTGGGTGGCGGCGTCCATAGCCTGGATTTCAGCATCCTCATAGGAAAAACCGCCAATCCAGATGGCAACGGTGACTGGATCACCAGTACAAATGCAACTGAGTGTGATTCGGATAAACCTGGGGGAGACTGGAGCTGCCAGGGTTACGGGGCTGGGACTTGCGAGTTATATCCTTGCATCCATGAGTACCAAGCGGTTATATCAGCTGGATCTCTGAGTGAGGATTTGATGCTTAGTTCATCGAATGAATCATGGGGTATGATCATGGTTCAGGTGGACGAAGACGGATATCAAGAGCCTGCTTTTTTGGCAACTCTTGACACTCAGTGTCCTTCCGAATCACAAAAGACGGCCCTTGAGGGAAGGGGATATCAGCTTAGTGGTGCAGCTCGCTGGATACCCTTTAATCTCACCTTAACGCAGTCTTCCTGGACAGGCGCCGGAGACAATTTATCCTTCCCGGCTGACGTTGAATCTCTGCTCGAAAGTACATGCCTTAGCCTTATCATGGCCGACGATATTCTGGTTTTCGCAGAAATTTATCTCACCGGCATGGTCCAGTCCAATGGGGTCTCAGGAGTATCAGGAAGCGATGCATCGTACACATTATCTGGCTTTGAGGGGCCGGAAGTCCTCCAGTATATATACAATTTGGGGGATAGCGATTTCGAACGCCTCCGCATGACCTATGCAAACATATCAGAGTCTTTGACAAGGTACGTCCGCACACAAGGGAGCGCGAGATATTCAAAGCCGACCCGAGGCCAGGTCTACCATTATGCGACCTGCTTGCAAGTTCGATGGGCTTGGATATCGTTCCCTTCTATTCTAGCTATATTGCTCGCTGTTTTTTCACTTTAGTTGTGGAGAGCACAGCGAGGGTCGGGACTCCGGTATGGAAACTATCACCATTGGTTTGGATTCTGAAAGCTAGTGGATATTTTGAGGGTCAGAATGCATTATCCCATGAAACTGTCACAGCGATGGAGAAGAAGTCCAAGCAAATTGTTGTTTATATTGAGCACGAAGAAGGATCCCGAATCAAGATAGTGCAATCCTAAATCTTAGTTTTGAGAAAGTACAAAAGAGTTTTATCTTCTGAAAAGGTGTTAGACTTGGTAAAAATTCAGCAACAATTCTTAACACTTTCTCAATATAAGCGATATCCTTATACTACTACCTTTAATAAGCACTGCAGTATTTCGTAAATTCTGAAATATATATAGGATTTATGCTAATAAGAGCAGTGCAAGTGTAAGCTTTGAATAGAAAACAATTCTCTTTCAGTATTCGGTGTAAGTATTTATGTTATAATCTCTTTAATATGCAGGTTAAAGACCGGGTTATGAGAAACATATACTAAGAAAAGAAGTATTAATATTTAATATCAGAAGCATTGATTAAATGCTTTTTGGAACCTGTCACAAACCCGGCTGCTGGCCCCGCCCTGGTCATCCTAATCTCGAGGGTTAGGGTCTATCACGTGATCCTGGTTCCAGATAAAACTCTGTTCCTGTTAATTCCGTCTGTCCGTTCTGCATCGTAGCTCTTCGAGCTACGTCTTAACAACCAGCCTGTATCTACCTAAGATAATGCCTGTCTGTAGCAATAAAGCCCTAGCCTACAGTAGAATGGTGTGCCGTCTTGGCGCCGGTTATGACACAACCCAGACATCGTGGCCCGTGCACACCCGACCGCCGCGCCGGAACCACACCAGGTTATGACATATCCTGACTTTGGTCCGTGCACGCGTCAGGGACGTGCCAGAACCACGCGTGGCAAGCAATAGAATAAGGTTTTTCTCTTTTCCTGTCCGGCGTCACGCGTCAAGAGCAAGAGGATCGTCTCCCTCTCTCCTTCTCTCCTTCTTTCCATCTTCTTCTCTATCTTGACTAGGCGTTAAGTAGTAGATTTCATGAAAAATCTATTATCAACAGATCCCAGTGGCAGACCTACTTAGCATATATATTCCGGATGGCTGTTCAAGAAGACCTGGCTCTAGCACACCTCCTGCTCTATATGGAACCTCAGGAGAACCTCTTGATCTGTTGTCGGGACAGCTGCAAGTTTGCCCTCGCAGACAGGCGGTCCCAGGTCACCTCGCACCTCCGGAACAAGCATCAGGTCAGCAGCGAAGACCGCCTAGGACTGACGCAGCACCTGAGGTCTTGCTACCCTGACAGCTTTAGCAACCCGGCAACTGCGCTGCTGCGAGGGAATAGCTCTTTTGCATACCCTAAGCTGCAGCTCTATAATAGCTTTAGCTGCAGCAAGTGCATATATTATATTATTAATTATGCTAAATTTACTAAGCATATCTTCTATTAGCATATTAGCAGCTAATATACTATTATTGCAAAAATTAAAAGCTTTTATAATAATATTTACTTATAGTTTTAGATTTATAGCGCAGCTTATTAATATTAGGCTATTTAGAAAAATAAGAGCAAAATTTAGCTAATTGCTAACTGCAGCATAGATATATATCTTTATTTTATATATAAGCATAATGTAATGAGCACGGCAGTTATCCGAAGATTCCTTAAGTACTGATTGGGTTTATGCTAACAAGAGCGATATCAAGTGCAAGTCCTTGAATACGGAAACGTACAAGTCCTGATGAGAGTGCAAGTGTTCACTGCCTTTGGGG
>JACWQW010000044.1:0-271680 GCA_014849355.1 Cryphonectria radicalis | reverse complement strand
AGCAGATGCCTCGGGCCGACAAGAGCCCCCTTCGGCCTCCCACCTGGACGCACACTCCTCGTGGGTGGTATTTGCCCCCCCCCCCCCCCTTCTCCCCCTCTCTCTTTATTTTCCCCCTTTCGCTATTTGTTCAGATTGCGTCTTCGCATCTCCATATGTACCATCGCTCCGTTCGCTTGAATCGGCCGTAATAAGATTCAATGCATATGCGCTGCAAATCGGCTTTGGTGGCTGGCAAGTGCTCGCTGTGGATCGTGTCGTTGACCTCGTCGGTTCTGCGAGGCGAGAGAAAGAGGAGAGAGAGAGAGAGAGAAAAGAGAAGGGAAGACGTAAAAAGGAAATGGGGAGGGCAAGTAGCAGGCTGTCGACAGCGACGGGTCGTCTGGCAGTATCACCCACAGAGGCTGCTCGTTCAAGGGACGAAGATCCCGTCCTCGTTCCAGGAGGTGAGACACGGACAAGCCGCCCTCGTCTTTTTGGGGGGGCGAAGGGGGAGAGGGGGGGGGCCAAAACTCCTGACGATCCAAATTCGTAGCTCTTTTAGAAACGCAGGCAACGATAGGGTTTAGTAGTCACGCCATATTTACTGTACTGTACATACTAAGTAAGTACTGTATGTATATCGTAAGTAGGTGTTGTATTGGAAAAATTGATTCATCTGCGGGTGTGAGCGACGGTGATTTGCCACCCCTTGGCACTGGCTGAGTCGCTGACAGCAGAGAGGCTGATGAATCGAAGAGGGTATTAGTAAATAAATAAAATAAAATAAAAAGTAGGAAACACTGACAGGAGGACGTGATTATGTGTCGCAGATGGTTGGTAAGTGGTGCGAGCAGCGTTTTTCGGGCGGCGCGTGACGGGGGCTGATGAGTGATGCCAAGCCGGACGGTGTGCGGCGCAGGGACGGCACCTGCTACACCGGAAGGCGTCGGGTGCTGACCTCAGCCTCTGTGACTCTTTTTGACTCTGTCTTTGTTCGCTCTTAGTCACGAGCGACATCACAATACAGCCTGGTCACGGGGGGAGACGCACCAGGAGTGGTGGTCGCGTGCCCTAGAGCTGGATAGTATATAAAAGAAAACCCTGGTCTTGCCCGATTTTAAAGAAGAAGCACTGTCATAAGAAAAAGCAAAGAAAGAAGACCAAAAGAAATAAAAGACAAAATCCTCCAATATGATCAACCCGGCCAGGACGTTGTGGTGGGAGACATTTGAACTGTGGGACGCCGTGCTGTACCATGTGGGCGACATCTACTACAAGGCCTCGAGGCCTGCGGCCCTGAAGAAGAAGAAAAAGAACGGCAGGAAGCGCTCGAGCCCATCCAGGCCACGGAGGTCCAAGCTGCAGCACGGAAGAGCAGGCGAGGTGCGACACAGAGGCTCTTGAAGAATCTCTCGATGGGTTCTCTAGAAAACCCTCAGTTTTCGACACTCAACACTCGAGGTCCCAGCAAGAGGCGGACACGAGAGACGAGGATGAAGACGAACAAAGACGACGATAAGAATCTCGTACGTACTACGGTACACCTCCCGCCGCCGAAATAAAATAAAAGAACAAAAATACGAAATGCTCCACCAGGCCAGGGCAGGGCGGCAGCGTCGTACGCGGAACTCCCAGAGCCGTCAGAGCCGGGAGTATTGCTGAACGGAGGAGGCTCGAGGATCATTGGTCCTATCCTCTCAGCCTTCCCCTTCCGGTGTCGACAATCCCGGATTAGTCTGGGGGGCAGTGCAGCGCAGTGCGGTTGCTTTGCAGGTCCCCCGAAAAAGGCCAGCGACCCGATACGAAGACCCAACCCACACATCTACAAAAAAAAAAAAAACCCCTCCAGAAAAAGAAAGAAAGAAAAAGATGGTCGGCCACACATCTCATCCATCCATCCATCCACTCAGCGATCCATCCAGCCGATCCAGCGAGCCATCAGGATGAAACACGGCAATGCTGAAAGGGTGGAACTTGATCGTGGAACTACTGCTGATCGGCAGTAGGACGTGCCACTCGCTGTCATCAGGATCTTCGTGGTTGTACGGATCAGGAAAGAGGCGGTGATGATGATGATGTTGTTGTTTTTTTTTTGGGAGGGGGGGTGTTTTTTCAACTTTTATTGTGTGGTTGGTTTTGATTGGAGTGGTTGATCTTGATTGTGATGTGATCTGGCTTGAGATTATGTTTTTTTGTCAAATAAGAAGGGATGGATGAGGAGGAAGGTGGACTTTGGAGAGCATGATGCATGGATTGTCCTAGACCGGCAGAGGTGTTTTGTTCAATTAAAATAGAACAAAGCAATTTCATGGTACTATGGTCCCAGTGGCCTGTGTGGCTCTCTCTCTCTTCTTCTTCTTCTTCTTCTTCTTTTAGGTGGTAGTGTTGGTCAGATTAATGGCCCTTGATTATGTGGCGGCGGCCGGCTGGGAGGCGCTGGATTTCTGACACCCTCCCCCCCCTTATTTGTTTAACACCCCCCAAAGCCTGCATGAACAGCGTGTGTGTTTTGTTGTATGATGGTGTATACCTTGTACTGCATAGTGCTTATTAGGGGATGGATCAGTACACAGTGCGACCATGGTTCGGCCGGGACTAGAACACACATGCCTCGTATTGGCTCTCCCCCGCGGAAGGATGTGCCAAGCAGTTCGTTCTTCACGGTTTTGCTTACAGAGAAGGGAAGGCAAGGGCTGGTCAGAACCATATCTTGACCACACCAAAGATATCGCTTGTTTTGCTAGTCGCCGCCATGTTGCCAGTGCTCCCTCTCTCTCTCCTCTTCCCTCAGTCCTTGTCCCACAGTATGAAATCTACAGTAGCAGCAGACAGATCAGGACCCCCATTTCCCCATCCCACCCCCCCCCCCAAAAAAACCGTGGCCCTGTATGCTGCCAAGACCCGTACCTGCAGATCTGGCTGCAGAGAGTCCTTGCTTATTATCTACGCCGCCCTACGATGATGGTTGTCCTCCTATCATAATGCTACGATGCATCGTAGTATTAACCCACTATATAAAAGAAGGCTGTACTGTCAGTACGTAGAACCAGGACCAGAGAGTTTGCGGTTGGCCCATCTGTCGCAGATCAGCAGAAGCACCTCATCGCCCTCGCCGTCGTCTCCGCTCTGGCGCGCGCCCTCTCTCTCGCGCTCTCTTTCTCTTTCTTCCCCTCTCAGCTGTCGTCGTATCGCTTTGCGTACCATGCTACGTAGTGTGGAAATAATTGGCTTTGCGCTAAGCAATAGCATAGCCACACCGGCGGCGCACGATCTCGCGGCAGGGCGGTTGCACGGCAGCGCGGGTGCCCGGCACCCCTAAGCATTGTCCATACTGGTGGTCTTCAGCGGGCCTTGCGTAACCCCGGGTTGTTCTTCATCATTTTTTTCCTTCCCCCCTCACGACTGCACATCTCCAATTTCAATGTCGATGTTGTGCTGTCAATACCAATCAATATCTTTCACACACTCATCTCGGCGCCACTTGGGAGGGCTGGGATATCTCGTTCCCTGCCATTCTGAAATCCCCCCGAAAGAATGGGCCACACAAGCACAGAGAGAAAGAGGGAGAGGTGGAGCCAATATCCAAGGAAAAGGGGCAGTGGATCCTCGCCTAGATGGTCCACCGTGGACCCACAGTCCAGCAGCCTACCGTTTCCCCCGTCGTTACAGTCACGCCTGTGTTGATAGGGGGGTGTGTCTATGTCGGTGAGGGCGGTTGGCAGGTGCAGGATCTTTTAGCACCGCGGAACGTGCTGCGTAGTCCAATGTACCACCAACCAAACCAACACGCGTCAGTGTGGGGTCAGTGAAAGGGATGCCCTCCCTTATACACACACACCCTTTCCTTTGTTCCTTCTTCTCCCCTCTCTCATACATGCGGCCCGCTCAACGTTCTCCGTCGCCCATCCATCTCCTGGTAACCTCAATCTCCTGCCCTCGCCTCCCCTCCTGGAACGGGGCAGCCCTGATACACCCCGGCCTGGGCGTCCTCTCGCCTGTCAGTGGGAGGGGAGAGGGGGGGGCGTCAACCCTTTGGCCCCAGTAACCGTACTTTCCCAGCCAAAGTTCAGACCAACTCTCGACCTTCTTTTTTCCCTCCGTCTCCCACCCCCCCTTCTCTCTCTTTCCTCGATTCTCTCCTTCTTTTTTCTTTTCCTCACACCACAACCATCGTCAATTCGACAAGTTGAACCAGGCCCAACTTCTTTGCCTCTCAGCTGTCTTTTGACGCCTTCTTCATTTTTTTTTATTTTCCATTTTATTCACCACACTCGTTGAACATAGCAAATTCCAAGTCTTGCGCCTTTCTGCATCTCGTCTTATCGCTATCAGAAACCATAGACCAAGTTCTTTGCTGAAGGTACGTTTCTGGACTTGTTGGCATGCCATGCGCATGAACGAACCCAAAACAAAAATAAACCAAAGGAAACATCGCCTCCCAGAGAGAGAGAGAGAGAGAGAGAGAGAGAGAGAGAGTTCTCTTCTCCATATCCTGCTTTGGGTGGTTGGGGGGCAACGTCATCTGTTCCCCATTTTGCAGTCCCAGCGACACACCAGCACATGCACAATCCCACATCCCATCCATACAAACAACACACCACATGGGGGACAAACAAGCAGGTTTGCATCACAGACACATCGCTACACTGCATGCTTTTCAGACGACCCAGTTTACCAGCTCAAGTCCCCCCATCCTGGCCCCATCCCAGCCACACTTTGGTACTAGGGAACCTGCACATCCCTCCCCAGTCCACGCGTCGTCACCTCACTCAGCCTGTGCCAAAACGGGACCAGAACCTGTTGGCTCAGGCCGTGGTTGTCCTAAGGGAAAGAAAGAAAAGAAAAAAGAAAGAAAAAAAGGACGGAGGCGAAGAAGGCAAACACTAAATTTCACCATTTGGTTTTCATCCTTCAATTCTTCCCCCCTCCCAAAAAAAAAAAAACCTTGATTCAATTGTCACATATTCAACAGTCGTTTTAGGATAGTCACAGGCTAACAACAACCTCGATCTCTTCTTCCCAGATCACTTCAATTTTTTTTTTTTAATACGAGACCAACTCACCACCACTCATTGTATCCACGCAAACAACAAAACAACATCATTTCATCATGTTTTCGGCTAAGCAGCTTGCCCTGGCCGCCCTCCTGGGCCAGGTCTACGCCGATGTTGAGCCCATCGTCATGAAGGGCCAGCACTTCTTCTACGAGAACGGCACCCAGTTCTTCATCAAGGGTGTTGCCTACCAGAGAGACACCAGCTCTTCCGAGGCCGCCAGGAAGCGTGACGACAGCACCTCGGACTACATCGATCCCCTCTCCGACGCCGTCCGTTGCAAGCGTGACGTTCCCATTCTGGCCGCTGCCGGCACCAACGTCATCCGCACCTACGCCCTCGATCCCACGGCCGACCACGACACATGCATGGAGCTGCTGGCCGACGCCGGCATCTATGTCATCTCCGATCTGTCGAACCCTGACGAGGCCATTGACCGCTCCGACCCGGTCTGGGACACTGCCCTGTACACACGCTACACGGACGTCATCGATACCATGAAGGGCTACAAGAACGTCATCGGTTTCTTCGGCGGTAACGAGGTCACCAACAACGCCTCCAACACCGATGCCTCCGCTTTCGTCAAGGCCGCCGTCCGTGACATGAAGGCATACATCAACAGCACCGCCGACCGCTGGATGGGTGTCGGCTATGCTGCCAACGACGACTCTACCATCCGTGACAACATGGCCCACTACTTCAACTGCGGTGACCAGGAGTCTGCCATTGACTTCTGGGGCTACAACATCTACGAGTGGTGCGGCGAGAGCAGCTACACCGAGTCCGGCTACAGCGAGGTCGTCGACTTCTTCTCCAACTACTCCGTCCCCGTCTTCTTCTCTGAGTACGGCTGCAACAGCGACGGTGCTGCCGAGCGTATCTTCGAGGAGACCACTGCCCTCTACGGCGACCAGATGAGCCCCGTCATCGCCGGTGGTATCGTCTACATGTACTTTGAGGAGACCAACGACTACGGTGAGTTCGCATCTCTTGTGTGACCTGTTTTTGACATCATTTCTGCACCTACCCGATACTAATTGATTCTTATCTGTAAAAAGGCTTGGTGAGCGAGATCGACTCTTCCAGCGTGTCCATCCTGAAGGACTACACCTCGCTCAGCTCTCGTGTCAACGCCGCCTCCCCCACCTCGACCTCCATGGCCGCCTACACTGCCACCAACTCGGCCGCCGCCTGCCCCGCTGTCAACTCTGACTGGCAGGCCGCCAACATCCTGCCCCCGACCCCCGATGCCAGCCTCTGCGAGTGTATGTACGAGTCGCTGAGCTGCGTGCCCTCCTCCAGCATCAACGGCTCCGCCTACAGCTCCATCTACGGCTACATCTGCGGCGAGGATGACGCCTACTGCGCCGGTGTCCTGACCAACGCCACCAGCGGTGTCTACGGCGCCTACTCCATGTGCAACTCCACCCAGATGCTGGGCTACATCCTGGACCAGTACTACCAGGGCCAGAACTCTGATGATTCCGCCTGCAGCTTCAACGGCGATGCCGTCACCCAGGCTGCCTCGACCGCCTCCAGCTGCAAGTCCCAGCTCGCCAGCGCCAGCTCTGCCAATGCCTACGCCGCCACAGCCACCGCGGGTACCACCGCCACCGGCACAGGCAGCTCCAGCAGCAAGAGCACCTCCAGCTCCCTGGCCATGCCATCGGTCCACAAGTCCTTCTTCGCCATTGGCGACCTCGCCATCGGCCTGTACATGGTGATGGCCATGGGTGCCGGTGCCGCCATGGTTGCTCTGTAAGGGAAATCTTGAAAAGAACACACATATTTAATAAAGCAAACGATTTCCCTGCAGTGTCTGGGAGGGTGACTGTTGAGGAAGGATGACGGACAAGACAAGGGACGTCGGAGTGATTGATGTCCTTTTTCCCGGGTAAAGAGGGGGGGCTGCATTGTCATGATATCCGACACCGTTCCGCGAGCAGTCCTGGAGGGGGGAAACCAACGGAAGGTACTCCTCTGGCCGCAAGGGGGGCGTCGTCAAGCAAGTGTTTTTTTCCTCTGTGACGTAGGATATAGACGGAAGCTTCATGCGGAATTGATATTTATTCTCTTATTTTTTTTTTCCTTCTTCTTTCCCTTCTATTCACGTTGCAACGTCTGGAGGTTGTGTTCTCTAGGTCGGGCGCGGTCGGGCTAGGTGGCCTCATTCCCTTTTCAAAGGTTTGTCCACCTACCTGTCACTGTCCTCTGAGCTGATGAGTTCACTGGTGTTACCGACGTCCTCGACATCACCTTTAATGAACCTGCTAAATGAGCATTGGCGTTCTGTTATCTATTCTTTACCCGTTTGCATTGGCTTGGGGGTTTTACGGATTCTGTATTGTTATAATAACCCGCAAGCGCAGTATCTCTGCAGAGGGGGATCCGTAATTACTTTTATAGTAAAATAAAACAAATCTTAAAAAAGAAAAAGACGAAAAAAAGAAGAAAAAATAAAGAATACAAGGAGAAAAGATAAATCCAAGTGTGCGCATATTATACTCTTCCTCATACTTCTGTGACTTGTCTCCCATGATGCTCTGGACGAAAAAGTACGGAACGTGTAGTATCGCGAGAGATCCCGGTTGTACGTCCTCGCCCAGGACGCCGAGTATTGTCCTGCTGTTACTTCCACTATGTTGTTGCTGCTGTCGCTTTCCAGCTACTATGTCCATCCTCACGAGGGTAATATTTGATGATACCTTACATGTAGTGAGTCATGTAGAGTTTTGCACTAGATATAGGGCATCAAGATGCCACAGGAGGCTGGAGGTGGGCCAAGTAAAACTAACTCAAATTCCATCTCTCCCTTCATCGAGCCCGTCGATACTGGGAATAGCCCGAAAGAAAGAAGGAGGAAACGAAAATAGGGTATCATCATCGTCATCGTCATACGACCAATCCTCCGGCCCCCAGGAAGAAAAATACGCGACCTAAGATCCAAGTCATCAGGAATAGCCACTCTCGTTCTTGACCTCTGCCGCATCCGGGGACACCGCCTTCTCCTCCAACCCTTCAGGACCATCCCCGTTGGTCTCGGGCTCCTTCTTGACGATCTTGGCCCACTTCTCGCGTAACATCAACTCGTCTGCGGGCTTGGAAAAGTTCTCGCGGCCGGCGACAAGGGCATAGACGAAGCTGGCGGCCGTGTAGGCGCCGAAGAGCCAGGCCCAGGCCAGGAGGGCGAGGCCGAAGGTGAGGCTGAGGGTGGAGGCGAAGACGAGGGCTGCGAGGCCGATCCAGAAGAGGGAGAAGAGGAGGGCGGAGATGAAGGCGACGGAGAGGGTGCCTAGGACGAAGGAGGCGAAGAACAGGAAGGGCAGGAGGGCGAAGAAAGCCTGGGCGACTATGAAGGACTGAGGAAGGATGGGAGAGCAAGATCAGTTTTGCTGCCAGTGTGGGGTGACAAGGAGGGGAGACGGAGGGAGAGACTCACAAAGAGGAGGGGCCGTCGGTTAGCAAAGGACTGGAGGGAGTGGAATATCCTCTGGCGGTCATCTGGAGCGACGACGCGGTCTGCTTGGCGACGCGCCGACTCGATGGCGCCCGTGACGAGCTCAACCACGGCCATCCCAGCTGTCTGTGTTTATCTCTGTCTCTGTGGGTTTTTTTTTTTTTTTTTTTTTTGAAAGCGGTCACGGATAATCTGTACGTCGGAGGGAGAGAGAAATTGCAGCGAAGCTTGTGGAGAGGGGTGGCCGGCGGTTGATGAGTTGTGTCTATGTGTGGGACAGAAAGAAGAGAGGGAAGAAAAGAGAGAGGAGAAAAGAGGAGAAAAGAGCATGAGATGTTTGAATGGTTGTGCCTGCTCGAAAGGTGTCTGCAGACGACAGGGGTGAGCTTACACATGCCTAACCTATGGTAAGAACAGTACTTCAGTACGTACCACATAGTACATAGTACATTCCAGTAGTGCACAGTATGTACTTTGCCCGATTCCTATTTCCTTCTCATCTCCCTCCAGAGCCATTGATCAGGAATTCTAGTAAATAGATTGTGGAATCAATGTATTTTCTTTTCCTTTTTCCTTTTCTTTCTTCTTTCCTCTAATTTCTATGTATACAACAATTCAAATCTTACTGTTACTCTGAAAACCTTTAGAGATTGTGTCTTCAAGTACTTACTTAATCAGTCGTTCAAGTCTGGAAACCTGCCACTGCAATGACGACATTCCACTTCCCAAAAGCAAGAAGCAAGTGCGAACCTGGCCTGCCAATGGAGCATTCAACGCCTCAGCGTGCAGGCCTTTAAGCGAGGACGTTGGAAAGGGGGGGGGGAATAAGCATACTATATACATACGACACCCAAAGACGCAGACTGCTACATACTTATCGATCTTCACTGCCCGGTCAAGCATCTGATACCGTCACTACGGCCCTGTACATGTCCATCTAAACGTTTAACCTATACTATACTCTCTCCTCTTCTCTCTCTCTCTCTCTCTCTCTCGCTTTGACTCCTCGACCATCAGGTCTGTCCTTCGTCATGCCAGATTCCCTCGACGTTCAGCTGCAGAACCAGACCAACTCAGCCCAGGTCTGGGCCTACATCACGGGCATCGCCATCAGCAATGGTCAGCGAGTCCTGCTCAAGTCCAACGGGAGGGACTTATACTACCCTCAGCAGGTGTCCCAGATCGGCTCCCCCCTCGCTGAGGACTGTGCCATCCCTCTGGGGCCCCCGGGCAATACCGTCTCGGTGCACATTCCCCAGATGGCCGGTGGAAGGATCTGGTTCTCCTGCGACGGCAAGCTCCAGTTCCTCCTGAACCCTGGGCCCGCCCTCGTCGAGCCGAGCGTGCTGAACCCGAGCGACCCCAATGCGGATGTCAACTTCTGCTTTGCCGAGTTCACCCTGAACAGCGACCAGCTGTACGCCAACATCAGCTACGTGGACTTTGTGTCACGCCTGCCCACCGCCATGACCCTCGAGACGGCCGGAGGCGCGGTCCAGCACGTGTCGGGCATGGCGCACGACGGCATCGACAGAATCTGTGACGGACTTCGGGCCCAGGCTGCCAGGGACGGGCTGCCGTGGGACAAGCTGATCGTCCAGCGCCCGGGCCAGCCGGTGCTGCGGGTGCTCAACCCGACCCACGGGGACGCCGTGGGGGCCGGCTTTGCAGGCTACTTTGAGCCGTACATCGATGAGGTGTGGGACTGGTACTCGGCCGCGCGGGGCACCCACCAGATGCGCATCAACACGCAGGCCGCGGCAGGCGTTGTGACTGGCACCGTCAACGAGAGAGGAGACCTCGTCTTTGGCGACGAGGCGTTCCAGAAACCCACCACCGCAGACGTCCTAGGCTGCAACAGCGGGCCTTTCACCACGGGGCCCTCGCCATACAGAAACAGTGTCATCCCCAGGCTGGCGGCGGCATTTCAGAGGTCTGCGTTGGTGGGCACAGACGAGCACCCGTCGGACCCTTCGACCTTCTACCAGCGAGATCCCACGAACCACTACTGCCGTATCGTACACGAGGCCAACCTGGACGGCAAAGGTAAGTAGTAGCCTCACCTTGCCTTGTCTCTGTCTCTCTGTCTCTCTGTCTCTAACAATCACTCCAGGGTATGGATTCGCGTATGATGATGTCGCAGCAGACGGAGGCCCCGACCAGTCAGGCAAGGTGAACGCGGGGGATCCCAAGACGTTCATCGTAGCGGTAGGTGGGAACAACGCCTACGCCGGCGACCGCATGCCAAACCAATCTATTCCTACGGCATTGACTTCGGCTTCTTCTTCTTCTTCTTCTTCTTCTTCTTCTGCTGCTGCTGCTGGTCATAGTGGGAATGGCCAGCCACCACCTGCTGCTTCAGGCGCGTCAGACCCGCCACGCCGTCATGGCCCACCACCAGTGTCGCGTTTCCGGAGAATCTCAGCAAAGGCACATAAATGGTTCCATTAATTCCTGAGGAGGGAGGAAGAGGAGTGATTTCTTTAAACCTATGTACGCAACACTACTACAACGGCAAGGGGATTGATTGATTCACGGGTGTTCCATCAGGGGTGATCAGAGACAACAGAGTTTCCACCTTGGTCTTGACGGCGGAGTCTGTGGTAATAAATAGTTCCTTACAGCGTATCCACACACCTAGGTCAAAATAACTTCTTCTTGCATGAGGACCCCCTGAAGGGCTGTTTTCCCGCCAGGACGTTCCAAGAGTTTCGTCTCATATTTTTGGCGGCCAAGGGAGGGACTCCAAACATCGTTTTACCTACTTGGAAGAAGTACACCGTAATACTAAGAGTGGTACGAGGGTACAAGCAAGCAAATCCTTATCGATGATAAGCAACCCTGGCGTAGTGGGTAGGGTAGCTTTCATATGTAACTATGTACCTTCGTAGATGCCCCTCCATAAATGTTACGAATATCCTCGCCCAACTGTAGTTTTGTTCAGTTCTTCTTTCTGTCCTCTTCGAGAGCCAACAAACCTAAGCACAGATCCTTCCACAGAATGGAGTACGATACCAAGACACGTACGTTATCAACCTCCATTCCATCCCTCTCGTCTTCTCTCCAGCTCTCCTCGTTTGATTCCATTGCAAGGGCTCAAAACTAACTCTTGTGTCGATGCGACAGCGGCCTACTCGACTGCCGACAAGACCTCCTTCGGGTGGACGACCGCCCGTGAAAGATGGCCTATCATCATAGTCTGTTCTCTCCTGCCCCCATTCCAAAGCTCCCTCGTCTAAACGAACACTGTCTGCTGGCTCCTTTGGTCCGATCTGGTCTGGCTAACCTGGTGGTATGCTTCCAATCACAAAAAAAGACACAAGCCATCGACGACGCCTATCGCTCCACATCCCAGTGCACCGATCCTGAGAGGGCCGAGGAGGGAAAGAAGATCGTCGAGGAGCTGGCCCGTCTCAAGTACGAGGTCCAACACGACAGACCCCTTACGTATGTCCTCTCGCGCCGCCCCCGAATAGTCTTCTCGTCGTCCTGCCTCGGACCGGAGAGCCCGCCGCCACTGACAGCCTGCTCTTCTTCTCTTCTGCCAGTCCCATCCGAGACGACGGCGTACCTGATGTCGCCATATACAACAAGGAGCTGGAGCAGCGGGGCAACCCGTCTTGGCTCAATGTGAGCTGGCTGTACTCTGAATGCTACCTGTTTCGGTATGCCTCCTCCTCCTCCTTGCCATCCCCTTTGGGCTTCCCCGCGACAGACAAGAGGCGGCTGCTGAAACTGTTGTGAATTTTCATGTGTATATATACATAGACGCCTGAGCACATCGTTCAGCCTGTCCAAGCACTGGAAGAACTACGACGTCTTTGCCCGCCAGAAGATCGACACCTTCCGTTCCTCACGCCCCGCTGTCGTGGAGCTGGCCGCGCGGTACAGGACGCTGTTGACCCAGATCGACCAAGGGGCCGGCAAGCCCCAGGACGAGGAGGCCGAGAAGATCCTGTTCATGGAGATGTGCGAGATCTGCCTCTGGGGCAACGCCACCGACCTGTCCCTGCTGACCAACCTGACGTACGAGGACATCCAGAAGCTGCAGGGCTCCGAGGCCAGGAAGGCGGCCGAGAAGAACATCCTTGTTAACGACCTGCCCGCTGCATACGACGTGCTGAAGAGGGCCAAGGCGCAGGGCAAGGCCGAACGTAGGGTCGACATCGTCCTCGACAATGCGGGCTTCGAGCTGTTTGTCGACCTCATCCTCGCCGGGTACCTTTTGTCCTCAGGCCTCGCCACGCTCGTCGTGCTCCATCCCAAGTCCATCCCCTGGTTCGTCTCCGACGTCCTGCCCAGCGACTTCTCGGAACTCCTCAACGCCCTGGCGAACCCGAAACACTTCTACGAGACCCCCTCCGAGGCCGAGAGGTTACAGGACAAGACCCCCGAGCCGCTGTCGGACAGAGAGCTTGAAGACCTGGCATTCCTCTTCCAGAACTGGAGCCAGATCTACGCTGAGGGCCAGATCATTCTGCGGCCCAACCGGTTCTGGACCCACCCAGGCAGCTTCTGGAGGCTGCCACAGGCGGATAAAGAGCTCTATGAAGATCTCCAGACGAGCGACCTGGTCATCTTCAAGGGTGATTTGAACTACAGGAAACTGACAGGCGATGTATGATAACGCCCTTCTTTTTCTTTTCTTCTTGTTTCTTGCTTTGTACCTCTCCACCACTTGCCCCCCTTCCCCGCCTCCTCCCCCCCTCCCCCGCTCCCCCATTTCCCCAGCCCTCGGTTTTTTACGAACGGATTACGTTGAAGAAATAGGACCAGCTGACAACCCCCCCCCCCTTCTCTAGGCGCAGTGGGACGCCTCGACGCCCTTCATCGAGGCCATTGGGCCGCTGGGCCCGGGATCCGGACTGAACGTCCTGGCGCTCCGGACCTGCAAGGCAGACGTGGTGGTGGGTCTGAAGCCTGGCCAGGATGAAGAGCTGCGGGCGATGGAAGGAGGAGGGGGTGACTCAGGGGCGAGGAAATGGGCTTGGAATGGCAAATGGGCGGTAGTCTCTTTCTCGTCAGGCAAGTAGTCCGTTGTTTGTTTTCTTGTCCCATGGGCATTTGACTTTCTTCCTTTGCCCTTTTTTCCCCTTCTTTTTTTTTTCTTTCTGGTCTAGGTCTTATGACATTTCAAAGCATGTTTTTCGGCGTCTTGCTTCTTAGTAGAGACGGTGGTGGAAAAGAAGAGGTTATATTAGAAAAGAACTCCACCTTAGCCAGAATAGAATTGCCATATACGACCAGCTGTGACGAAGGATCATCCTGCTAGTATGTAACAGCCAAGTACTGGAAGAGACCAGCCTCAGATATCAATCACGTCCCGGGTGTCAGACTTTCTTCCATGGGGTCTCTCTCCTTGCACATGTTGGATGGAAGAAGACAAGAAGCAAGTACCTCCCTCCTCTCATAAACCCAAGGAGAAGAGGTCTTTCACTGTGGATACTTATTACCTCAGTATATCATCGAATCATCATTAGTAAGGCGATAATTACAAGGCTCATACAACTGTCTCTCACTCCTCGGCTAGACCTTGCTATTTGGGAATATGCTACATAATTCACCCTTGGACGCCCACCCAGGGGGATCTTCACTACTTCACTACCCTTCTTTAGTGTGCCGATTCTCGTTCCGAGGGGTGCATTACGGGGAGCCGTTCAGGCCTCTCTGGGCCTTGGGCTGCTTGGCTAATAGTTATGTCTGCTCGCTGGTTTTCTTATCACCAATCTCCCAGCCGCGGCAGCCAATGGAAATACGACGGGCAAGAAAGGGGAGCCCTCACCATATCAAGTTTGGTGCTAAACTGGTAGGCACCGGGGCGAACTAAACCCCCAAAGCGAGGGTCTTCCTGAAAAAGGCAAGTAGACCCTGTATTGCTTCTTTAGATCCGGGGTAAGGGGGAAGGTACGTACTGTAATTAACTAACAATCAGCCAGAGCGCACCTGCGTCTCTTCAATTTGTTAGGTAACCTGGACCTTCGTGATCGTCCTCAAAATGACACATCGAAACCAATCTGAACCCGCCTTGAGCCCGCCCCGTGAGAAACAGTCAAAGCAACAGCCTACTACCCATATGAGTATAGTAATAGCTGTTTGAAGGGGACCAGATCAATATTTATTCTTATCATCATCATCACTCACGGCGAAGATGGTCTTGCTCTCTTCTTGAACGAACGAACAAACGAACCACCTACATACATACAACATCCAAGACCCACGATGAGAATCCTCTGATAGTGGGATTCTTTTCTATCAATCTGAGTCGTCTGGAACACACCTTGCTTGCTTGAACCATTGCACAGCCATTCATCACCCTCTCTCTATCTCTCCCTCCCTTTCTCTTCGACATGGATTCCAACGAGGACAAGAAGAGGAGGAACTCTGGAGAGCTGGCCTCAGTCGTCGACGACGCCGAGCTGGGGGCGGTCTCCAAGCAACATGAGGCCCCGATCAACGCCTCAGGACACGTCCAGGAGATGCCCCGACAGTTCAACCTGATCTCCCTCGCAGGCGTCGGCGTGACGGTCGGCAACGTATGGCCGGCTATTGGCGGGACGATTCTCGTGGCCATCTCGAACGGTGGCCCACCAGGTGTCCTGTACGAGTTCCTCGTCGTGTCCTGCTTCTACTTCCTCGTCGCCGCCAGCCTGGCAGAGCTCGTCAGCGCCATCCCGAGCTCGGCAGGCGTGTACCACTGGGCATCTGTCACGCCTGGCCCTCGATGGGGTCGCATGGTGGGCTTCTTTGCGGGCTGGTGGAACTATCTGGGCTGGTGTATGGGAGCAGCAAGCATGGCTGCCATCTTGTGAGTAGTGGTGGTGGTGTGATATCTCGTCTGTCTGTCCTTGTTGTTTCTTGTTTGCTGACTGGCCTGCCATCTCGCTCTCTTGTGCAGGGGAAACACGATCGTGCAAATGTACGCCCTGAACCACGAGGGCTTCACAGCCCAGCCGTGGCATGTTTTTGTGGTCTATGTCATCTGCGTCTGGATCGGCTGCGCAGCTGTCTGTCTGGCCAACTCGGCAATGCCTCGTCTGAATAAGGCCGGTATTTTCTTGTACGTCTTTTGTCGTCCCTCCCCCCCAACCCCTTTTGAGTTACATGATGAATTAATTTATTAATTTTCTTTTCTCTTCATATACAGTATTTTAGCCGGCTTCTTCATCACCGTCGTTGCTGTCGCCGCCATGCCTGGCCACAACGGCCGACCGCCTCACGCCACCAGTGATTTCGTTTGGAAGGAGTGGGCGCAGGCCCTGGGCTACTCGGATGGCTTCGTCTTCGTGGCTGGCATGCTCAACGGCGCCTACAGCATCGGCTCTGTCGATGTCATCACCCATCTCGCCGAGGAGATCCCCAACCCGCAGCGCAACGTCCCCATCGGCATGGCCCTCCAGCTGGGCATCGGCTTCAGCACCGGTTTCTGCTACCTCGTCGCCATCATGTACGCCATCAACGACCTGTCCGCCGTGTCCTCCGCCACCTACCCCATCGCCGAGATCTACAGACAGGCCACAGGCACCGCCGGCGCCACCGCCATGCTCGCCCTCATCATGGTCAATATCGGCCTCTGCGTCGTTGGCCTCTTCATCACCACGGGTCGCACCCTCTGGGCCCTGGCTCGAGACGGCGCCGTGCCCTTTCCCAACCTCCTGGGCAAGGTCAACCGCCGCCTCGACATGCCCATGATCTCGACCATCACCACGGCCGTGCTGGTCACCGTGCTGGGGTGCATCTACGTCGGCAGCACCACCGCCTTCAACGCCTTCATCGCCTCCACCATCCTCTTCTTCAGCAGCTCCTACATCGCCTGCATCCTGCCCCACCTCCTCCGCGGCCGCAGGGGCATCACCTACGGGCCCTTCCGGATGCACGGCTGGGTCGGCTTCGTCGTCAACGGCCTGTCGTGTGCCTACCTCATGATCTGGTTCGTCATCTACTCGTTCCCCTACTACCTCCCCACCGACGCCGCGAGCATGAATTACTCGTGCCTAATCTGGGGAGGCCTGACCATCCTTGTGGGGCTGTGGTGGCTGTTGGGTGCGAGGAAGGGATATGTGGGGCCAAAGACGACAGGAGGAGTGGTCGTGGCAGAACTGTAGAAAACTATATATATGTATATATATATATCCTTTGCTTAGAGTTTGAAATATAAGGAGACGGAAGCTAGACTTGATATATTGTATTGATAATAGATTCTTGAATATGAGAAACGCTCAGAAAGTATTTTTAAGACATGGACGTGACGTGCCGTCACTCAACTTGCAGAAGACCAATGTGAATATGCGCGAGCGAGTGATTACGATTAGTATTAATCTCACAGTATTCGTGTCTAAGCTTTCCCCAAAGCAAACTTTCCAATATCAATGAACGAGATTGCGGCTGCGAGTCACAGGATGTCATGAGAAGCAAAGTCAGGTCTCAGATGGGCATCGCTCGATATTGTTATTGTTTAAAGTCAGCAGGATCCAACAAAAAAGCAACAGATTCCTGTGAGAAGCCTCTTCCACTTGCTAGTACAAAATCCAACAACGCGCCACCCTGCACTGTTGTCATTAAATTCTCTCAATTTCCTGATCAGACTTAAGGAACATTCCTGAGTCCTGGAACAGAGTGCTAATAGTTGAATTAATTGCTAGCAAGTGGCAGTTCCTAGCCTCCTCTTTTCAACAGCAGGAAAACCAGCAGCCAATACCCAAACAAAAGCTACGGAAGAAGTTCCATCTTCGTGAAGTTGTTCTCGCGCACGCACCGACGTTGCACCTGTTCAAGACAAAATGACGACCAGCTCGCCACTGCCTACCATCACATCGCCCTCAACTTGGCCGCCGCAGTCTACCATGACCAGCAATCTTCGCTTTGCCGGCTGTTGGGCTGCCAACGCGGCCAACTTGACCCTCCGCGAGGTCAGCCCATTTCAGAGCCCGGAGGCCTGCGCTGGTGCGTGTGAGGACTTTGCTTTCTTTAGCATGGAAGACGGCACCAAGTGTGAGTTTCGCCGAAGCCCCTTCTTCTTCTTCTTCTTCTTCTTCTTCTTCCTCCTCCTCCTCTATTAACCTGGACCTTGGAAGCGAGAAAGCTAACGAGGTTTTCTTTTTTTTGCTTTTTTCAGGCTTTTGCGGTGTTGACATGCCACCCCCTTCCGCCACAATGGGTGCCACGAGTTGCACCACGAGTTCTGCAGGCGATGGCTTGCCGATCTGTGATGGCGCCAATTGTCTCTCCTTGTACACCATGGACGACGGTGCAGACAACGTTGTGACTGTTACAAGTATCCACTCTGTCACGGTCACGGGCAGCCTGAACACGGCGGCCTCGGAAGAACCAACCGGCACAGACACCTCTTTGGCGGTTTCGAGTGACTTTTTGGCAACGGGTACCAGCATCTCCTCGACGACGTCCTCGCAGAAATCACTCGGCACCTCCAGCATTTCACAGCCCAGCAGTATCATCTCAAGGACGAGTAGTGACCTGGGACCACAAACCTCCTCAAGCACCGGCTTCCTAACACTACCGAGCACATTCACGTCCACCACCCTCTTCACCTCTTCAGCCTCTGACAGCACCGTGCTTACTCCCTCGTTGACGAGCACGGAGGCCTCCTCGAAGCCCTCGACCACATCGTACTATAGCAGCAGGTCGAGCTCACAGACAGTCACAGAAATTACGGCCATAACGCCAGTTAGCCGCACGCCCAGCAAACCTCCTTGGAGTAGTAGTAGTAGCAGTATTACTCTGCCACCAAACAGCCCAACACCGTCAGACCTCTTGACAGCGACAACGACACACACAAGTGCAATCTCGATCCCAGCGGAGTCTAATCTATCGACAATACGGTCCAGCTGGCCCGCCGTCAGGACCGCTGCTGTCTCAGCAGGTGTCTTCGCCGCGACGATTCTTTTCGTTGGGGTGAGTTGTTTTATTCTCCGAACAAGACGGCGAAGCAAGAGGCGGCAGCAAAGGCACGGTTACTCGGAGGAGGCGTGGCGGCGTCGCAGACAGGAGGAGCTTCGACCTAGCGTGCTCCCTTGGGGGCCGAATGGAGTTATCAGGCTTGTTAGGGGTAATGAGGATATAATATGATCATATGGGGGGATGTGAGGGAATTAAGGAGAAGAAATAATTTAGTCAAAGCTGAACAAAGTTACTTGTTCAGTGGGGACCGGGGTTCTGGAAGCACACATGACTGGAGTCAGACAAGAGACTCGTAGACGGTAAGGAGATTTACTATAGCACTGAAACAATGATTACAAAAATAATGGGGGAAAGAAATCAAGTGATGCTAACAGCGAGAATGTAATGAATAATATGTAACTGTAGTTGGCTGTTAAATATGAAAATCCTAGTACATGGCTGAGATCAGGATCGTCATAATTAACAGTCTAGACAGCTCTACCGAGCCAAGTCTCATGAAGTGACATACAGATTCTATCCCTCTTATTTTCTATACATGGGTATCATGGATGCTCCCTCTTTAAAGAACCGTAAACGCAAACGCCGCTAGATGCTTTTTAATGTGCAAGTTGGAGGCTATGCTCTCTTCTTCAACAGACTCTGATTGGTAGATTGGCCTAGAGGTCAGTTGTTGGACTTCAAGACGCCCTTCCTCTTTGGCTCTTGCCTTTGCCCTTGTTCCCTTTTGAGCCGCCTGTGGGTGGACGGGCGTCGTCATTGCTTCCCTTCTCGGCATCTGACCTCCACGCAGACTCGATCTCTCGCAGGGCGGCCAGGACAGGCGGCCCCGACTTCTCAAACAAGGAGTCCCGCTGGTACCGGCTCAAGGGCTTGAGCACGTAGTCGGCAACAGTGGTATGGTCTCGCCCCTCGGGCCGGCCGATGCCGACAGAGACCTTGGCCCACCTGGTGGTGCAGAGGTTGGCGGGGTCGGAGGATGCCATGAGCGACATGATGCTCTTGAGGCCGTTGTGGCCACGGTGGCTCCTGTTCCACTTGCGGACCTTGACGACGCACGTGTCCTCCTCGAGGTCGTCGTGCACCACGACCAGGCCCAGGGGCGCTCCAGGGTGTCGTTCCCTGTGCTGCTGCAGGGCCTCCCTCCATGCCCTGGCCAGCCAGGGGCCCGACACGTTCATGAGGGTGGGACACTGGAGCAGGGTGTAGCGGGAACCCCTCGAGGCCTGTGTGGCCTTCTTTCCCAGACGCTCAGAAGAGAAACGGGGCTGGTCGGCGGCGGCGTCGCGCTGAAGAAGGCTCTGGAGGGACTGTAGGGCGATGTGGCCGGCAGAGTGAAGGCTGTCGGCGTAGGGTGGAGGATTTCCCAGGCTGACGACAAGGAAATGAGGATTAAAGGTGTCCTCAGCCACAGCAGGAGGAGCAGCAGCAGCAGCAGCAGCAGGAGGAGGAGGAGGAGGAGGAGGAGGAGGAGAGGGTGTGGTGTCTGGGGTTGAATCCATGATCTGATCGGCAGAAGTTTGAAACTTTGCTATTTGGAAGAGGGCTGCTGCATGTGTCGTCGTTGTCTTGAGGTGAAGCGACATGGGAGAAGACATGAGGAGGCCCAGGCGGTGCCCAGACGGGCTTAAGTATCTGACTGTAGCAGCTGGCGGCATGATGATGAACCATATAGGATCAAAAGGTCGCAGCCTCTCTTCTCGTGCTGATAAATGAGTGAAGAGCCAGGTGAGGTTTTCGATCTAATTTTCCTCTCCCGCGCCGAACGCTGCCTAAGACTACTACTCACTACTTCCTAGCAGGGGTCCTAGGGTCTGCGTAGTAATAGTAGTAGTAATAGTAAGCGCGGATCAAATTGGCTCTGAAGAATGAATCATACCGTATGTTATTGTGGGAGGGTGAGAATGAGCCTCAGCCTCAATTCTGTCTCTTGATTGCCTTGGTCATCCGGCGAGTCTCTTCGATCAGGTTCGAAGAGCGAGAGGGTCAGAGTCAATAAACCCTAACCCTGAGAGAATATTGTCCTCTGTTCTTTCCTTCTTTTGATTGGTGCTGGAGGAAAGAACCAGGGTGGAAAGTTCAGGCTATGACGTACTCCTGCACTGCCACAAAATTACATTAGCAGATTTGTGGCAGTGTGGGCCTGTCCTGCCTGTTCCTAGTCCTGTTCCTGAGCAGTTACAGCGCAGTACAGGCGAATGTTAGTGGGTGCCTGACCACCCGCACGCCACCCAACGACATGCAATGACATGGGTAATTCAAGGCCCGTGCTGGTTTCGCCTACTGAGACTTGACTGACTGCCTGCCTGGCTGCCAACAACCTTCGCGCGTGCGCCCCCCCCCCCCTTCGACAATAGACATCATCAATAGCATCAGCAACATCGTCACCAACCGACACCACCACCATTTCAGCCAAGCAGCTTCACGACTGGGCAATTGACAAGACAACGCCCAATCTACCTACCATCTCCTCCACTTGTTCACAACACATCACCCCACCTGCCGAGAGCAACCTATCGACACCAAAGGCGACTGACTCCCCCCTCTTTTTTTCCTCTGATCCGTTGTTGTCGTCGTAATCTCCTCCCTCGCGGCGCATCTCTCCTGCTTCCGACACCATCCCCCGAAAACATCAGGGAGCAACAGTCGCCCAGCATGTCGTGGGCAGGTAGGCTTGACCAACCATCAACAACACTCGCTCTGTCTCCTGCGAGGGGCCAGCAGCAGACCACGAGACCGACGCGGTGCTGACACGATGATGATGCTTCAGGGTTCAAGAAGAATGTCAACCGCGCAACGACGCAGGTTATGATGAAGACGGGTATGTCCAGTGCCTATGGAGCGTCGCATCCTCAAAAGATGGGTGGTAATAGTATTGGCTGACCCGTTCCACGACGAATACAGGTCACGTCGAGAAGACCAATGACCGTGACTACGAAGTCGAAGAACGGTACGATCATCCTTGTTTTCCCGCCTCGTCTTCCACCAGAACACAGTCCGCCCTCTGACAATATCCCACAGCCGCTTTCGTACCATGGAGACGGCGTCGTTAAGACTTCAGAAGGAGGCCAAGGGCTACTTGGACTCTCTCAGAGGTTCGTTGCCTCTCGCGCCCCCTTTACCCTGCTTGGGATCCTCCACCGTGCGCCGCTAACACTACTGCCGCCCGCAATCCAGCAATGACCGCCTCGCAAATGCGCATCGCCGAGACCATCGATGCGTTCTACGGGGACGCAGGAGCTAAGGACGGTGTCAGCAGAAGTTATAAGCAGGCTGTCGAGGATTTGGACGCAGAGACTATAAAAGCCCTCGACGGGCCCTACCGGTAAGGAAGAAGTGGTTCATGGCGTCGCCGGCATAGCAGGACAGAGAAGGAGGACAAGGAGGATAAGAAGAAGAATCTGTACGAGTAATGTGGCGTAGAGTGCTGACCGCTGACTGTTGCTCTCTTGACAGGACTACTGTGCTGGAGCCCATCTCCAGATTCTGTGCCTATTTCCCCGACGTCAACGAATGTTTGTCTCGCCCGTCCTGATGCGCCTTCACACACGCACACACATCACCACTCTGATGGACCGCAAGCTGACAGCACTTCCCTCTAACCCCCCTTGCAGGCATCAAGAAGCGTAGTCACAAGCTCCTCGACTACGACGCCCTCCGTGCCAAGGTCAAGCGCCTGGTGGACAAGCCCGACAAGGATGTCACCAAGCTTCCGCGCGCCGAGAAGGAGCAAGACATGGCCAAGGCCGCCTACGAGCAGCTGAACGAGCAGCTGTGCACCGAGCTGCCCCAGCTCATCGACCTGCGCGTCCCCTATCTGGACCCCTCCTTCGAGGCTCTCGTCAAGATCCAGCTGCGCTTCTGCGCCGAGGCCTACAGCCGTATGGCCCAGGTCCAGCAGTATCTCGACGCCGATACCAGAGACCAATACGCCCAAGGTCATCTTGACGCCCGCGTCGAGCAGGTCCTACAGGAGATCCGCGAGCTGAGCATCAGTGGCACTGTTTGATTTTTTTTTTGATTTTTTTTATTCTCCCCGCGAGCACGGTATTGGCGTCTTATTGGCAACGGTAGAGAGGGGGAGAGAGAGAGGGTGGCCTCTTGTGTTTGTTTGAAAAATCATCATGGCCGGCGCTAGGGCTGGATTTACTTGATCTGCTCACCTTGAGCGCTGACAGACAAGTGACAACCGTATGAAGAATACTCTTCCTAACTTTTCTTTTTTTGGCCTCCTCTTGGCGATCCCTGCGGAGCAATGACCTGACATGCTTCTGGCCCTACAAGCTCAGCGTAACTTACACAATACACTCTCGTCCCGGTGTCGAGAAGCGTGGCAACACAGGCCGGCTTTACCAACACCTCGGTGCAATTTCTTGGCCGCCGCCCGTCTACAAATCCATACTTCAGGTCCGTCATGGGGGTATTTCATACTCATCTATTAATTCATTCGTAAAATAGCTCGACGCGCATAGACCTCATAGATCTACAGAGATTCCACCCTCTGTGTGACGACTGTGGTCGTCTGGATCCCGAGCTCAGTTCCATTCAGATGTCGGTGGTCCGAGAGGGTCGAGTTGCGGTTGTCACGACCTCCAGTCACATAGACGTGATACGCCGGCATCTCAAAATCTCCCCTCATGGCCCCAGAACTGCCGGCTGCATCCGTCTTCAAACCAGCCATGTCCACATCTGCATCGTCTTCATACACCCCTCTGCGCGCTATCCCCTTGGTTGACGAGGTGTCCCCGTCCCTGGACCCGAACCTCTGCGTACTCTTGCCCGTCAAGCCGTACCCGCGAGAGGGGGTGCCACCACCGCCAACACGACCACCACTGCCGATGGTCGTCGATTTGAAGAGTCGTGGAAGGACCAGCGCGAGGAGGGGTTTCAGTGTGGGCAGGCAAGCTGCCAGCACACCGATGCAGAGCTCGAGGAGGGACCAGATGGCCGCGTCGGTGTTATCCCAGGTCGGGTCTGTGGAGCTTGCTGCGGCCTTGAGGGTTGTGATGCGATAGATGGAGATAATGCAGGTGCTGTTCAAACGATGTGAGGTTAGTTAGTGTTCTCAATGTAACATAGAGAAAAATATACACAGCATGTCAAATGCTTGAGGGCCCACAGGAGAGGAAAAAGACAAAAGTAAAAAAGTTCAACAAACAAGGAAACAAAAGAAACTTACAAGAACCCGAGACAAAAGATGCCCGTCAACATAATCTTCTGCCTCGGCGGCAGACACAGGCTCCTGATCACAGGCAAGGGCATGGTGAAGACGATCAGGTCGGTGAGAAGATTGATGGCGGCCATAAAGTACCAGAGGGTGAGCTCGTTGACACACCTGCCCGGGACGCCGGTGTCCCAGAAGGCATCGACGGGCACGCAGGAGAGAGGGAGGAGAATGGCCAGGATCGTTGCCCAGAGCACCTCGAAGATCAGACCGACGAGGGTCAGCTTCTGCATGAGGGCGTAGGTGAAGATGCGGCGGAACTGCAGCAGGATGGATATCTTGACGATGCAGATCGCAACGTTGTATATGATGATCGAGGAGTAAAAGGATTTCCTGGTTATCGCATTCCTTGGTGTTAGTACTCATCATTCTTCTCCTATGCAGTCCGTCTTCCACCTGCTATGAGCCTCTATTGAGGATTTGTGTGTGTAAAAGAAGTGGGTGCGAAGAGAAGACGACGATGACGATGGTTCACTGACATATAAGGTATCAAGTTCCCAGGGGCCATGACCCAGAAGTGATGTCCCATCCCGTAGGCGCTCTCTAGACATAATGAATTTATTGAAAGTCAGCGTCTGTTGCCCTCAAGGGCTGTCTCTGGACCTGAGATGGTCTTGCTCTTTTAACTCACCAGCAAGAATGGCGGCGGCAGATCCCAGGGTGAGGACCTGCGCGAAGACCATGACGGCGTCGTCGGCGCCAAACGTGCGAAGAATGCGAGCACGAGTAAAGACGCGCAGCATGACCGCTACCGTAGAGAGGACGCAGGCGATGACAACAAGCGAGAGGATATAAGAGGTCTGGGACTCGCCATCTTTGGAATGATCAACCTCAGTAGTCGCGGCCATCTTCCTGCTGCCTTTGACGAAGGGTTCGAAGGGAGTCTGCACTGCTCTTGCCCCCTCGAGAGGCACCTCGGTACTGTCACGGGTACAAGCTTATACTTGTGGTATGAATTATGTTGGCGTGTGTGGAGAGCAATGAAACAGAGCTGCTGGATCAGGAAGAGGGAGAGAGAGCTTGCGATGTGCTATGGTGATGGTAATGAAGGAGACCTAGGGAGGGGGGAAAGAGAGAGGAACATAGGCCAGAGTTCTGAAATCGGTTTATGGCCTGTAATACAAATATGTATGTAGTAGTATTCATTAGTCTCTGTTGGCTGTGTAAGTAAATAGCACAGGCTAGACCTTGGTACATTCATGAAACGGGGGACAATGAGGACACTCGGGGAGAATATCATATTATGTAGAGTCATCTGGAAAGAAGAACGGATGGAGTCTCATGTACAACATCATATTACTCACTACATAGTAGTACATTCTCGGGGGGGAAGAAAAACAAAATCATGACATACACACAGCGTGCATTCTCAACCACTCACTGCACATGTCCCGAGCGAACGGGCCTCTTCTTGTTGGAGAAGGGCAAGAGATGAAGTGATCAACGAAACAGGGATTGCGTCTCAGCTGAAGTCTGTGTGCCCCAGAATTATACTGCACTAAGACTATAACATGACGGAGCCCAGTCGATGGGATCCGGAATTCCAGGCTGGGGTTTTTTTTACACTATGTACATAGTAGAATGATGATGTGCCATGCTGAGGGGTCCACATTACTATAGTACGTTCTTGGGCTTCAATAAGTTCCATGATCATCGTTTGGGGATCGGAGAGAATGTTCCATTCGCGATTATCTCTTCGCGCGAGAACAAGGATACCACGACGGCAGGTAGAAGCCCCGGTGGAGAGATGCGTGTGCACTCCGAAGTAACCACCAGTACCCAGGAGACATGCATCTTGAACGTCGTAATCGGCCAGCGGGCGATGGGCATGAAGGGACGCGTGGGAGTGTGTTTACACCGAGCATACCCACGTATTGCCTTTGGGACGACAGGTACGGTTCCGGCCCGATTCCGTCTCTTGTCAATTTTTAGAGTCCTCTTTGGTGAATGGTCCCATTATTGACAGGACTCTCCCGACGAAAAAATTCAAGCAAATAGCGGAACCTACACCTGAGATGATTCCGAGACCATCGCCATAGAACAAATCAGTAGCCTCGGCCTTGGTCCGTAGCCGCGACGATCCTGCCGCAACCTTATGCTGTCAAAAAAAGGGGTTCAATAAGACACATACAAAGCGATGAGGGGAGACTTTCTCCTTAGCTTTGAGAACCTGGCCACCACGTGTGCTGGTTTGTAGTATGATGGGCATCGCCCACGGGGCAGCTGAGTTTTCCTCTTGTGCTGGTGGGCTCATCAGGCCCGTCAAGGAAGCCCCGCCTTCTGTTCCAGAGGTCGTCTCTGGGGGGTGTTGTGAACTCCCCTGTGGTGGCGCTAATTATGTGGTATCATGAACTATTACTATGTATTAAAGCGAATACGTAGATGTAGTACTCAACCCTGTGGTACGCAATCAAAAGTCGCCAGACCCCTTGTCGCGAACCCGGAATGGGAATGAGCTTGTTGAGGCCTGCACAAGCTCCCTGTTGCCTCCAACCAACTGGTGTGCTACGATATAGACCAGGAGAGCAAAAAAAAAAAAAAAAAGGCTCGAAGAACAAAATTCTAGACCATGGCGAGATGAATTTGACCTGCCGTCTTGAGGCTGGATCAAGTGGTCTCCAAAAGTACGGCCCGTTGGAATCCGCGAATCGCAAGGATAACCTTTCGAGTAATAATCATCTCGATCTTTGGGCATCTCCGCTCATTCTACATCCTACTCACTTTGGAGTAACAAGTAAATATGTATATGGATGCCAAGCAATGCTCCGCGGCGGGGGTAGGGGGGCCGGGGAACCTATTCTGCCCTGGTAAAGTATATTTTAATAAAGTTCATCGTGTATCGTAGTTGGATCGATCCACTCCCAGCACCGCGCCACCGGTACTGCTTGCGTCGTCGTCGTCGTCGTATGATTGCGGCCAGGTGAATACAATGGAGAGAGAAAGAAGGAATGAAAAAGGTTCGAGGATCAAGGGCTTCTTGTAAGCTATATAAACTCGGCGCCCATGATTCTCAAAACTCAAATGATTTGGTTTAAAAACAAAAAGACCAGAATGTCCAAAGTAATGCCAGGGGATAGGAGTTTACGTACTTTAAGGGGGGAGAACTGGGAACATGGGTCGGCGTGTGTGACATCGGGCTTACAGTCTACTGCACAGGCAAGGAAGAACGAGAACCAACGGAAACTCACTACTGCAAAAATGTCTTTGTATTTGAGACCGCCATCTTCCCCCCTTCATCCTCCTAAAAAAAAAAAAAAGGGTCTGGATTCCAAATCAACCGGTGAAGGGACCAGTATCACCACAGTGATGACTCCGTCATAGGATCATAGTAAAGGCTGCAAGAGAATTCCCCCCAAGGTTCATCAGCACTCGATTAAACCGATAACCATGCGACGCCAAACCTCTCCGACTTTGTAATAGTAGCTGATTGTCCTAGCAGCAGTTCTCGAGAGAATTAAAGTACATCATGATGCAATGATGTACTGAATTTGTGAGCTTCGTGCATAGAGCTGCGCATAATGAAGGCGAAATGACATGAGGGAGGGAGGGATGGTGGGGGAAGATAGGAAGCAAGGTAAATAAGTTTGAAACCAAAGGTCAATATACTCTCAATGGTTTCAAAACTAAATCCAATTCTTTTTAATTACCAACCCCCTCTCCTGTTTTATATTAATAAAAATAAGAAGAAGACCTTCACTTTTCCTCCTCTCTCACCCAAAGGAACACGGAAATAACTAAACCCTAAAAAAGCAAACACGGAAAAAATAAGATTTTAAAGGAAAGCAGTCTCCCTCTTAAGTTCAGACCGTTTTCCTTTCAAACATAATTCTAACGCCTCATAACAGGGTTGGACTGAAGTTTAACATCTGACACTTTCTCCTGCGCAACATTGATGTCATCCATTGTGGCAATTTTATCGATGGGATAGGCAAGGTTGATTTCAGATGGATATCTTGGCCGTCCACATGAAAGCATTCCAGAGCAGTGTAGAAGGACCGTGAGGCTTGACGATCTTGACACCAGGCGATAGGGTGATCTTCACCTCATCGTGGCCCCCTGATAGGTTGCCTCCTTGACTGTCAACAAGATATGCGCCCTAATAGCTCTTGGATTGGCTTTGAAGTTGTACCACTCATCAAACCATTCAAAGTGGGTGGTGGTGGCACTATCCTTGAATATAAGATTTCTTGGGGTCGATACTGCTACAACCCTCTTCACTGTCGATCCGGGCACGGTGTTCGTGCCCGAGAGGATGGGGTAACTGGGCGCCTCCACCACCACTGTCCCCGTCTGTGGCGCAGGGTGGTCCGTGAAGACAGCCCCGATCAGACTACCATAGAACTGGGATGAGGGAAGACCAGTCGGCACGCAGTGAATGCCAACCACCCCACTTCCTGCTCGGACAAACCCCTCCAGAGCACCCAGCTGAGCGTCGTTGTCGGGAAACTCTCCTGACGACTGGAGAAATAAGATGACGCGGTACAGTGCCAATGTGGACGGGTTAAAGACGATGGCGTCCTTGGTGGCATGTACGTTGAACGGGATGAGCGAGCCCTCTGAGGTCCTGGCGAGTTCCTTCATTGCTAGGATTCCTGCAGAGATGGAGGAATGACGATAGCCCTGGGTTTTGCTGAAGACAAGGACGTTAAAGCTCGACCCTGATGAATGTAGAGGAACACTGGGGGTGGTTTCTTCTGGTGGCCCCGTTTGGCCATGATTTTGCTGTGCCATTTTCCTCGTCGATTTGTGGTTCAAAAGGGAGGTTTTCTTTCCTTCCCCCCCTCCCCTTTCCTTGGCAATTTTCTTGAGATATGATGCTGTCTGACTCACTTTGGGAAGTCGAACATTGCTGCCCAGGTGGTGGTTCTGCGATTCTTGCTCACCGGCTACTAATAGTCCTTGATTTGATTCACCGACAAAGGTCGGAATTGCCACTGCTAAACAAGTACTTAGCAATAGAGAGAAAGACATCGTCACATGGCCTGCACAACGTCATCAGCTAGCGCAGGCCAAAAGGTGGGTAATTTGGCCCTGTCAATATTATTTTCTCGGACTATTGTAGTCAATCCCATATATGACTTTCGATCCTGACATTAGAGGGATGTAATCACTGTGATATGAGTCCTTATTCTTGGTAAATACTTGGCCAAATCATGAGTCCTGTAATTGTGCAAAGGTGATAATTGATTACTGGTGGCTAGATTCCGATAGTCAAATCACATATGATTATCCAAAATTCGGCAACTAATAACACCACTAATACCCTGAAGAGATGCAGGACAAGGAACAGCAATAATGGAAAGGAAAAGGAAAAGAAGAAGAAAATCAAAGAGAGAGATGGAATGAATCCCTTCACTAGGTACTCTCATGGAGAGGCAGTAGCACGCGTGCCTGCGAAGTTGATAGTCGGGAGCAGCGGCGTCTTGGCTGTCCCGGTCATGGTATCCCCCTCGACCTGTGCCTTATAGCTGACCTTGACCTTGACGGGCTTCTTGAGCGAGGCACGGAAGAAGACGGACGAACCATCTATCGTGCCGTCTGTAATCTCGTTTCTTCCCTCCCCTCCGTCCAACGCCCCGGACAACTTGTTCCCATCTGACTCAAGCGTCAGCGTGACGAGCTGTTTCCCGATGGGAGTCTGCACCGACAGGTTCCAGACGCCATCCACCTTGACGGTGGGTGGCGCCGCTGTTTCCAGGCTGGCTGGCTCGTACTTCTCCTCTCCATCGCTCTCCTCCTTCTTTGGTAGCTGGTCCTTTGTCGGCTTGAGCGCCTCGCCCAGGCCCTTCTCAGCCAGCCAGTCAGTTATTGTCGCGACGTAGCAGATCGGGTCGGCGCCGTGCATCGAGTGAGGCATCCTGGGAAACGACTGGTAGGTGAATGAGTTGCCTGCGCCCTCCACCAGCTTCTGCACATACTGGATCTGCGTGTCGGAGATCGCGCCCACCAGGTTTCCAGAGCTAGAATCGACATGGCGGAAGTGGTGGGTGAACAGGACCGGCACTTTGACGTGCTTGAGCATGTTCTCGTGGTCGCAAGTCAGCGCCACGCGGCCATTCCAAAAGGCATCGGCCCATTCAGGATCATATTCCTTCAGCTCTGGTGCAGGGCCCATAAAGGGCGCCGCCTTGGTGTCGGCCATGATGCTCGTCAGCGCCTTTGCGATCCACGAAGGCAGCTCGTGGGCCATGGCCTGCACCATGCCGTCCTCGTTGCCAATCGACCACTGCGGGCCAAGCCACTTGCTCCAGGCCTTGAACATCGGCCCTGCGATGGTCTGCCGCACCGACTGGCCGACGGCTGGCGTGAGCTCCGAGGCAAAAAGGGGCGGGTCCTCGTACACGGCGGCGATGACCTGGCCTGGTTTGGCAAATGCGGACAGCCAGGCGCTCAGGACACCGCCTGATGAGAGCCCACTGACGATGATGGGCCGCTTGATGACCAGGTCGATGAAGCGGACCAGGTCGTTGCCAAAGTTGTCCAGGCTGTAGCGGCCAGGCGTCCAGGTCGACCGGCCCTGTCCGCGGAGGTCGACGGCGTAGACCTGGTACGACGCAGAGAGGAGCTGCATGGCACTCTCATAGCTCCACCACGACTCTGTCTGCCCTGGGATCAGGAGCAAGGCTGGTTTATCGTCTGGGCCAGCCACGGCGTAGTTCATACGGATCTCTCCCAGGTCGACAATGTGCTCCTCGAAGTCGTGAGACTTGAAGATGCTTTCGTGGTCAGATGCCTCGAGATATTTACCTCTTGGGTCATCATGTGAGAATTGTTCGAGCTGTTGCAGGCGTGCGCCTAGGCCCACGGGTACATCATTGTGTTCACCCATGATTTGCTGTGTTTTTGTGTGTGTGTGTGTGTGTGTGTTGATCGGAACCGGAGTTGCCTTTCGTTTGGTTAATTCATGAGAGCCCTAGATCGTTGCTAGGGAACAAAGTTCAATAGTTTCGAGCAATAATCAAACCGTTAAAAATCCTCTAGAAGAAGCCGAGGGAAGGGAGGGTTGGGTTCTTTGAAAACAGGATGTGGTCTTGTGGATTTCTCTGATAGAAAAAGAGGCACAGAAAGGATCATTGAAAGTTATGGCTCTTCCAGGTCGGCGTCATTAGTGTTGTTTAAGTAGACTTTGTGGAGTTTGTGTGTGGGAATATGTAATAATAGTCAGACTCGCAGGCAACCTGCGGGCTCCAATGTCTCGTCATCCTTTTCCCTATTACGCATTCCACGCTCTTTTCTGGGTGATGGACAAGCTGGCGTACTCATCCTGCCGGCCTTAGTTGGTCCGTCACAAGAAGGCTATACCGCAAAAGACCCCACCCTCGAGACCTCCTTTGGGCCATAACCCAAGCCTGACCCCATCGCTCTTCGGACGGGGTTTACATCCCGGCATTGTGGTCTCGAGTGCCGGCAGAAGCGTCGGCCAAGGTCGAGAAGTCCCCGGGGTTGCGTGTGTGCTTGGTCAAGGTCGGCAGAATCGAGATTAGGTAAGGGGCTGATATATTGCTCCAGTAATATACAGGAGTAAAATAGATTTGTTGCACGAGCCGTGTTTGTTTGTTTCTGGAACGAGAACAAGAGCGTTGCTGGAAGCCCATGCGACGAGGAAATCATGGCCCTTTTTAAATGCCTTGTTTCACAGCATGATTATGATCGAACCATTATTCCCACTTGGCAGGTAGTAACAACATCTCATCTATGATCTGTTTGTACATAGGGCTGCATGTGCTGGAAGCGGAAGGTGACTTGTATCCCTCACCAGTCACTGTGAAGAGGGGGAGGACTCGTTTGCAAGGGAGGGGTTTGTCGAGACGAGCAAGGCAGGCGGTCAGCAATTTGTCGCAAATCAACGACGGACAGTGGCAGTACCGACAACCCGTCCACCAGACGCAAGTAGAGTGAAATCGTCTTGCTGGGTTGCTCGGAGGGCGGATCGTGCCATGTCCGACATGCTGTCATATTGCATGTGGCGCAGCCGACGCAAAGCCCCAGTGGCCACATTAATTGTCATAGCTATTCTACCAACTTGTGAAAAGTATGTACAATATTGGTCGATGATTCCCTTAACTGTTTCATATATAGTACATTTGGGTGGTCCGTGAATATACAGCTCTTCTTCCAATCCTTAGCTAATAATTACTTAATTTTGGGTTCATCTTCAACAATGAGCCGCAATGCGCAAGCAAAAAAAGAAGAAAGGTAACTTCAAGAGGTGATCTGCCTTTACCTCCGGTATATGGCTTTATCTCCAAGCCTATTGGAATTGAGTCTCTTAATTCCGCACGCAATAATGATCACACCAGCTAAACGTGCCAGTCCATTCGCATCACGAGACAGATCATTTGCTGTGAGCCAAGGTATGGCGTAAGAGCTCTCTCCTCTGACTCCATGACAGGCCTTTCGGAGGCTCAAGTGCTAGGTTTCCTCCGAAATGGCATTCTTCGGAGTCACATTGCTGTCTCTTTTCCGCAGGATGAGGGAGAACCACAACATCCAATCAGTCCTCGGGCCGATTGACCATACAATTAATAATAATGGATTCGCAACGGATGAAGCAACTATCCATGCTTCTCACAAGTCAAAGCGAAATTGGGCAATGGCAAGATTTGCGGGGAAAGGTGGCTAAAAGTGCCGGCTGCATGGGTGTATAAAAAGGGGCTTTCTATGCTTGAGGAACTGGTCAAACCCTCTTTTCTACTATTCAGATATATAGCAACAATGTGATCTATACGTTTACCCCCACAACATTTGGCTTCATCGTGACCAGAACTGAAATTGACCGGTTTGTTCTGAATTTATGATTAATAGTAATTAATCATTCTACAAAGTCCCTTCTTACAGAGCAACAATGATCCCAGGCTGGATATACTTGATGAACATTCATCTGATGGAATTATAAGGACCCAACAAGTCTATAGGTTTGATTGTCAGTTAATAACTACTATCCTGCTTGACAAATAATGCTATCATCATAACCGCTAGTTATGACGGCAAAAGACGATAGAGATGATTGTATGGTATGCAAAGGAATCAGTGTTGTCTTCTGTCTGTATTTCTTCATGATCAACTAATTGAATGCATTCAAGGTTCCCAAATCTCCCTTCCCAACCCTTCTCGCACAATCGAATTGTATTATTGCTGACCGTACAAACTTAGCTATAGGCGCGCTGCTGCTCTTGTCTCTGCACTTCATCGCGGAAAACATTCTTCTTGTGCTCCTGCTGGTTCCCCCAGCTTCCTCGATCCGTCAACTGGATCCCATCAAGCTTGCGATCAGCTGAACCACCGTGAACCTCATTCGACAGGTCCTCTGGATACTCGCCGGTATTGTTCCCAACTGGCCTACCAAACACCCGGCCATACCTCCTCCAACGCCATAATGTGATTCCACAAAGACTCAGAAGGACGAAGCCAATAGTTACAGGTACAGCGATTGCTATGGCTCTCTCATGCCCTGTCATGCCGTCCTGTCCACCCTGCGAGGCCGTTGAAGTGGAGTTGACAAGAATGTAAATCTCGCCCGTTGCGTCCGAAGAAAAGTATAGTCGACCTTCACGGTCCAATGCGAGCCCGACCGGTCTCATGCAGGACGAGGGACAATCTGCGTCGTCTGAATTCTGGATGATGTTAGAGAGGGCGGTCGTGCTGTCCGAGCTCTCGGTGGGTTGGCCCGTGACGGGGTCAAAGGTGACCTGGCCGACAAGATAGCCTACTGGATTCGTCTCGTCTGTGGAACCGTGGAAGGAGATGTATGCACTGGCTCCATCTGCTGAGAAGAGGATATCCAGTGGTGTTTGATGGGGTTCTGGGGAAGAAGGAAAAAGGAGTAAGGGGAAAATCATCAGCATTGTCGTATTCCCATACTCATTTCGGCGCGAATTGAGAGAATATACAGTACGTACTGAAGGTGAGTTTGGGCGCCACAAACTCAGTCTGGCACATAGTGTCGTTGACCGTACTATTTCCTACACTGAACTGCTCACCCACCTGAAAAGGAACCGGGGAATCTGGGATCGTGGTGTTCCAGGCCACCGCACATTCTGGATAGCCATAATTGGCGCCTTGCTGTTCCTCAGCTCCAGAGATCGAGGTTGTGCCGTTGAGAAAGCCGTGGAAATTCAACTCGTCTCCAGGATTATTTTCGTGGATATCCGAGCCATCTCTGGTGATATCGTCGGCACCATTGTCCATGGCGAATATGCCGCCCGTCAACGGGTGTTCTCCGATGCCGACCGCGTTGAACAATCCCCAGCCCAGCAATCGGCCTGTCGAATCGAAGTCGAACGAGTCTACCAATGTCGACAGTTCTGATAGATTGAATGCTTTGATCTGGCCTAGGCCACTAGATTGGGCGACGGCCTCGTAGCTCTCGTCGCTCCCCCTGGAGACAATGAGCGTGTCTGGCTCAAGTTTCGATACCAGCAGAGTACGGGTCACCTGGTTATCACTCGTCATGCCCGAGACAACAGTTGTTGAGTGTCCTGTCACGGACCCGCTGCTTGCGTTGTATGGCCATGCGAGAACTGATGACGCATTCGAAGCATAGATGGTCGTTCCGTCGTTGGACAGCGCCAGCCCATGGTTCAACTGCGACATGTTGACAATTTGTCAGTAAATAGTATCCTGTCCACACGGTGCTTGGTGCCAACATAGGTTACTCATACGCTGGTCTCGTTCACGATGACAACAGCAGCCTCGGCTGTTAGACACGAGTCACTCTGATTTGTGAAAGTCAAGCGCTTGATTCCAACACCATTTTCCAAGACGAGAAGCGCCCCCGACTCATCCAAGACTATAGTCCTCGGGTTTGAGAGACCAGATGCAACGAGAGATGCTGTCCACCCGCTACTGACAGTGGGAGGAGAGTAAGCCGGGGAGAGGACGGTCTGACACGCGGTGGCTGCGCTCCGGGCTGCAATTTCTTTTGCCAAAGAAGATTTTAGACACAAACATAATGCTGTGTAAAGAAATGACTGCGACGGCTTCATTGTGTTGTTTGGACGCGCTATTGATACTACTGTATCATGCGAATCTGAAACATCATCACCAAAGCGGGAACACGAGAGGGAGAGGGAAAAGAGGTGAAAAAGGGAAACAAATCTATATGGATGAGCACTGTATATAGACGCCGACCGGACTTGGCGAAAAAGAGGAGAAGATAGCACGGAATGGGAAGATACGACGGTCTGCAGAATGATTACTGCGTGAGCAGGCAACATGCATAAGCGAGCACAACATTCAAGCTGAGTGTCAGCTTTTGATTAGCCTCTATTGATGGCTCAAGACGCACTATCCCACCACATGGTTTCCTAATGCAGCATGTACCTAGAAACAAACCCCCCCCCCCCCGGGGGGGGTGGCTGGTTTTCCGCCGTGTTCGGGCGTTATGAACTAGATAGGCGGTATTATTCGTTCTATTATCTCATCCTTCCTCGTTGCCGTGGCCAGGACAATGTAGAGTAATAGTGCTACTCATTTCACGGCAAGATCAGTGAAAAAGTTGTCTCGACACTCTCTATCTTTGCAGTCGAGAGACAAGACTGCAACATGAAGCGACACACAGCTCTTTGCCCATTTATTAGATACCTAATTATGTGCCCGATTCCATTGCAAGTTTTTCGGGTAACGAAAGAACCAATTGAGCACAGCTGCACAGGCTAGGGTTCATAGAACAGGAATGAGGATATTCTACACCATATTCTACGAGAACTCACTCCCCATTGTCTCGTATTAATGAAGTTGTACTGTCACCTGAAGACTTAAGTACTATTAATATGACCTTCGATCATCCGACCTGCTCAAGGACATAAACTACTAGTACAGATACTCAGACCAAGCACAATTTTCCATGCCCGACTCGCAGTACGTTCCAAGGAACTGAAGAGTGTTGTCGCCCACAAACTGCTGCACCCCGCCAACCCACCTGATATTCTTGGGGCTGACCCAGTGGAGACCCTGGGCCCAACACGCATCGTGCGGGAAACTTGGGCAGTGATGAGCGCTGGCTGGGTTGGTCGAGCGAAGTATCAGCACGGTGCCGTTGTAGACGTGCTGCCACGCGAAGCTGAAGTGAGGGAGAGATGTGTCGTTGGGCGGCCTAAGCCTGAGAGAGAGGGGGGGGGGGGTTAATGAGGCGTCAGCTTGTATGCTCGCGAATTGCAAAGATACGTCTTTAGATAAGTAAAAAGGGGTGGGAAATCTAGCTTGGCGTACGGCTTCTACTTACCAAGGTTGGTCCTGCCAGCACTGAGACTTCACGACATCGCCCAGCTTGCCGTCAGAGGCCGCGGCTGAGGCCTCGCATCTCACAGCGTCGAAGTCAGGCTCGATCCACCAAAGAAAAGAATAGCTGAGGAGGTTTTTGGTACTTGTGGTCAGTAAAGATGTATACTGAACCAAGGCAAACTAGACGTTGATTAATGTTCATGAGGCCAGGGCTTACTGAGCGTTCTTAGTAGTCTTGTTGACATAGGCAGTCAGTTCAAAGAGGTACATGTGAGGAAGCATGACGGTGACGTTGGGAGGAGACGTATATATAGTTTGTAAGGTAGTCGAGGTTTTAGAAGTGGTGTTATTAACATTATTATAGGAAGTGGAATTGGCGGGGATGGTCGGCTCAACACGAGTGTTCAAGTCAACTCCGCGGGCAACAGCACTGCTCAAGAGCATGGCGAAGCGAACGAAGTCTGCTTGGATGATCTTCATCTTGAGATGGCATATGTCTTCTCTCTTTTCTCCCGTAGGGATTGAACACTGGACATTGAACTGAGGTTTGAAAATGGATGGGCAGACTGCACCCTGTCGAGTTTTCGCATCACGAGAAGTTGTACTTGCACGAGCAGACTGTTCCAAGGTTTACTAATGCCGAGGAGGGACGGTGGCCACCAACTCGGCTTGCCAAGTTTGTACAATGATGCCCCTATTTTTCCTTCTCAAATCTCGCTTCGCCACTTCCTACCTACGGGTTGTACACGATCTTTCCACTTGGAAACTCTGTAGGACGATCTATCCCTGGAGCACAGCTCAAGATGAAGCCAAGTTGCCTGTACTGCTCAAACTTTGACGAATAGCTGTACCCATGAAACAGGTACGGAGAGGATATCATATGAAGAGCCAGATGTTGAGAATCTTGTATTCCATCCTGAATGAGTGGCGAGGTTGGACGTCACGGATGTTCGTACAGTGAAAAGGCCCAATGAAGCCATAGGCACCACGACGGGGAGTCTTGCTTGAAGTTGAGAACACCACTGCCTCGCCCCCAAAAACGGCATCCGGGACAACTTGGGAAGCGGTCATGGCCCGCAAGACAAAACGAGGTAGCCCACAAGCCACCACCGCCAAAGTTCGCACGCTTGGTGTCGTAACATGCCGCATGGAAGTGGCTGTTCCAAGGTAATGGACAGCATAAAAGGATGATAACCACCTCTCATCTAAGCTGAAGCTCGTTTTAGTGACACCTGGTGCCGTTCCATTCTTTTGACGGCCCAGACAGAGAAGAAAGGGCACTCACTGGAGTCGTCAGACACCCGACCTCTCTGCTACATGAACCCGACACGACGCCACGGGGCCTTACACAGATCTCGATCGCGGGGCCAAAGGGGAGGACGCTGTGAAGAAGTGGAACATGACGTCTTGTAATTATGTTTCGTAGAGCCGCACACGCCCTTTGTGGCCCTTTGAATCTCTACCGAGGAGAAGACGGGTCACGCCGTGGCACCCCCTGTCGATATCGTCAAACACATGTCTCTCTCTGTAATAGTTTTTTGTTGATCGTGTTACCGACCCCCGCAAATTATAAAATGTTCCATTTGTTTCAGTGCTCTCATGATAGCACGTTACGTGTATATCGTGGTCGTTCCCGATCTCGAAAACAGTGCCGGGACCGCTTTGCTTGTCCAGTCTTTTTGGTTTAAAATATCGTGCACTTGTGTAGAAAAGAAAACAAAAGAAAACGCCAGATCCATATTCCGTGCCATACCTTGCCAATTTTGTAATGCCATCGCCAGCCGAAGAAAAAGGAACAAAAGAAAGTAGAGAAAGGAAGAAAAAAAGATCGGTTGGTCTCGCTATGGGCGAATGACTTTGTTTGCCAGCAGGTGTTCGATCCTTCCAAGCCCTAAAAAGCAAATATTAAACGAAAAGAAGAAGAAAGGGGTCCAGAGCGATCTCGGCGGTCGATTGTCGAGGGCATCTGAGACGTGTGCGACGCCTTGTCCCTCCGAAGTCTCTCTCATGTGACCCCTTCAGTAGTGTCTAGCCGGTTACACCGCAACTCTGGCCAACGTGTATAGAGAGTTTTCCATGCCCATTTTCCCTAAGCCGCTCACGGGCAATGCATCTCTTGTCTTTCTTGTTTCAGACACTGTGCACAGCCGTGGTTTCCGACGTGGCCTCGGCCTTCTCCGTACCGCTCGTCTTAGCCGTGTTGAGGGTGTCGGGCTGGCGATCCTCAAAGCCGAGCTCCGTCTTGGCCTTGAGCGCCTCGCGCAGCTTGGACTCGCCCCTGTGCATCCACACATTCCAGCCGCTCTGGCTGAGGGGCCACAGGACCTTGTTGTCGATGGTCTCGATCCAGTCGACGTTGCGCGGCTTGCGCTTGGCTGCGATGACGTCCATCTCGGCGGCGATCTGCGCACAGTAGTTCTCAAGCGGCAGGTCGTTGACGTCCTCGCCAAAGGGGTTCTCGATCTCCCGTCCGATGAAGAGCAGGCCTAGGATGATGTACCCTGCGGCTACCGTTGCTGGGATCGTCACCCAGTGCAGGCTCGAATAGAGCTGGAAGGGCAACAGGAAGCAGTAGACCCAGGTGATCTGCGAGATGGCAATGGCGTAAGCAATCGGGAGCGGGGTAGTGAGGACTCGTTCGGTGCCAACGAGGGCGTCGTTCAGCGCCGCAATGTTGTTATCTGCCACAAGCGAACCACGTGTTAGACCATTGTTCTTCATCAAAGATGACCTCACACAAACATAATGTGATCTCTCTCGGGGAGCCAACCGACAGAAAGGGTCAGGGTCATTTACTTACAAGCTATGGTCTGCTGCATGGGGACGGTGAGCTGGCCGTTCTCGATGATTTCGTCGAGGAAACTGGCGAGGTAGCTCAAGATCTCGAGGGGAAGGTTGCCGAGGGGTCGCTTTGCCTTCTTGATGGCCTTGCGTGGATTGCTGGTGGCAAAGGAGATGCCAAGATACTCACCAGTAGCCTTGATCTTGTTATGACGGCGGAGCGAAGCCAGATCGGGGGTATCATTGGTCGCATGGAAGGCAAAGGTGTCTAGGTGGCCCACGAGGCTCGTGATGTCTTCGTAGTTGGTGTACGGCTCAAAGCGGAGCTTGTGCTTGACCGCGACGGCAAAGGCGGTGATGAGGTTGAGCGCGGTCCTATACGACACTCTCATGTTAGCAAGAATTTCTTCCTCTTCCATTTTCCTTCTCCACCGTAACGAAAAATACATAGCCGAGAGAGAGAGAGAGACCGACAATTTGGCAAGTATGTCCTTCTCCTTGCTGTCTGGGCGTTCTTTGGCATGTAACCAGAACACACGTGCGAGGTTCTGCGATGACAGGATGATCTGGGCCCAGTATTTCCGACCTTCCATATAACGCTCGTAGGCACTGGAGTTTCGGAAGCTCAGGCCAAGACTGACGACGAAACCCGTCACGGTGAGAAGAATCGAGCTCACGCCCACTAGGAGAAGAGGAACCAGAAACGTCAGCGACATGGATGGTGAGCTACAGGAGCAAGAGCTGTTCGTTGTCTTGAACCTACACTGTACCCGGGTGAATTCCGAAATGCATGTTATGCAAGTCGCCCAACCCCCCAGGATGAAGAGCGGTACAATCATCTTCGGTAGGATGCTACCATGCATCCGCATGAACATGGGCCATTTCGAATGCTTCAAGATATCTCGTGGGCCATGCTGTAAAGGAGTTTTTTGTGTTAGTTTAGTCACCAGCACCCGTGCGACGGCACGGACACAGTGGTCATGGCGAGCTGGTCGCGTGCCCGTTGTCGAGAGAGAGGAGGAGGTCGGCAATGTGCTTACAAAGTAGTCATCAAGATCCAGGCTCGTGTGCTGTCGGCTGAAAGGATTCGGGGTGTTGGCCCTGGAGCGCAGCAGGGACTCAATCTTGTCGAGAGGAGGGATGTCTTCGAGCGACGGCTTGTGGCCCGGCTGGGAAGTACCATCGCCGGGCTCTGCCTGAGCGTTGCTCGGCGTGGCATGAAACTCTCCACCGTCTGCCATGATGCTGGCAAAGGAGAGGAAGCAGAAGAAAAGAAAGAAGAAGAAAAACAAGGAGCAAAGGACGAGAGCGGTCGTCACCAGGTATTCGGCGGATCAGGGTACACAAGATCTAAAAAGAAACCGCCTTAAAAGAGACAGAAGTATGTCTTAGCCGAGTATGACCAAGACAAGGGCGACTGCTGAAGAAGAAGAAGATGATGATGAAGATGAGAATAGCAACCAAAAGAAGAAGAAGAAGAAAAAAAGCTTAAATACTTCAGGTGGAAGGGAGAGTGAGGCCCGTTCGGAAGGTCGTTTGGCCTCCGAGGTGGGGGACGTAATGGGTACTATGTACAAGCAGGTCACATTCGACAGGATTCGAAGCAGGAGAGACAGAGACATCAAATGGGGACCGGACAGAAGAATAACTTTTTTTTTTTCCCACCCCTTTGGCATTTAGTGTAAGGACCTGGGGGATCCTGGCGAATCTCCACTGGCCGGCAGCTCATGCAACTAATTCAGCCCTCGAACGAGAAGAGACGAAGAGACGCAGGTAATGGTGAGGGCAGACAAGGATGGAAAATCGAGGGGCCCAGGCCAACGACCAGGGGAGGTGGAGCTGGCAGAGTCTTGCACTCCATGAAGGGAACGCCATGGACGCCGGGGCCCCAAGGAGCACCCGAGAGAAAGATCCACTCAGAATTGCCAAATGCGCGGAGGGCCCACTCTTGTGACGAGGCACTTGGGGTGACAGGCATAGAAGCCCATTTTGAAACACTCGAGAGCAGTTGCGGTGCGCTTCTACCAAGAAGAGGGAGGCCTCGTTGGAGGGGTGCACCCCAGATGGGGCCCAACCCACGATCTGGACGGCAGAGGCGGGCGGCTTTCTCTAGTTCCCTGCATGGTTCAGGAGGATCAGCAATATCTATCTGCGCTCAAAGGAGCGAAAAGAAGGGCGTACAGTACATAATCGAAGAAGGGCGACCACTTGCAGGTGTGAAAATAGTCAGACGAGTACCGCGGAACAACGGCAACCCCCTCTGGCGTCCTTCCTAACTGTGGTTGTTGACCAACTGCAGAAGGATCACCCTTCCTCAGCCGTAGGAATCGTTGGCAAAACCAACCAACGTTGGCAACATCCAACAAGACCAGGGGCTGAACTGGTCCACGGCGGTGCCTGGAAGGCTGACGCTAGTTTGTCCGTTGGTCGGCTAGTCGGGCTTCTTTTGTCCTGCAATACGCATGATTCAGGGGGTTGGCACGGCTTGCTCATGCAGTCAGCTTGTTTTTTTTTTCTTGGGGGGAGGGGGGGGGGTTAAGTGTGGGTGACATTGAAGTGACGGGACCTGCCGTGTTCCTCGACCGGAGGGTGTTCGTCCTTCAGGGGTAAATCGAGTTGTGAGAGAGCCCAAGATCAAGAGAGAGTCAGGCGAGGAGCCAGAGGTCGAAATGATCACCAGGATTGATAAGTCTGTTTGTCTTTTCTTTGCCCTGAGGATAACGCCACTCAAGAGAGCGATCTCTCTTGCGCACGCTCCAAGCACACGCACGAGTGGAGCTCCCACGAACGGTGGCACGAGTGGGGATTCGATTCGATGCGATGTGCACCAGAAGAGGGTCCCAGAAGGGTTCCAGAAGGACCCCAAGACAGAATAGTCATGCTGCACGTCAGTTCATTGACCCATGCTGTAACCGACAGGTACAAAAAGCCTTAAGTTGAGTGCGGGATGGTATCGTCGAGGGAGCACTCTGATGGCCTTCTCTTCCTCTCCCTCTCCTTCTTTAGGCTCTGCCAAAAAAAACCTGATACGCTCTATCGAGTTTCAAGTTGGTCGCCCAGACAGCATCCCAGGGCGTTCTGAATGACACGTCGTCCTCTGCATCCCTTGAGAGGGGAATAAAAAGGTTGGCCGCTAACGGTTGCAGCTGCGGCACAGCCATGTGTCCCTTTGCAGCTTTGCCACAGGGCATCAGTGCCATAGGAGGACTAGCTGCGCATCATGGATGAGGATCCTCCCGCCGTGTCGTGTAGCTGCCTCTGGGGGCCATCAACTTCAGCCGCAACACGAGCAGTGTCGCCAGCCGTGTCAGTGCGCATGCCAGCGTGCCGTCTGGTCGTCGACTTGATCCATCATATTCCCAAGTATAGACGAGGAGGACCAGCGTGCGCCTGTGAAGGGGGATGCGTCGTTCGTCACCTTCAGAATATCCAGGAAGGATGTGCGTGATAGCAAAGTGGTAGATCTACCGGTCAGCTTCTATGGTAGTCGTGGTCAAACAAATGGTCCTAGACGTTTACCTACGTCTTTGAAGACTGATATGATTTCTTTGGATTTTTCCATCTCCTTCTTTCTTTCTTTCTTTCCGGTGAGAAGCCGTAGTGGGTGGAAAGGGGGGGGGGGGTCGGTTCGGCGCCGAGGAGGAGAGACAGAAGGTGGGGCAAGGGAAAGCTTGGTGCTGCTGCTGCTCAATCGGTATCCTAATCAAGTACATAGATTTGATACCGATAGTTGCTGAACAACACACATGGCAAGAGCGTGCTACCCCTGAATCTGGATGACATAATCAGATTGCGGGGCCAAGAAACCCTTCGTGCCTTCCTTTCTGGACGGCGTCAGGGGGAAAGAGCGGCCTTGTACGGCCACTAACTTTTTGGTGCTGTTGCTTGGTGCTGCTGCCGCTGTTGCTGCTACTACTACTACAGTAATCATCATCATCGTCATCCTCATCATCCTCCTCGCCGTCGCTCCCCTCCTCCTCCTCTTCCTTCTCCTCCTAATACATCATCATCATCATCTTCCCTCTTCCACTCCCCCACCACCACATCACCGCACCAACCCCCCGTCGGCCTAGCCATGCTCTCTGGGATCCTCATCTTCAACCAGAAGGGCGAGAACCTCATCTTCCGCGCCTTTCGCAACGACTGCCGCCCCCGCCTCGCCGATGTCTTCCGCATCCAGGTCATCAGCAATGCCCAGGTCAGGTCGCCCATCCTGACGCTGGGCAGCACCACCTTCAGCCATGTCAAGCACGAGAACATCTACCTCGTCGCCATCACCAAGAGCAACGCCAATGCCGCCCTCGTCTTCGAGTTCCTCTACCGCCTGATCCAGCTCGGCCGTGGCTACTTTGGCAAGTTCGACGAGGAGGCCGTCAAGAACAACTTCGTCCTCGTCTATGAGCTGCTCGACGAGATCATCGACTTCGGCTACCCCCAGAACACCGAGACCGACACCCTCAAGATGTACATCACCACCGAGGGCGTCAAGTCCGAGAACAGGGCCGAGGACTCGGCCAAGATCACCATGCAGGCCACCGGCGCCCTCTCGTGGCGCAAGGCCGACGTCAAGTACCGCAAGAACGAGGCCTTTGTCGATGTCATTGAGGACGTCAACCTGCTCATGTCGGCCACAGGTGCCGTCCTGCGCGCCGACGTCACCGGCCAGATCATCATGCGCGCCTACCTCTCGGGCACCCCCGAGTGCAAGTTCGGCCTCAACGACCGCCTGCTCCTCGACAACGACGGCCTGCTCAGCCTGCCCAGCGGCAACCGCATGGGCACCAAGGCCACCAAGGCCGCTGCCGGCAGCGTCACCCTCGAGGACTGCCAGTTCCACCAGTGCGTCAAGCTCGGCAAGTTCGACTCGGACCGCATCATCTCCTTCGTGCCCCCCGACGGCGAGTTCGAGCTCATGCGCTACCGCGCCACCGAGAACATCAACCTCCCCTTCAAGGTCCACGCCATCGTCAACGAGGTCGGCAAGACCAAGGTCGAGTACAGCATCGGCGTCAAGGCCAACTTCGGCTCCAAGCTCTTCGCAACCAACGTCGTCGTCCGCATCCCCACCCCGCTCAACACCGCCAGGATCACCGAGAGGTGCACCCAGGGCAAGGCAAAGTACGAGCCCGCCGAGAACAACATCGTCTGGAAGATCGGCCGCTTCACCGGCCAGAGCGAGTTCGTCCTCAGCGCCGAGGCCGACCTGACCTCCATGACCAACCAGAAGACCTGGAGCAGGCCCCCCCTGAGTATCAACTTCAGCCTCCTGATGTTTACCAGCAGCGGCTTGCTGGTGAGGTACCTCAAAGTCTTCGAGAAGAGCAACTACAGCAGTGTCAAGTGGGTCAGGTATATGACAAGGGCAGGGAGCTACGAGATCAGGTGAGAAACTGACCGCTGCCGCCACTCAACGTTGAATACGCAGGCAAACCCCGTGGAGTGGCCGCTAACATATGCTATTGCACACACACACAACAGGTTCTGAAGTGCCGGCATTAGAGATTTTATTCAGGGAACTACAGCATGGCGAGGCGTTCAGGGCGATGTGCTGTGCGGCAACGTTATTTTATCTTTTTTTTCTTCCCTATTTGCCGCGCTTGGTATCACAGCAGAGGAAAAGGCCCCGGCGAGGTGATCCAGGCTTCGATGGGCTTATTTGAAGTAATAACATGGCGACAACACACAACAAAGTGGGCCCAGTATCTGCAAGGTGATGATGCACACAAAACAAGACCATATCTGATTTCTAGCACCAAGAAAGAATGCCGGGATAGTTGGAGACATGCTCGCCCCCCCGCCCCCCCTCCTCCGGGCGCTCAACGTTACAAAAGTTGCGGAAGACAAAAGTGTTATACCGGAGAACCCAACAGCGACTATCTCCGTCGACGAGTCGTGTAATTGGCCAGCTTGACGTAGTAGGTCGAGCTTGACTTGGACGAAGCCATCCAGTATACAGGGCCGAACGCAGAACCTCGACTTCACCGGGAGGATAGTATATCACCACGGTGCATACAGAACATGTCCTACCCCCAGAAAAGAGGCGGAGCCGGTGATGGAGGCGACTGTCGAGTTGAGGCCAAAAAGATCAGGCTATATACCATCATCATAATCACAATGAGTCGCGAAACGGGGACTCAATAGGGAGAGGGGGATGGAGCTATAATAATCACGTACTGGCCAGTTGGCCGCCATATCATCATGTTCAAGCAAGGGGGGCAAAGCTTGCCTTGCCATCTTGACCATGTCCCTGTTTCTCCTCATGTGTAACCAGCCAGATCGAATTAATCAATGCCAGCAAAGGCGGAATAGGACCTTGAGCACTTACTGATTATGGACACCCAGCTTCTGAGCAGCGCCCCTGCATACAGAGCCAGCACGTCGTCGTGCCTTCGTTGCCTGAAGTGCTGGCGTATTTCCCAACCAAGACCGCCTGTCCGTCTCTCGAGGTATCATTCCACTCGGTCAACAGCTCCACGAACCCCGTCAGGTGTGAAATAATGATGTGTATGATATCCGCCAGCGTCCCCCTGGGCATGGTTGAGGGCAGACCTATGAGGCCTCCGCATTCCGATGCCACAATCGTGATGTTCTCCTTTCCTCTGGTTAGAAGATACTTTTGTATGATTTGTCTCGTAGACATTGATCACCCCATAGGTTATTTCCTCTCGGAAATCTGAGAAAATAAGGCTGCATTTGCGCGAGGTAAGTAATGACATCGTTTCGAAGACCTTGTACCTGAAAGAGTGCATGGAAGAGGAAGGGGGAAGAAGGAGGGGGGGGACAAGAACAAGGAGAGAGAAACGAGGAAGAGGAAAAGAGAACAGAAAAAAGTGAAAAGTTAAGGTAGTATCATCACTAAGCTTAACATTTCCCACCGCGCTGTACAGAGTCAGACCCAGGTCATCCTGAAAACCAATTGTTCCCCAACAGCTGCTCGTAGATTTCCTCCGTCACCAGAGTCGATGATATCCTATGGTTGGTATTTAGCCTCGTCTACCTGTTATTTATCAAGTTCAGCTGTGAGTTTCATACCTCGCACATGATCCCATGGAGAGGAGGACTGCCAAATGAATGCGAGATGATACCTGCAAAATCCACATGATTCCCATAGACTGATACTTAAAGTCAAGTACCGACATAGGCATAAGACCGAGCTCAGTGTTTCAGATCCTAAGGAGCGTAGACATGTCCGTTTTGGTAGTTTGGATGTCCGGCCTTCAGGAGGTTTCCAATTGAGGTCGTTGGTATACTTTGAGAGCTTACGCACATTCGCCAGCTTCTTTCCATGGCCAATTCCACGAAACGGGGTTTCAGCATTTGATCCAGTGGGAGCATGTCCGGTATATCTCTGTTTCTTTGCTCGTCCTCTAATTTAAAAATTCACTCGGAAGGGAGCCATTTTGCCTAAGAACGATTTCATGTATTTACTACATTGCTGTAGACGAAGGACATATCTCGGAATGGCCTTTATGGAGATGATCCTCCAATACAACCATTGTACGACTCGTGCGAACTCGCCTCTATTCCAAGATCACCAGGCTTCCGGGCATGGTCATTTTGAGCCTCACAACCGACAGCATCCGAGCCGCCCCACAATATATACTTTTTTCAGTTGAGCCTCGTGCGTCCGTCGGTTCATGACGAAGTTTCGAAACCTGTGCCACAATGTCCCTCCAATACGCTGACATCTCCAGTAGTGACCCTTTATTATTTCCGAGAACGTACTGGAGTTGTATAGTGGCAGGTGGAAAACAACCCAAGAGACTGCACGCAAATATCTGAAAAAGCTTCTTGATCGGTATCGCCGTGATGAACGGGAACTCGTCTCACTTACTCATTCTGTACAATGAGTATTCACGCCCATCTTGCATTATCCGATGGCACCCCAGAGCCAGATTTAGCCCACACGCCGAGACAAATGAAGGTCCTTACATAACTGAGACTACATACTTACATACCCATCCAGATGATTCTCCAAATGTCTAACAAATCAAGCTACAGAACATCCTCTCATTTGCATCGTTACAAGGTGGACCTGCATGCTCTGCAAGGAGAACATGAGATGCTTTGTATTAATGAGAAGATTATAGACGATACCGCTGTCCAGCTGCGAATAGTATGATTGACTTATAGTGATTAGGAGATAGCACCACCTCTGATCAAAAATAGTCTTTACTTTTAGATGATGGCATGGGAGTCAGATTTGATCCTTTCAGGCCCACATGCCCGGCTATTTACCCCGAAACTATGGGCCCGTTCCTGGACCCAGAGATTCTCTGCTGTGGGCTAAATCTGCTGTGTGTGAGGCTATGCCCGGAGTATGTCCATAAAGAGACCAGCTCCTTTATGCGCACTGCCTGCATGCCTCCCGAAATGTCGCTCAGACCACCAGCATTCATGACAAATTCACTTTCGGAGCACAGGCACGCAAGATATATGTCCATGGCAAACAAGCCATGATTTCCTTTCGCAAAGTTCAGTAGTTACCCTAGCAGGACGAAGAGGAAGAAGGCTGCAGGGAGTCGTCGATCACCCGTCCAAACCTTATCTCAGCCAGGTAGACTGTGGCGTTCGTCTGGTCTGTGTTATCAGATTATAGGATCTGCCCTAGCAAGCCTAGAGAGATGGGTTTAGGTACCATACATGCCCTATGGACGAGCTGATAGGCCAGGGGGTCTGATCATGCTGACCGAGTAAAGATAATCATCCACCGAGGAGGAACCGTATGAGAGTCGCCCCGGTACGAACTTGAAATGAGGTTGGCTCAGGGTCGAGTTACACTCGTCCAATCCCTCGTATGTGCACGACTCAGTTTTCCCTTTCCCATGCTTACCATGGGATATGATCGACCATGCAGAAACCAGGGGTCCACGGCCCCTCCAAGGCCCCCCATTTCCTGATATGCAACCCGCGCGTGCATACAGGGGAATTTACCACCAGCATCTTCATCGGCTGCTGCCGCACGAACCTTGCCATGTTGATTGGTGTCTTTGTTTATATACTTCTAGCTCTGGCTGCATGTTAACGTCGACTATGGTTCCCAAGATCAGTTTGTTCGTGAACGGTTCCTCAAGTCGGGCGATGTTCTAATCGTGGTGACTTTGTCATTCTTTTATATTTGTGCTTTTTGTGTTTTCATTCACTTCAGTCATTCTTTGCAATAATTCTACACACACAACTTAGGCTATCCGCCTCCCTCACCCAAGTCTGTCTTTTACGATTACAGGTCAATCGTTATTTTTTTTTTTTTTCCACCATGGTTCTCGGCCAATCCAACATCGTCGGGGTTCTTCTCCTCTCCCTCCTCTCAACTCCCGTCTATTCTGCCCCTGCGGTAGTTTCCGATGCCACCGCCTCGACGAATTCTACCTCATCTCAGCCCACCGCGTCCGCGACAAGTCTTCCGCTCAGGCCTGTCACAAACAACAATGGAGTTCAGACAGCAGGCCGGAACGTGGTGCCCAAAAAGAACCTGAGCCTTGCGTGGCAGACCCCGAGCAACGACAGCGCTGTCTCGGTGGGTCTGACCATGCAGAACTCTGCTGTTGTTCTCGAGGATATCGACGACGTATCCGCGGTCGACTGCACTGGCCAGAGCTCTGTGGCTGTCACCTTCAACAACACTGAGGCCTACACCGAAGCCCTCTCCGAGTGGAGCGCCATGAACAGCAGCTTTGTGATGATCACCAATCACTTGGGTGATTGTGACTCCGAGCTCGAGCGGTCTTTCTTTGTGACCGACGCTGACGCTCTTACTGCCGTTGAATCCAATTTAACAATCATCGCATTGGCAGAGAAGAGTGACATTGTTGGAACTGCGAGTACGTTTTCACCTTCTTGAAGCCCCCCCCCCCCTTTTTTTTTTTTGTTACAGGAGAATACCTCGGGACTGATCATTATATCCCAGGCGCAACCGAGATTGACTTCACCAGTGGGTCAAAATCTCTGGACAAACGTGGGATCAGCTGGAACGACGATGGTCTTACTATCGCTTACACATACTCTATTCCTTCGGAGCAGACGATTGTGGACACAGATTATGTGACAGTAGTTGTGAACGAGGCCACCGTCAACAACTCGGTCCAGTATTCCGGTCATGCAAAGTGGGAGCTGTTTAAGGGCGTGACCGAATTCTACATCGATATAGACAAATCGGTGTATCATTATGTTGATATGGAGGTTACCATCAAGGATTCGTGGTCTGATAGCTGGACGTGGTCGCCAGATGCACTGAGCTACTCTGTCCTCGACGTGCCCGGTATCATCTCTCTCGGTCCTTCTGCGGGTATCAGCTTTGGCGCCGGGGTGACCGCCGCCGCTGCCGGCACCGTCACAGGCGACTTCACGTCGCAGATGCCCAACGGTACAATCCACATGGATTTCAAGGACTGGGCCTCCTCTTGTAAGTGTGCTCTTGGGGAAATTTTTTTATTTTTTTTTTTTTAAGAATTTCTCGCAACTGACTGTTGATGATGAAACTGTTCAGACTCCAGCGGCTGGGAGACAGAGTACGATGCCACCTTCAACGTCACCGAGGACGTATCCATCACCCTGAAGCCCTACATCGACTTCACCGTCGAGTTCGCCTGCAAGCTCTTTGACGGCCTGATCGATCTCAGCACTGGCGTCAAGGCCGAGCCCTCGTTTCCGTTCGTCACAACTGCCACCGCCACGCAGGCCATCAACGCGACGTCTGGCAGCGTGACGTATCCCAACTCTACCAGCAGCACGGCCTGTGCCAACGGTCTGAGCGAGGCCATTTCTTTCGAGTTTGATGTCACTGCTTTCGCCACGGAATGGATCGATATCTCACTGTATGAATATGAGGTCAGCATCTGGGATGGATGTCTTGACTGGTAATGAATTATTAGAGAAAACCATGGAGTGATGAGCGTGAAAAAAAAAGGAGAATACTATGGGAGAGAACAAAGCCATATCATGTGTAATTGATCATGTATGGTGCTACGTATCTACTCAAACACATGTACCTCGATTTGGAGAAATGTTTAAACACTATTCCGTGGTTCTCGTTTATAGTTCTCTATGCGCATCTGCCTAGGTAGGGCCCAGAAGAAAAGACGCAACTGAAGAAGAAAGAGGAAGTGAACCGCTAGCCTTCATGGCTGTAGACTATTCAGGCCAACAAACAATTTTTCTTTTCACCCGTTGTGTAGCCAATTCAGCTGCGACATATCTTGACGAAAAGACCATCCAGGGTTATCATAACGTTCTAAGGCCCCAAGTATAAGCCTTACGTCGACAAATGTTCTTATGCCACGGGGACCACGAGGATACAATTAGTACATCCAGAAGTCCCAGGAGATATTTTTCCTGAGGTCGAATGCGGCACAAATATACTTACTGTTGGCTTCGAAGTTCTCAAAAATTAACTCAAAAGATTGATCATATAATATTTTGGATATCTTCAAATTGCGATGGATAAGTCAACGAGCAACGCAGCCAGAACAATATGGACCGCACTACAGGATTTCAAGTTCCCTTAAATATTCTGTTATTTTTCTTTCTAATCATTTTCCTCCCCTTCTTGCCTTCTTTTTACTTTCCTCGCCTTACGTTAAAAGGAGAAAGAAGAAAAGTGAAAAAGAGGGGAGGTGAAGGAAGACAGCCGCATGATACAAGGAAAAGATCAACGTGATAAGAGTTTCATGGCTAGGATTGTCCAGGTCACTCTCGAGTCAAAAACAACAGTTCTATCTTCTACAGCACTGGAAAAATGAGAAAAACCTTTTCCCAAGAGTCCTTGGTTGTCATCAATCGGACATAGTTTAAGGAATCTAGGCGGGACTGTGCCTCATAACACCCACACATGCATGAGATTATGTATAGTATTATGCATTGTAGACCTGCTGTATAGACCATGACAGCTTTACAAATGGGTATGTTGTTTTGTGAGCGCCGCCAGCTGCTCTCATAATTCTGTACTGCCCTGCTTCCTCGATTCAAGTCCCTCTCCCTCCCACGTTTCCCGACCTCGCACACCGTCCCCTCCTTCCCACCCCTCCAACACAAGCTCCAGCACATCCATCCATCCACAAACAGTTGTGAGATAGGCGATCCTTTTCGGCTTAGTTGGGGTGAGTGAGCGTGGCATTGCAGGTGTATCCATAGTCGCTATAAATTTGTTAGTATAAATGCGTCACGATATGTGCAAAGGTTTACTGACCTGTTGGCGACGTATGACAGCTGGCAGGTGGACGCGCACGATGTAGTGCACCCATCAGTGTCCTCAACGGGTGGCCTATAATCAACACTAGTCAGCAAATGCGAAAAGGGGATCGTGAGCCTGTCTCATGGTTGATGAATGCGAGCTATGGATGTATATAGAGAAGGTCGTCTTCTTCTTTGAAGTAGGGATTGTCGAAGTGATGTGGTATAGGAGTAGAAACCCCCCGAAGCAGGTTGGGTCGCTTGTGCGAGAAAATAGGCGTTGTCAAGCAAGCACGTACATGAAAACGCTGGCCTGGCATGATGCACCGGAGTTGATGCACTTGTAGTTCATGGCCACGGTATCGCAGACAGGACACCACCTCTGGTACTCGATGAGAGTCTCTGGCATGGGCGCGATAGGGAAGCGGGCCACGAGGGCGCTGGCAGCACCAACAAGGGTGAGAATCACTGCGTTGGTCTAATACATGATGAGGTTTTGGTCAGCTTTTCTGTGACACACAAGTGGCAGCAGCACGAATTCACGTGTTTTGAGCATTTTGTACGCACCTTCATTTTGAGAATAGAACTGTAAAATACTGAACCAAAAGAGAAAAACCAGAGAGAGAGAAACGAGAGACTATGATGGAACAAATTAACGAGAGGAATGATGGTTGAGGAGCCGAAAGGGAAGGGGGGGGGGAATGGATGTACCAGAGACCGCCTTTTGGGCGATATAAATCTATAAATGACCTGTTCCATGGCAGGGAGTACAAAGCGAAAAGGATGTACAGTACATATTAAGATTGACTCCCTGGCATAGCCGCTCAGGCCCGCCAATGCGACTCAGGGGCGGATCGTGTATCCACAGCGAGAAAAGTTTTGATGTCATCCGTCCCGGGCAGACACTGGCAGACGCCCCTGACAGCTGGTGATCATCGATTAGGGGCAATCCAACTTGTGCGAATCACAATTTACCAAACGCTGCAAAGAGGGTCGTCACAGGGATGATCCAAAGGAATCTGCTTTGTTGTTCGCCCCACGGCCCCTGAGGAGCTGAAGTGACACTGGCGCCTGGATGGATGCATGCACGGGAGTAGAGGAGCTGGCTGGTTGTCAGATGTCGCACATTGAAACCAGAGAAATTCATCTTGTGCCTCTGTACTCTACATAAATCAGCTTCTACTAGTAGGGTGATTGCCAACCCACCAGTCACCGATGTCTCACTGCATAAATTAATACTTTAACTATACTGAACCCATGCAAAAACAAACAAACAGTTGAGACACGGCCTGCGGCATGACTAGGTGCAGACGGCTGTAACAACAGAAGCAAATACGAGTGAGGCCTAAGAGCAAAAGTATTATTTAGCCGAAATCCGCTTGCCTGCATCGTGATGGGAACGGAAGAAGGAGAAGAAGAAGAAGAAGAAGAAGAAGAAAATTACAATCCTTCCAACTGGCATGGTATCCAGTTAGCGGTGATGACCGTCAGCGGCACAGGTCTTGGACGATCCTCGGCGGCCTCGTTTCGAGGTTCAGATATTGCTTTTCTTTTGGTGTCCAGCCACGACAGCCTCTTGAAACATTAGTGGATCATTCCCAGCCAACGGATCCTCTTCACTGCCACGCTGGTTTTAACCATGGCGACTTAGGTTAAAATCGTCCCCTGTCTTGCCCGAGAGTGTCTTTGCCTCCAGGACTTTGTAAGTAGATGCATTGCATCCATACATGGGTATTAGTATCTTTACACCGAAGCAATATGAAGACCCTCGAGACAAGATCCCAATCTTTACTAGCGCTGTAAATCACTCTTCTTAGAGAATGCCGATTTCTGAATAGCCAGATTGGGCCCATACGCAGATGCACCCCCGTCCAGCAGCCCAGAGCCCCTCCTCAGAGGGCCGGCATTGATCCCTCGGCCTGAGCATCCACGTATCTGCTGCTCAACCCACATCTAGCTCATAGCAAACATGCTGCATGTTAAGAGAAATCAAAGGTAGACAGTCTAGCCCAGCCCCTTTCCCCAAGCATTTCCGGCTATCAATATTTCGCCAACAACATCTCGATTCAGCTGGATCAAACGCGTGTGAGTCCGACCGTCTACGCAGCTATAAAGGCCACAGCCATTTCCAGTCAGCTGGGAGTGGTCACTCCTTTTAGCTGTCGTATAAAACGACTACGAAGTCACAACCTGCATATATTGCGACTGCGGGACAACGCAGTGCTGCTGTTACAGTCGCTGGTTCACACTGCTTACCGCGGCGACGAGAACAAAGCGCGGCTACCTGAAGGAGCGCCGAAGGTGGTTTTCCTCCTGCCCGGCGAGCCACATCGATGTCACCGGTCTGCCGCCTCATCTTGTTGACCTCTCGGGGCGATCAAAGCTAGCCGGTGGCCAGCTCCGAGGTCCTCAATCGCGGCGATGGCCTTGCCTCCTTTGGCATCGGCGCCCTCGATCTGGCGAGAGGCATGTTGAGTCGGACGAGCTCATGCTGGGTCCACGAGTCGAGGATAATGAAGAGTCACATTCGCCGTCAGCTATGTCACACAACGTCCTTCTGCATGACCGGCGGCCTCAAACTCGCCAATGGATTCACAACCCAGGATGATGAGGTTTTCCAAGTATGCGCGAGGTCTTCCAGCTGTGCCTAATTGCACAAGGTAAGCTCCTGCGCTGCTGTGAATAGATTCCCGTCACCGTCTTTCGAGAGGCTATCGGCCTTGTATCGACCTTTGCCTTAGAGTGGTGGGTGCAGGCCGGTATGGCTCTAGAGCAGCTTCGGCTGACCCGGTCAGACCGCTGGTAATGCCGCAGCGGAGGAATGGTTCCCCGAGTTACAGTTCATCATGAACTTCAAGCGCGAGGTGTATATATATATATATATACATATACATACATATAGATATTTCGACGGACAATTCTCCAGAAACCCCCGAGTCGATAGATCTTGGTATCGTAGGGGCAAGAACCGGGGGACGGGGGACGGGGGACGGGAGGGGGAGGGGGAGGGGAGCCTAGTAGCCTCACTGGTCCATGGTAACAGGGTCCAGCCTGGGGTTCGAAATGAATCAACTACTATGGAAACTACGGGCACGTGTACGAGCACGGGGGGTATAGCCGCACATCTATCCCCCCGTCTTCTTGCCGCATAACTATGTCCCGGGAGAAGTGCATCTACTTGTTAAAATTGCAAGCGTTGTATTCGTACTCGGATTCGGTCCCGCATCTCCTCAAGCTTCCGGTTCCGCTATAGTGAGTCCTGGACGGATGTTCATCAAGTATATACGAATACTTAGACGATTGTCGACATGGTGCTTCCCCGACCGCTCCGTGACAACGCCGCTCAGCCACCAACACATCGTGGCGTAGGCACACATGCCCATCCAACAAGCTCTACCACTGTGGTCGCTTGGTGGGCATCCGCGGGCCGGATGTTCGGTGAGGAGTCTCCGTCATGCCCGCAACGGTAAACCCGTGAGCGCTGCCATCGAGAGCGAGAGCGAGGCTGCCCGAGTGATTACAATCCGAGTCCGCTCAATGACGCATGAATAATGCTGGTGATGAAGAGGAAGAAATAGGAGAAAATTTTATTTCTATTCGAAGCTACTTCTCAACCCTCCGCCGCAAAGCTGCGAGATTATATAAAGAAGATGATCTGCTGTATTGTAGTCCTCGACGATCCAAACTTGTTTCTCAAGCAACGAGACCAAGTCTAGACCTTGATCATCTCGATACGGCCTTCTCCCATTCCCTCCAAACGTCCCAAGACTTGGCCCAGCGCCCCCACATTTTATTTATGCCGTCAACCCCGATGATGCTGAAGCTCCTGCTCAGCAGCTCCTGCCTGGGCGCTGCCCTGGCCGCCAGCTCAGTCCCATCAGAGATTCCAGTCGTCGGTCTGGCGGACGGAGCGAGCTGTGCATGCACCCAGCTGGCGGCAAAGTACGGCGCTGAGGTCATCGGGAAGAACTCGACCGACTACGCCACCGAGACCGTCTCTTACTGGGATGTCCGTGCTGATCAGGAGCCTCAATGCTTCTTCCAGCCCGCGGATGCTTCTGAGGTGGCGGGTGCTGTCTCAACCATCGTGTCCTGTGGAGCCCAGTTCGCTATCCGAGGTGGAGGCCATATGAATGTAATTAAGACACAGCTGCCGAGCCATAATCACTACGTCTGACTGACACGCTTCTTAGTTCCCAGGCTCCAACAACATCGACGGCGGCGTGGTGCTCGCGCTCGACAACCTGACGCTGCTGGAGGTCGCGGCTGACAACTCGTCCATTGCCGTGGGCCCCGGAAACAGATGGGTGGATGTGTATGAGGCGCTGGATCCATACGGCCTGTACTGCATTGGTGGCCGTCTCAAGACCATCGGTGTTCCCGGACTGAGTCTCATCGGAGGATTCCACTATCTCATCAACACGTATGGCATGGCGATGGACAACGTTCTCAGCTACGACGTGGTCCTCGGCAACGGCACCCAGGTTGTTGCCAACGCGACATCCAACCCCGATCTGTTTTGGGCGCTCAAGGGCGGTGCCAACAACTTCGGCATCGTGACCAAGTTCGTGCTCAAGACGCTGGAGATCCCGTATATCAGCACTACCATTCAGTCATACAACGAGTCGGCTGTAGAGAGCTTTATTGCAGCTACAGCCAGTCTCGCCGAAAATGATGGCCCGGATCTGGCTGCAGGAAGCATCATTAGCATCAGCTACAACGCCACCACCAAGGTTGTCTCCCCATCACTCCTGGGTGTCCAGGAGGGAACCGAATCGCCTCCCTCGCGCTTCGCCAACTTCTCTGCCATCCCCTCAACCTCTGTCTCGAACAACGTCATGACCCCGATCGAGTGGCATTCGGAGCTGGACTCGCCCTTCCAGATGTTCCGGTAACTAACGTGCCCCCGCCCTGCTGCGCCCTTCTCTTCTTTGAATCATTATGTTGGCTTAATTAGCTGTCTAGAATGGTCGTTGGGCTGTGCATTGCTAACATGAACCACACCAGTATACAATTCGCGTCTCACACGATGAAACCAAACGCAACTCAATTGTACCGCATTTACGACTCATGGAAGGCTGCTGTCGACCAGGTCAGCGACGTGGAGGGTCTTTACCCTACCTTTGTCATGAACATTCTCCCAAAGAGCGCCGCGTCGGTCGCAAAGAACAACGGCATTGGAAATGTGTGGGGACTTGACGACGATCAGTCCTGGATCAGTGAGTTGGCCCATCCACCTGTGCACCTCCCCAGCGGTTGCAGATGTTTTGCTGACCACGCTCTGTGACGCTGCAGTCTGGCAATTCTCTACTGCCTGGGCAAATGAGGTCGACGACCTCCGCATGACAAACTGGGCGCGCTCATTGTCCGACTACTGGCATCTGGAAAACCAGGCGCTTGGTCTGGCGTCTGAATTCCTTTACATGGGTGACAGTGGCGAATTCCAGGACCCGTTCCTAGGCTTCCCTGTAGAGAACGTGCAGCGGATGAGAGAGATTCGCGACGCTTACGATCCCCTGGGCGTCTTCACCCGCCTGAACTGGGGTGGGTTCAAGCTGGGTAACAACTAGAGGGCGGGCTCATTTACGTGGGTTTTGGTAGTAACTTAAGTAGCCTACTGATCCCAGCCTTTGGGCTCACAGGCGAGTGTACATTGTGTGTATAGTGAACTTGGAGAAATATATATGTCCTTGTTGGGGGAGTTTTGGATACAGAAACTCTTCGTGGGATTTTTTTTCATGAAGTGTAGATAGATTATAGTACAAAGGTGAATCTCGCATAGCAGCGTCGAGACCCCAGCATACATACGACCGTAGATGTAGAAAGAATTTAAAAATTCATAGAATCCCACGGTACAAAGATAGCTGATAGCCACGGGTCGTCCCCAAAATTGGCCAGAAAGGCGTCCTGTATCTCTTGCGACGATCCCTGAAGATCTGCGCCACCTGTAGCAATGGCAGAGACTTGCTCAATGCCCGCGCTGCCCAGAGGATCAAGGTTCTGTACAAAAATAAAATAAAATAACTCGTAGATTAGTACCCGTCTCGAGTGAATTTGAATGTCTAAAACTGGAGGGCATTGGAACAACCCAACACTATCGGGCTGGCTGCTGATGATGGCTGAATGGCCATGAAAACCATCCATTTTGAGAGAGATATGCACATACTGGGAAATCTCTCTTGATCCCTTGCTTGATCAACCTCATCACTTTGGCTGCTTTGGACCAGGCTGTAATAATTATAGTCAGCTATTAGTACCAGACAGAATACCTTCCCACAGAGGATATACATCGACTTACTGCTGGCTTCTTCACCATCTTCCAAGATGGGAATTGTCGCGACGGTCGATTCCATCTTTTCTGCAATATGATCCAATAACGCAAAAAGATGGAGTCTGCTCCTCGCCCCGGCAGGGTCCCACCCGGGGATGCTGTCGAGAGTGCTGAGCCGGAAGAGCGCGACGATCACGTGTAGAAGCTGGATAAAGGTGGTGAGGGTGAGACCCATAAACTGAGGGGCCGGCAGTCTGTCCCAAGTTTGGAAGAAATTCTCCACGGCTTTGAGACATTTCTGCATTGCATCCAAGCGCTTGATAATGTCCACATTGTCTGACGATGGATCAAAGTTGGAAGCGAGGTCATGGACAGCAACTTCTGTGCCGTACAGAGACAGCAGGACTGCCTCTGTTTTCTCACACACACACACACACCCGCGGATTTCACAATCAGCACTCAAGTTCCTCCTGATGGATGTGCACAAGAGAAGCAGAAGCCAGAAAAATAGATGGGACTTACCATGATGCATGAGGCTTGCCGGGAGCGTTCGCCAGATGTCCTCTAATTGAGCACTCAAGGAGTTATGAAAGTACATGGGTATTCGGGACTCTCCAGCGCGGAGGGCCTGTTGAATGGCCAGGTCTGTCATTTGCTGGCCCACGATGGCGCATCGGACCTGTGCAGCAAGGACGCTGTCGCCCTCCCACTCTGGACTTTCGACTAGAGCCCGTAGATTTTGTTCCATGAAGGGTGTCCAGCGGATAGAATTCTCTCTCCTGACCATTTGGGAGCACCTAAAGAGATCCTGAGGTTTAGTCTGCCAAGTTCTTGCCACACACACACACCAAAAAAATAAAAATAAAAGCACTTACATGCTCGTCCATACATAAAAGGCCAGTACTGTCCTGCGTTCTTCCATGGTGCGGGCAGTATTAGTCTGCCCAGGCACACAAGACTTGCCTGGATGCTTGGGAAGCCAAAACTTCTTGACGTACGTGTACGCTGTCTCTCCGTTCACGCTCATAAACCCCAGGTCTTGTGCCATGGCGAGCCCCAAGTTGGTCCAGAGCGATAGCCAGGGCTTGTCGGTCCTGTGACAGTGAGGCCATTGCATAAACACCAGCAGACCCTGCAGCAGGTCGAGATTTCTGTCGAGTTGGATCACCACCTTGTTGGCGACGGCCTGTCTCAGTTTGTCGCCCAGGGTATAAGCCTCTTTCATGGAGCAGGAGGCACATGCCATGATGCTGAGCCACAGAAAAGGGTGAGCCTGTCGAAGTTCTTTGGCGGATAAGGACGGAGGCAGATAGACTATAGGGCAGAACCGCACCATGTCCTTCCGGAACAGGGCTAGATTTGCTTCTGCAACATCATCGGCGATAAGACCTGTAATATTTGGTATGAGCATATGTGTCTAGCAAGGGGAAAATCACTCTTCCTCTTGAAATGCCCAAAAGAAAAAAAACAAGGCAGTTAAAAAGAGGAAGAGAGAAGAAGATGCAGGAATCGTCAAGCATACAGTCATATTCATAGCCCACACCCACACTCGATGGACTTGTTGCATCCGTTGCATATGTCTCGCCAGAAGCAGGTCCTGCTGGGCTCTCATTGGGGGTCGACACGGATGACAACGATGGACCAGTCGACAGCCCAGCTAAGCCATGGTTCTCAGCTCTTGTATTAGAAGGTTCGTTGGTCTTGCCGGGAGCTCTGATATTGCTGGCCTGTAACCTGATCAGAGAAACCAGGTCATCCAGCTTCTCCTCGAGATGGGCAGTCCTCGAGGAACCAATTTTCCTTGGATTTCGCTTCCGGTTTGGAACGGATGGGTTACACTCCTTTTTAAGCCGGAAGCACCTAGAAACGCAATGATCGAAATATTCCCAAGTCAGACCAAGGATAACAGCGATGAGGGAAGGCTAGTTTGAAAAGGAGTCATGACAAGGAGGAGAACTTCTTGGAGGGAGGGGGGGGGGCGATCCATAGGGGAAGAAGAGGAAGCTAATTAGTTGGACACAAGCAGCCAGCGTCGACCGTTACTTCTATACAGCACTAGTGACCATTCTTCTAAGCGCTAAATTATTCAGAGAAACGCCAAGATATAAAAAAACACATGGCTGATCCCGCCCTGTCCTAACAATACCAAAAGTGTGCATATATATATATATATGTGTGTGTGTGTGTGTGTGTGCGTATGTGAAAGTGAGAAAGGAACTTACCGCTCGCAGGGTCCTCCTTCATTGACGTGTATGCATTTACATTTCGCCTTGGCGCAGTTCGTACACGCATGTCCATAAGGGGCGGGCATACCCACGGACCTGCGTGTGTCGGACGGTGTGGGAGACTTCCCAATGCGTCCACTAGATGACTGCATGGCGAGACTGATTCTTGTGGCCCGATGCTTGTGTGGGACTCTCTCTCTCTCTCTTTTTCTCTTTTGGTGCTGTAACGGTAAACTCTCGGCGGGGGTCGGAACCGGGCCAGGCGTGCAAACCCTGCCGCGAACACCCAAAGGCTATGGCACGCAACGACCAGGTGGAATTCACGATTTCCACATAAGAAACAAGTCGGAATGTCGTTGGTGCAACACACACGAGAACTCTGAATATCGGTTGGGGAAAGGGGAAAGGGTTAGCTCACGCTCGAAATCCGTTCAAGAGGCAAGAGAACAGTCAGAGAGAGAGAGAGACGGGGGGAAGTAGGCCTGAGCTGGAACGGGACCGGAATCCGATTAATCCCGCGTCGGACCAAAGTCATTGGGGCATATCGTCTGACGTTAGAGACGGCATGTTGGAGGACTCCGAAGTCCGAAGCCCGCGTCCATTGAGGGTAAATTTCGACGTCAGCCTACTGTACCAATTTTAAAGTTTCTCTTCCTGGGGTAAATCGGTCGATCTTATGATTCGAAGATCTACGATATATGAATTGTGCTAACGAATCTTTGAGATGATAGGGCCACTGAAGCATGCCCAGATGCACGTCTTACTCGGTTAGAATAAGAAGATGGACTGTTTAGTATCCTTCAGAACATGGGCGAATGGTGCAAGCGGATAAGTACTGCCTATTGATACTATGGCACATGCAGATGAGATGGATTGAATCTCAATAATTAATTTATGTTCTTACCACTGTGTGCATCCAAAATGATCCTGCTATGAGCCAACAACTTCATGTTCTATGAAGCCTGTTCATCTAGCTCCTTTTTAAAGTTATATAATCAGTCTTCATAATCTCAAGGCTTGTGAGTAAGTATTTATAAGATAATGAGCTTTTAGGTGTAGATGATGGCTTGTCAGATACAGGCAAGCCCTCACTCGCAGGAGAAAATAGTAAAGAAAATAGTAAAGATCAGGAGACGGAACAGGTAGTTAGTGACAAGATCTTGTGACTGTTGTCTGTTGTTGTCATAAATTCGAGTAAGACGATGGCATTCCCCAACGGCCTCATACTGTCCACGACCGGCAAACATGATCTCAGTATGCATCTGTTTGGGCCGTTCTCCCACAATAAATACCTACAAATTGACTACTGAACCGAAGTCTTATGTAATATCGAAGTTGGGTGCGTCGATTTAATGACCCCTAAGATCCCATGTGAAGTTGGTTTTCCATACATCAATATGTAAGTATTGTCAGTGAATGGAAGAGGTGCTCTGTATTATTTCCAACTTGATAAAAGTGTCCGTCATTTGCAGAAATTGTGCATATTCACATGCCTCCATCCAAACAGGCCAAAACCGTTTAAATACAGATGTAAAACAAAATGCCTGGGTTCAACATAATCAAATATATGTAGATACAATGAATATATATACAACTGAGGTCCATATACACAGTCGTCACAACTTAGTACTCTCAAAGAAGACTCATTACAGCGTAATCTCGATAATCTGACCACTCAACTCGGTCGTCGAGTCACCACGGGTGGTCATGTAGATGGTAGAGCTGTCACCCTTGAGCACCACAGAAGTCGGCCCACCGGCCAAGCTGGTGTCGTTGACGAGCACCGTCAGGTCGCCCGTGGTCAGGTCCACGGCAGACAGGTAGTAAGGGTCCTGGGCTCCGTAGGCGATGGTGCCGTTGATCTGGAAGTCATCCCAGTCCTCATCGCCGACAAAGTTGGTCACGACCTCGACGTCGCCCGTGGCCACCAGGGCGGTGCCGTTGTCTGCGATGGGTACACGCGCCAGGATCTCGAGAACAACGTTGGTGAAGTAGGCGTAGGAACCATCGGCGGTGAGCTTGAGGCCGTCGATGCCGATCGGGGTGGTGGAGTTGGCTGGGGCCAGCATGTAGTCGCTCGAGATGGCCTCGGCGACGGAGCCAGTGTCGATGTCGACGCGCCAGAGACAACCCACACGAGAATCGGCAATGACCAGAACGTGAGAGTTGGAAGGCAGTGCAGCCATGCCGTTGAGCATGATTGCGTCGGGCCTGTTTGAAATATCTCATGTTAATCACGATCGTTCACTAAAAATATTATATAAAAACAAACGAGGATGATTTGATGGGCAGAAACAAATGGCTGATAAAAAAAATACTGACAGGGTCGCAACTGTCTCAAGCACAGTGTTATTTGGGTTGGCTTCGGTGGCCTCGGTGAAATCGACGGTGAAGACGGTCTCGTTGGTGTAGCTGTAGCTGCCCCTGACGCCTCCAATAACAGCAAACTTGTCATCGTCCACCCTGGCAATGCCAGTCAGAGCTGTGACCCCAGGCAGGTAACGGACAACCTCGGCTGTGGGCTCATCGGCGGTGGTATCGATCGTGTACAGCTCAGGGCCGGTGAGGGTGGTGAACAAGAGCTGGCCATTGGAACGGAGGATACTGTTCTCGATGTCGATGTAGGTCGTGAAGTTGAAAAGCTGTTTGACGGTCTGGGCCATCACAGAGCCTGTGAGGGACGAGAGGGTCAGGGCCGCAAGGGCCAGGCTGTTCTGAGAATGCATGATGGAGCAAAGGCAAATCTCAAAAGGGGAAGAGGAAGAGAGGATTGGACGGTGTCGTGTCAAAACTTTCACACACGCAGACAGACACAATACCAACAAAATTTCAAGTCGTCAGGAGGTGAGCGGTGGCAATATATACCATACAATGGTCACAGATCGCAGGGCTCCTCAGAGGAGGCGGAGGAGGAGGAGGAGGAGGAGGAGGAAGCTAGCTCGGCGAACGAGGCTGTCTCCATTTTCGGTCCGTGCCTAACAAGGAGAACGTCCTTGGTCTCAATCCTACGATAACGTCAGGACCGCGATGGTGTGGGGTGAATAAACGGTAATCCTTTCCCTTTTGCTACTACAATTTACAGGGCCTTTGTCTTAGTTGCCAGTGGCACGTAACCCCGAATGCCCCCCAGCGAGACACTATGGGCATGCACTTGCGACCCACTTGTCTCCAGATGCGTGACTAGATTTTCTCGATTAAGCTTGTTTTTGAAGAAACTAGCTCGGTAGGCCTGCAGAGCCGAAATTAGCGATGGCCAAAGTTCCAAGTTTGCTCAGGGGCCGACGTACAAGCCGCGCATGCTTGACCAGGGGGCCAGAGACAAGAAACACAAATTTTTCCATGCTCGTAGATACGAGGAGTCAGTCCCATGCCAATGGGGACTAAATGCATTATGCCATCGTAAACCAAACAGATGCAACTCGTACTCTATTGAGGTAGGGTCGCGTAGAAGAGGATGCTGCGTAATGATCATGTCCCCTTGGGGACATTTTTGTTACTATTACAATAGCATTGTAATGATTTTATCTGCCACCACGAGAATATTGCCCCACAATGGATTTCCATGTCGAGGTTGCTCGGCCGGCGAGACAGAATCCAGAATCATTACGTCGTGCTGATAATATCTGTAGTAGTATTAGGTGAGGAGAGATGATCACGACAGCATTGGATTTGTAAGAAGAATAAAAAAGAAAGAAAAAGGTGATCCCTACTCTGCTTGACAGGGCCCCATGAATGGGATCGCAGCAGGTGAGGAGGTGCCAGTTTCAGATGAGAAGGAAACTCTTGAGCAAAGAGAGACTACAGGTAAAAGTGCCGACTCCTGGCATGATTAGTGGGTGATATTTGGTTCCTTCATCATGCCTTAGAGTTGTTTGCCATTCGAGTCGGAGAATAGATGTTGTAGTGGCCGTTTAGATTTAGCACACCAGACCACGGTAGTTTACTACATAGTATGGTAGAGAGACCATCGAAACAAAAATGGAAACGGACAAGGTTGCCCCCACATTCCGGGGGCAATTGGGTATGATTTGCACCGGGGCGGGTCTGTGTATACGCAAGACGGGCGGACATTGTGAATCCTGATCAACAATGCACCTTGCACTATGGAACATTGTGGTTCTGGATTCAAAGGTCTTGAGAGAGGCGAGAAAGAGACGACTGTGCGATCCGAAATCATCATATCAAGTTAGGTCGTCGATTTCCATGTTGGGTACGAGGGACTATTTATCACACCTGTAATTTATATAGAAAGCTTCATAGCATTGGGTATATCATATAATTGAGTCGTGGTTCCACCGGATGTGACCTTTCATTGGACGATTTGCAGGACTCGACTCGGATTCCGGAGGTGCAGTTCGGGTGTATCGCACGAGATGAACGCCTACTTACAAGTTACCTGCTGCAAAATATAAGTGTGTGCTGACTGCAATGCTAATTATGCTTGCTGGCCTTATCGAGAAAAATAGAAGAAAGAAGGAAAAAGAGACAAAAAATTTGGGCCGGAGAATGGACGGTAGGGCACGATGTGGTGCATCGAAAGAAAGCAAAAGCAATGCTTGCTCATTAATCAATTATTTCCAGCTGGACATGACTGCAATGAGACACCCTAACATGCACAAAAATGCGTAGATATAACATGCATCAGCAAACTCGCTCCAGTGCCTCCCGGTCTAACGCCCGCCGATGACGGACCAAGAATGCCTTGTCTCCCCTTTCTCTCTTAGCGGAAGACTCTGCTCCGCAAAAGTCAATGAGGTCTAGGCCTTTTATCACTTGTGCTGACAGGGCTCACTCGACGCACGGCACGGAATCCCCACACAGCTACCCGCGCGCTTGACATCAAAATTCTGCGCCGTGCTGTGCTCGAGAGGAAGAATATCGAGCAGCAGTGAGTGAGTCGAGTTGCATGACAAGCGGGGGTCTGATCAGCAACAAGGAGATCCAAATCGGGTCAGGATTCAACATCACGACTTTCAAAAGACCTCTAGAGAGAAAAGGAAGAATAAAATCTACTTCACAGGTGATTAACATACAAGAGCCCTGGTATCCATCATCCCCCATCCCCCCCCTTTCCTTTCGAGAACATCCTATTCAACAACAATTTCTCTGACCAGTAGTAGTACCAGTGATCATCATCATCATCATCATCATCATCATGACAACCACCAAAGGCCAAGGAGAGGATTATATCCTCACATTGTCCTGCCCGGACAAGTCTGGCATCGTGCACTCGGTCACGGGCATTTTTGCCAGCCAGGGCATCAACATCCTGGACCTGCAGCAGTTCTCGGACCCAGTCTCCAACAAGTTCTTCATGCGCGTGCACTTTGGACCCGTCTCATCGCCTGACACCCTCAAGACCTCCTTTGTGGACCTCTCGGCTTCCCTCGACATGGACTACGACATCCGGCCGGTGGCCAACAAGATGCGCGTGCTCATCATGGTCTCCAAGATCGGCCACTGCCTCAACGACCTGCTCTTCCGGGCCAAGGCAGGCCAGCTGCGCATCGAGGTGCCCGTCATCGTCTCGAACCACCCAGACTACGAGCACCTGGCCAGGAGCTACGGCATCGAGTTCCACCACCTGCCCGTGACCAAGGACACCAAAGCCCAGCAGGAAAGCCAGATCCTTGAGCTGGTCAAGAAACACGGCATCGAGCTGGTCGTCCTGGCCCGCTACATGCAGGTCCTGTCGCCCACGCTGTGCGCCGCCATGAGCGGCAAGATCATCAACATCCACCACAGCTTCCTGCCCTCCTTCAAGGGCGCCAAGCCCTACCACCAGGCCTACGACCGCGGCGTCAAGATCATCGGCGCCACTGCGCATTTCGTCACCGCCGATCTCGATGAGGGCCCCATCATCGAGCAGCGCGTCGCGAGGGTCGACCACAGCATGAGCCCGAAGGATCTCGTCGAGGAAGGCTCCAATGTCGAGAGCCAGGTATTGGCCGCCGCTGTGAAGTGGGTTGCCGAGAGGCGCGTCTTCCTCAACGTTACGAAGACGGTCGTCTTTAACTGAGCTTTAGGCTGTTAAAAAAAGAAAACTGAAAGAGAGAAAAAGAAAAAAAAGAGAGAAGGTCGGGTCCTATAGAAATAGAATAGAATCATCCATTTCGTCGGACCAAGACGATGATGACCAAGGTACTGCTCAGGCAAGGAAACATCTCGTGACTGTCATGACAGAACGAGAATCATCATTCATGATATCTATACACTTTTTGTAAGTGAAGCAGACGGTAATAAATACAGGAACCATCTCTCACCCAAGGCTTTGATTATCTCACTGGCTCCCCTGTAGTAAACCCTCAAGAGTCGATTTAATATCTTTAAAGATTGCTCTGGAAACATTATACACTCGGTGCCTTTGCCATGAGACACGCCCTATTACTGCTGCACTGCTGTTGACAACAAGACGTCTCCCACTCAGTTGCTCTGATCCATGAATGCACTTATTTCAGCAGATGCAGGTGGCTTACATGCATTTGGGTCTACCCCATCTGTGCTCCATCTCTTTGAGGCACAGCCCCTCCCCCTCCTCCCCTTCATGGCTAAGTATATTGCTTATTAATTATCTAGCGTGAAATCCCCTGATGTCAATGTCCGTATCTGATCCTTTTGCGTCTTGAATTACTATTTAATCAATAGTCGTCGACCAGCTCTTGATTTTACATGACAACAAGCAGCTGAGCTTTCCTCCTCCTCCTCCTCCTCCTCCCCAGGTTTTCTTCATAATTAACCCTCAACTCAATCCCAACTCGACGCAGGATCTAGCTCCGCAATGTCGATTCCTGACTTTGACCATCTCCCGCCTGTGGAGGGAATGCCACAAGGCTGTGCCTGGGGCGTCTTCGACAAGGACGGGAAGAAAGACCTCCTGGGCACGCTCAACCTTCTCACCCCGGCTGTGGTTGCTGCTGCGGCTGCCGAGGTCAAGGACGGAGTGTCAATATCATTAAAGTAAATTAACCCACTATCCTTCTCTATTCCCTGCTCAAAGAGATGCCAAGAGTAATGATCACTCACCTGACCATCCAACGCAAAGCTGGCCGCTCAATGGCATTAAGATACCCGTCCCAGGGCGTAAAGCGCCCGTCCATAAATTCATATCCTTCTTGACTCCGAACGAGCTAGTTCCCTCGGGATGTCACGGATGGGACGACGAGCTGGAGTTCAACACACAATCCAGCAGCCAGTGGGACAGCCTGTGCCACGTTCAGCATCAGCCGTCAGCCCTGGCCTACAACGGGACCAAGGTCACTCTTGACGGCCTGTCCTCGCCCCAGACAAGTGCCGAGAACCTGCTGCCCACTCTCGACCACTGGCACGCCCGCGGCGGACTTGTGGGCAGAGGCGTCCTGATCGACTTCAAGGGCTACATGGACTCGCAAGGCCAGCCTTACCACTGCCTCGATGGGTACCGCATCACAGTCGAGGACATCGAGAACGTGGCCAGGCACCAGAAGGTGGAGTTCGGTCATGGGGACATCTTGATCATCAGGACCGGTATTACGGAGATTTTTGAGAGTCCTACGCCCGACGACTTTGCCAAGATGCAGCAGTACAAGATCTCTGGGCTGCACGGCTCCGAGGAGACGGCGAGGTGGATCTGGAACCAGCATTTCTCTGCGGTGGCGGGAGATAGTTCATCGTTTGAAGCTTTTCCTCCGCTCAAGGCAGATGGCACAGGAGGTTCTGCCGGCGATCTCGGTAAGCGGATGATGGGCAGCATTTTCTTTCTTCTTTTTCTTCTTCTCTCCTTTTTCTATAGCCTGATCACGAGGATATTATTATATGCTGACAGAATCATCAGTATTACATCAGTACTTTCTCGCAATGTTCGGTATGCCTATTGGAGAGCTCTGGGATCTCAAAGCCCTTTCTGCGTATTGCAAGAAGACGGGGAGATACAGTTTCATGTTGACCTCGGCGCCGTTGAACCACCCAGGTCTCGTGGCCTCTCCGCCGAACGCACTGGCTATTTTTTGACATGTCTCGCCAAGGACAGACCCTCGAGCTGTTAAGTATCGAGGGCTAACGAGGTATTAGATGGACGTGAAACGTTTTGCAGGATGAGATATATATCTAGTCTCTATATCACTTATGAAGAAAGCCCCTTTCTTCTGCGCCTCCTGTGCGCGTGTACGCGTTTTGTGGTGCTGCTCGTTGATCTCAGAGAGCAACCTTGGCATTCATTATCATGGTTGTAATCCAATTTCGATTATTTACTGGTCTAACTCCAGAGATTTTCTTAGGATAACGAACAGGCCTTGGCCCCCCCGCCCCCTTCCTTCTCTTTCTACGTATTTAAGTGATGAATTGCTGAAGTTCTGTGAGATTTGGGGGGGGGGGGATATATCACAATCTTAGAACCTGCTGCAGTCAAAGGAACTCGGCCATGTATTTGAATATGAAGTTCTCCATGAACACGGCATGGTGTGTCCAAACAAGCTTTTAGTCACCGATATATAACTCAGGCAGTTATTCGCCCTGCAGCGGCCTGCACGTAACTACTTTAGCACCCAGTGAATCAACAGCACTCATATTCATTGGTCTCTCCACAACACATGAGGGTAGGCCAGCTCCTCCCCAAGATTCAACTCAACACTCAATCAACACCTCTCCCGCGAGATCTGCCGGAACCGTTCTCCACTTCCGAGGCTAATAATGAAGGGCCTCTTCATGCTAACTGTATGTATAATAATCTCTCTGGGTTACCATCCTGCTGCAGATGTGCGTTGGCAAGCGCTGGATTCTGCGGCATGATTATGAACCCGTGCAGGGGAAGGTACCCCGCAGGCCTTCTACGAGGGCGTCCTGGCGGAGGACAGCAGCGGTAGGTTCAAAGGCCAGGACCCCAACCTCGTGTGCTGCGCCAGGGCGGGCAGCCAAAAGTACGGCGCGACGCCAGCGCCGTGCGGGCCGTACATGCCCACGGCATGGAGGTAGGTACTATGTACAAATCACCATGTACCATTAGAGCACTTTATTGCTGTGCGTTGTATAGTAAGTCCTGCAACGTTGCTGGAAGATCATAGGCCCCATCATCGGATTACCATGGTGCTTACGACCGATCAGCGGTTGTCCGGCAGCGCTGTGATAGGCTCGATCGAGGTGGTTCCAAACTCCGTGTCAAGAGAGGGGCGTTGGCTGCAGTAGTAGTATGCACTTCTGCTGCATGCATACGCTGGCCCTCGAGTGTGTGGGGTCAGCTGTAATAGTCAACGCCTGGAAGATAAAAGGGCCAAACCTCGCTCTTCTCTCTTTGGTATCTTCTTCCCTTCTCTTCAAGCCACACATACTTCTGTGACAACGAAGAAGTCAAAATATCTTTTGAAAAATATTCTACACCGGATTAAATCCCATTTGTCCTCTTCGCCCAAAATGTGCCCCGCCGGACAGTGCAAGTGTGACCCCAAGACCTGCGAGTGCGCAGGCTGCAAGCACTAAAATCCAATCTGCACCGTTGAGTATGCCCTCCCTCTTTCCTCTCTCTGTTCATCTCTCCAAGCCCCCTCATCGGTTGTGGCGTGCAGGATATCTGACAATTGTATCTGCGTTATCAGGCAGTAGACATGAGTAGGATGCGGGAGAGTTTGGGAGAACATGGAGGGACTGGAGTGAGATAAGAGATTTCGTCGGGGGGGCCAACAACGGAAGGATAAGGGTGGGATGGAGGAGGTCATACGGAGGATCGAACAGAGAAAGACATGTCTCCAGTATAGGTACCCATGCTATATGATGTTTGTTGAGCCCATATTTTTTGCGTGTGATCAAGGATTGAGTTTAAGTCCGTGTTCGAGGAGAAAGATCATATGACCAGACGAGGCAGGGTCCAGCGCGGGGGATAAATGATAGGCAAAAAGGCGGGGAAGATTGGTTGCGGATGCAATAGCAGAGGCGGTCTCTATCGGGGGCACGCCACCGTGGGTACTTGGGTGGTCCTCATTGGGCAGTTATATTCATCAGGCGTAGTGAGTGACTTTTGTCATCCCTCGCAAGAGATCTGCATTAGGACCTTGAGAGGTTGTGACTACGGCGCAGGACCCCCTCTCTTGTCACGGATGCTGTAGGTACAGTACAGCAAGCAGCCGACACTTCGGGTGGCTCTCAAGACAGGCTCCATGCCGCGACTCCCTCAAGTTTCCCCTCCCCAACGGTACTCGGACTCGATCAATCACAATAACCACACAGTCACATACACGTCGCATCATCCAACAGACCCCTGTATTTTTTTTGGTTGGAGAAGGTTTTTTTGTTCTTCTTTCTTGGTTTTTTCTCGTCCATGTAGGCTCATCTCAGTAGTTCAGGGTGTATGGGTCCCTTTATCTGGGGACCGGACCTGACGAATAAGCCAGCATTGTTTCCCATCCCGAAAAGCCGTCCGTCGCCAAATGCAAGACCAGACCATCCCACGCCGATCTAAGCGCAAACGTAAAAAGAAGCACACAAAAGGTTTGTCGTTGGTACGAGCACGACCACTAATCTAGTAGCCGTAGGCCTCGAGGGCCTTGGTGGTCTTGTCATCGACCTTGGCGTTCTTCTTGGCCTCGGTGAGTTGTCGTCGGGCGGCCTTCTTGCGCTCGTAGTAGGCGGCGCCCTTGGCCTTTCTGCGCTCCTCGAGTCTGTGTACACAACATCTGTCAGCAAAGCTGGTCTCCAACCAACATATTCCACCCGAGAAATTCTGCTCCCCATGGGGACCCCAGAACAAACACACCTCTCAACCACATCCTGGTACTTCCAGCCAACCTCGTGGCTCAGACGGCCGACGGTGCAGTACTTGCGGCCGGGCTGCAGACGCAGGACACGCAGAGCCTGGGGGACGACCATCTTCTTCTGCTTGTCGTAAGGGGGAGGGACACCCTCGAAGACCTTGAGGCGCTCAAGGGCGGCGGCACCGCGGGCGGTCTTGTGGGGGATCATGCCGCGGACAGCCTTGTAGAAGATGCGAGAGGGAGCACGGAAGTGGAAGGGACCTGGTAGGAGTACAGTCAGATATGTTTTGTCTCGATCGATGATTATTGCGCCTTGGGAGAGGCGGGAGGGGGAAAATTGTCGACTCACCTCCGCGGGTGGGGTTGTAGCGGGTCATCTTGCGCAGGTAGGCGTGGTACTTGACTGTATATTCATATCTCGTCAGCTTTCGTCAGGGTTTGAATCTGTTGACGTTTCCCACTGTCCATCATCGATAAACTCAACGCGAAACACCGGGTACACCTGAGCATTGTAATGTCGAGAAATCGATTGTCTTGGGGTGAGGAAGGAGAAGGATTGGTTGTTGTAGGTGCAAGACGTACGCTTGGCACGGAAGAACTCTCCCGAGATGTTGAGGGCCTCGCAGCGGACGACAACGATCTTCTGGCCGCTCAGCAGTTGCTTGGCAACAATGCTGGCCAGACGGCCCAGAAGGTGGCCCTTGCCATCAATGACGACCTGGAAGACGCGCACAAAAAACAGTCAGCATCTTTTGCTCTTCCCACGGTATATTTGTGATGTGTTGTGATGATTGGATCCCCCTGCCCTCGCCGCCCAATTTTCTATTCGCATCGCAGGGGGTGTAATCTCGTTCGCGTCGTCGTGCATCATGGGAACTCGTCTCGTCCATCTCATCTTCCGAAGCACCCCAAGATGAATGGAAAGGTTGGCGAATCCTTCCCCATCGAGTTCTCGACCACACCAGCGTTGCCAACGATTTTCGAGCCGGCTCAGGGCGGACCATTCCCCATTCCTCCTCTTTCAGATTGTGCGGCGAGGGGCCATAGTCGATGATCGCACTGTTCTGTGTACACGCGCGCGCGTGTGTTCGTGATGGGAATTGGGGGTGGTGGGGATATTGTACTCACGACCTGCTCGAAGGAGGACATCTTTGTGGAGTTGTCTTCAACCAGACAGGAGGGAAAGGAATAAGAAGAAGATGCTCAGAAAGGACAAACTTCGAAGTGAAACGAAGTCTGCGAAATATTCTGAGTCGTCCCTGGTTGTGGTAGGGTTAGTATTTGGGAGGGAGTTGGGGGGAGGCGATGGGAAGAAGATGGGACCTGGGCCACACTCACGGGGAAAATTGAGATACCCACGCAGTCTTGCGCCCTGCTGTAAGTGGCCCGTTCTCCCGCTAGCCCTCTGCTTTCCTGCGGGCAGAGCCAGCGAGAATTTTTAGGGCAGCAGGTCCCACGTGATGTGCGACCAATCAAAACCCCACCTACGGACCCACTCCTCTCTTGCCCTACCCGTGCCAGTGCCTGCCAGTCCAACTGCCCAGCAGTAGCACTTTGACGACACAAGGCGGCAACTACTATGAATCTACTGTAGCGGTCTTATCGTATCAGGGCTACTACTTTTGTTGCCGTGATAGATGGATGCTTGTTTCCACATATTCGACGCTCGCATAGTTTGCAGCTGCGGCCAAGGGCGTTGGCAATTGAAATTTGCTCACCCTTTGCTTTGAGTACCTGAAATTCTTAAATCACTGGCATCGAAGCAAGTCCTGCATTGGAAGTAAGCACTCGAAAGAGACATCACCATTGCAATCTACGAGAAGACATCTTTTAGAGTCACTTGCCAAAAAAAAAAAAAAAAAAGGTTGAGAATATTGCTATGAAGGTCACACCCACCACAAAAGATGCAATTTGATGCCCGTGGGCCAAAAAGGCGAAACCGCTCTGCCTCAAAACCGTGCTCCCTTTACGCCGGCGACTGTCATGCTCAACCGACCTTGTCTTCTCAGTAATCTTTGCTGCGCCCTCAGAAAAAGGTACAGAGACCTGTCTATGCAGCCATCCGTCCATCCGCCCATCCGCCCATCCATCCATTCATCCATCCATCCATCCATCCATCCATCCATCCATGCATGCTTGCATGATATGAAAACTGGACCCCATGTCCTCATGATCTGCGCCACGCTACATTTTGGCCATCACAACATGAAAAAGAAAAAAAAAGATGCATTATATACTTTTGAATAGAGTGTTGACCGACGGGTGTTTGAGAGAGAGGAGAGAGAGAAGGGGGGAGGGGGTTGGCAATTGCGCGCCTCTCCATGTATGGTTCTGCCTAACAAAAGTCTTAGGCGTTCACCCTGCTGTCGAGTCCCTTGAGGACCTCCTGCACCGTCCTGACCAGCTCCTTTCTCCTCGCCCGCGCCTCCTCTTCCCCGTTGGTCTCCACCTCGTCAAGCTTCAACAGCACCTGCTGCATGACCGTCTCGGAGAGCTTGCGGTGCTCATCCTCCCGCTTCTTGGGGTCTGACGGCGGGCTGGCGGTGAACTGGACGCACAAGGGCAGCAATTTGGTCGTGAAGTGCGTGCTGATGGCGTTAAGCTTATCGATCGGCCCTCCTGGTGCGGCAGCAGCCGCGCTCGCCCCAGATACTGCGGACGCAGGCGACTGCGGTCTGCTCGCACCGGTGCCGCCGCTGGGAACCTCCAGATTGCTCTCCCGAGGGCTGTCGCTTTTCCTGCCCTTCTTGCTCTTGCTTTTGTTCTTCTTCTTGGACTTCTTGGGCCGGGCTTCCTCCTCCCTGCCCACCACCACCACCTCCTCGCTGCTCTGGCTGCTGGAGTCATCGTCGTCGCCAGGTTCCGGCAGGACCACCAGGATCTCGCTGTTGTTCTTGACGTTGAAATCACAGACCGGCACCAGGTTGTCCTTCAGCTGCCGGCCCTTATACAGCAGTCTTATTTTGTCTGTCCTCCGGTCCGATAGCTTCATAATCATCTGCACGCGCTCCCGAACGTCGCCCACCAGCAGCTTGCCATCGCCGATGCTGTAGGCAGGGAAGTGCTCTGGGTAGGTGGCGCCCTTGTGCTTGATGAGGAGGACATCATCGTCGTCAATGACCAGCGCGGGGCCGCCGCCCGCCGACCGCGTGTAATGGCTGCCGCTGCCAGCAGGGTCCTGACCGTATCGCCCGTCCATGCCGTGTGTGCGCTCGAGATCTTCCGACGTGATGTAGCTATAGTCCTCGTCCCTAACCTCGGGGACGCCACCTCGGCCGTCGCCCAGGCTAGAGCCGAATGGTGATAGGCCGCCGCGCTCGTGGCTCGACCAGCCCCTCCGTGACATCTTCTCTCCGCCTGCCTTCCTGTTTGCCCTGTTGGAGACTGACTTGGCGTAGGCAGTGGGTATGGCGCCGAGGAGGAGGGCGGCGGCAGCAGCGCTGCTATAGAAGAGAGCCGGGTCGACACCTGTGGTGGCCTGGATATATTGTGAGGCGCTGTCGATACCAGTCTGAACCGAGGGAGGCAGCTGCTTGACCAGGCTGGTAGTCAAGTTGGCAATATGCCCGGCGATGACGGCACCGGAGGATGCCAGGGTGGAAGGAGGTCCGGAAGCCACCGTGGGCGACGTTGGAGGGTCCTTGGAAGGACACGGACCGGGAGTTGGGTGTAATTATAAGAATTTGTTGTCTGGGTAGAACCGAGAGAGAGAGACGGGTGCGGCTGTCTTTTTGTAATCGTCAATAGCAGCCCTTTTTGGGGGGGTGTGGGACTGTCTGTGATCGGGGAGGGCAGCCTTGCGATCTGAGGAGGGACAATGGGAGGAGGTAGCTCACTGACTGAGTGACTGACTGACTGTAGTTTGGTTCGTCAAGCCAGAAGAAACGTGCCCTGAATCAGTGAAGCGGATTTTCTTGGGGGGCTCGAGGCCTGGATTCTGACGTGATAAGGTGGGGCCGATGCTGTAATGCTGGACGCCAGAGATGCTGTGATGCAGAGAGTGCGCGGCAGGCTGCATGTGCTGAACAAACAAGTGCGTCCGAAACTTGTCTCTCGTGAGCCCGTGAGAGACCAGATAGGTGAAAGGCTGTGTGAGTTGAGATGGGGGACGAGTCGAGCTCGTGCAAAGGCTGAAGAGATACGAATGGTATCACTGAAGGATTCACACCCTCCTGTCGGTTACGAGATCCAGTTACAAGGATCGATAGACCGGCAAGAAAGAAAAAAAAAAGTTATCGGCTTGAAATGTGCTGCAGAAGAAGTTGGTCGACTTTCTGATGCTGGCGCTGTCGTCCGGGAATGAAGACGCAAAACTTGGGTTGCTGGTTGGAAATGAGGCTACGAAGGTTTCTTGGCCAGGCCAGGCCCAATCGAGGGGCTCAGGCGCGGCCCAATCAAACCGGCCCTGACGTGGTCAATACAGGGTTAGGGTTTTACCGCCTTCCCTTTTAGACATCTGGACGCCTAGATGGGATACGAGAGGGGATACGAGGTCGGCGACACAACAACCTCGGACGATGTACACATATTGCTCGCTTGTATGGATTTATATGGACCAGGATAGTTACAAGGTGATAGACGAGGCGACGAGGTGTGTAGTACAACACAGACAACGTGTCACGTCGGTCACCCGGACTGCGCATGGCGGAGAGACTTGAACCTCGTCTCGTCCAAGTTATGCAGGCTAGAGGATCACGCGAGTTGGCAGCAAAGCTATGTCTCGTGTGTCTTGCTTCATTCTGAGATGAGATGAGACTGTAATACCTGGATCATTCTGTCTACGAACAGTATCGTAGCAAATGCCACAGATAGAGGTAAACGCCCCTTTGCCCATTTTCTGCCACCAGAAGGAAGCGTTCAGTATGCTGGGTACTGGGGTGTTCTCCTGGACCTTGGACCTGATGCTTTTGTTATCTTGTTGCTTTTCCAAATTACATGCAGCCCTACAGGGCCTACATGGTACACTACGGTAAGGGTCGTCGGGTGGCGATGATTATGCTGACTGACAAGCATTCACCACCCCTCGTCGAGATTTGGAATTGCTCAAGTACATACCATAGTACATAGCATGTGGCCTGTAATAGTGGATCCTGGGCGAGCATTGCGTCATTTTCAGACCTGCAAACAAATTGAGAAGCACAGGGGCGCACAGATAATGTTCTGTATGTATGTATATACAGTAAGGAATTGCTACATAATACAATCATCCTTGGGTCATCTGGCTTAAAGAGATGAAATGGAACGTTTATTGTTCATGCAATTACCATGTATTTAGGTACATCCGTTTCAGGACCAGTGCGCGACGAGGCAAAGAATCCAAGCGAGGTCGGCCAGCAAGGCAGGGGGCAGCCTACAATCTTGTAGAGGGGTGGAGGGGCAAGAGGAGGGGGGGGGGGTAGTAGTGTACTAAACATCCAGGTACGGAAAAGCCATATGACATCTCAGCGCTGAATGGAGGTACCGCAATATATGAAGATCAGTTAACGGGATACAACGGTGTCCCCAATTCTCGACCACTGACAAATCCAACCTAGCTAACAAGCTGCAGCAGATATTCCTATTCCCAAGCCACCATATCATTACTACGTACTTAGTATATGCAACATTCTCATATAATTATCGAATCCCCCTCTGCACCTCCAACCCGCTCTTGACTCTTCTCTCAACACAACACTCACACGAAACCTCCCCCCTAGTCAATGTCCCTCCTGCGCAGATTCTTCTCCGGAGTCTCAACATCACCAATCAATATGTCCAGCGCAAAGGCAAAGGCCGAGCTCCTCATCAAGGAGAACCCCGTGATGGTCTTCAGCAAGAGCTACTGCCCTTACTGCCGGGCCACCAAGAAGACCCTGCAGGGCCTGGGTGCCGACTTCAAGGTCTACGAGATGGACGAAGAGAGTGCGTAGCCTCCCCCTCCCCCCCCGCGCGCGCTTCTCTTCTCACCACCTACGTGCCAATCCCCGCTGACGGTTTGCTTTCTTTTCTTCTGGTGCTGTATAGGTGACGGCTCCGATATCCAGGACGCTCTCCAGAAAGAGGTCGCGGCCGCCGAGGGCCAGCGCAGCGTGCCCAACATCTTCATCGGTGGGGAGCACATCGGTGGCAACGACAACCTGCACGCCCTCTCGCAGGATGTCCTCAAGGCCAAGCTCAAGGGGGTCGGCGCCATCGCGTAAGGCCTGTCCCGCCCAAAGCAGCGTTTAGTACTCTCGTTCCAATCCATCTATCATCAACGGAGTGGCATTGACGACTACAGCACGGACGGCAAGGCAAACCTGTGATGGTGGGAGAGTAGAGTTGGAGAGGGGGAATAATAAACAATAAAAATTTATCAAAATCATTCGAGTAAAGACCAGAAATTATTCCTCGCTTGCAACTGAAACAGGTTCCTCTGGGTATTTTTTTCCAAGGCGTGATGCTTCTTATTTTTCTTGGTTTTTTTTTTTTTTTTTTTTGCCAATGGTAGTAGAGATGATTGCTTGGGAAGAAGAGGAGGAATCGCTCGCTACTATATGACCTGCGCTGCCACCGTCCCCACAGGCCTCTCCACAAAGCTCATGACGCCGTTCACAATGTTCTGCCTGGCCTCCTCGCTCGCAATCCTCTTGCCCGCGAGGTAGTTCATCCACAGCGCCCTCGAGATCCTCTCGTCCGCCACGGCTCCCAGGAGCTGTCTGCCCCACGACTTGCCCTCATCGTAGACCATTGTCAGCTTGCCGTCCCGGTCCCGGAGCAGCAGCAGCTCCTTCTGTTTCGGCACCTTTCCCCTGCTGAAGATCCTCTTGAACTCCTGCATGGCCTGCCCAAAGGCCTCGTCCTTTTCCTGGCCCGTGCGCGCCTGGATGGCCCGGACGAAGCCGTCGCGCAGGTGGCCAAAGTCTGTGTCGCGAACCGGTACCACGCGCACCATGCTCCGCGCTGGCACACCAGACCGGAGCAGCTCCTCCCAGACCTGCTCGCCCTCGACCACGTCCAGCAGCTTCTTGCGCAGGTCGTCCTTCTCCGTCGAGACCAGCGCCGAGGCGATGGGGTTGATCTTCTTGACGAGGCGCGCCTGGAGCTCAGCTATGTCCGCCGTCGCGATGTAGTACCCCAGCACATAGACGTTGATGCCCAAGAAGGACACAGAGCGTGTGCCCAGGCCCACGAGCGTATACTCGGTGTCGCTGGTCTGACTCGGTGGGACCACGAGGGTGGGGGAGGTGACGCTTGGAACGCTGTCGGCAGGTGCCGCGGGGTTGTCCCCCTGCGCGCTCGGTCTCGTCTCTGCAAAGTCAGGCAGCTCGATCGTTCTCGGAAACACGGGCACCGTGCTGTTCCCCGTCGGCACGAGCTCGCGCCCTTCCTCATCGTGTTTGACCACCTGCCTCCCAGCAGCATTGTTCAGCGGGTGGCCCGCTGGCAGGCCCGAATCCAGCTGGGTCCCTCTTCCCGCCTTGGTCTTGGTCTCCCCCTCGCCATCCCTGAGCAGCACATAGATCTTGTAGGATATGTAGATGATCGAGATGAGACCGGCGGCGGCACCACCAGCTAGCATCTGCTGCCGCGTGTTGTAGTACTCGGCATGCTGGCGGGAAAGGCGCTGGACGTTGAGGTTGTCGAGGGCTTCGCGGCGTGAGGGCTGCTGGCGTGAGCGCTGGAAGATGGTCCGGCGGATGGTGTGGGAGCAGCGTGGGCAGGCGGTTGGGGCCTGGGGGAGGAGAGGTCGGCCGAGGGTGCGTGCTAGAGGCTGTCGCAGCATGCTGGGCAAGCTTGGTGCTGTGGATGGGTTGTCGCGCAGAGCGTTGTTCAAGAGAACATATCAATACCAACTTTTATGATTGCACATATTCGAAGAGGAATACGGGCCCTGAACAAAGTTAGCTGGACAATTAATTATTCCTCGACGATGTGCTGGAGCTCGCGCGTAGGGTCGGTCAGTCATGCCATTTGATTCGCCATCTCAGCTTCCTTCAGCTATTGCATAAACCCTTCGATAGTTGACGAGTTTACGTCATCAATATGCACATAACAGATCAATTAGTCCGTTTTGCCATTCTATGTACAACGGTATACGGTCTCAAGTCCACGCTGCTAAGTAAAGTGCTTTATCCTCTGCAACGCCCCCCGTCTACAGATTAGCCTCGTCCAAGATTGGGCAGGGCTTAGAATTTACCGTCATCAGTCTGTATTATTTGCTGGCTGCTTGCTCCATGTTTGGTGTGTACAATTCATAGCATAGTCTTTTATTGCTGCCTCCCGAGGAGGAGGAGCGGCACATCACTGCATACAGGAATCACCAATTAGAAGTGGAAGTTTATGCGAGTTCGAGTCGGATTGAAACGAGACCACGATCATGGTAACCGAAGATTCAAATGAGAGACAAATAGTTCAAGAAGGGGAAAAAAAGAAAAAGAAATTAACACAAAACCCACGGAGAAAAACACGAGACCAGAAGGAATGTGGTGCCATGCTGTAGTGGTTGGTGTTGCTTGAGCAACAGGGCCAACCATGGCAACTGGATAACCCACCGCTCACTGTTGATCTGAAAGGCCTGGGGCCGGTTCTGCTGGGAAGTAGCGCCTAGCACCTAGCAACCAGCACCCAGTGACCAGCGACCAGCACCAGGAATAGGATATTTAAGCCAAGGTCACCCGGTCACCCGGTCAGCCGGCCACCCGATTCACGGATCGACCCGTCTACTCCCAGGGCTTCTTCCTCCTCTCGACCCAACTGCTGGTTCATTCAGGTGCTGACTACTCTGACCGCTGACTCGATTCTAACGCGGGGGTGACGCCAGCCAGCCAGCCTCGCCATCAGCACCTCATCTCGAGGACCTGACGAACTACTTAGTAAATCCTTTCCCCAAGACACACACGGTTCGCTTCAAATCCAGCCAAGTGCAACAGACCAGTGTCGCACAACCGGTACATTGTTTAAGCAGCCCCTCTTCCTGGTGGAGCATACAGTGCACTGCATTGCATTTATTACAGGTAGCAAAACAGCCAGTGCAGTGGCAGCCAAACCCGCCCCTAGCCTTCCCGTTAACTTCAGCGGGGCCGGACATTTGAGTTTCGGTAGCAGCACAGGCCTAACTCGGGCGAGTGAGTGGCTGTGAGTGGTTCTGGGTTGGGGGTCTTTGGAGCCGGGCTCCCTGGTAGGACTCATCTTCTCGTCTTTTCGTCCTTGCGCCTGACCTCACTCGACCTTCCTCGACACACATTTGAACCACGCTCCGTCCTCTGCGCCCTTCCTCGGCCACCCTCCTTCAGTCCTCCTCCTCAGGCCCTCCTCCCCCGACAGACATCAGATCTGGTCTGTCCCTCGCCCTGCCAAAAGGGGGGAAACAAGGCTCCCTCTTTCTCACAAAACAGACCACAGACAAACAAAGACGCAGTAGGGACGACGCATCGGATCCAGATCCAGATCCAGATTCCATAACCCAGGAGGACCAGACCAGGGATAGGGCCAGCCTGCGAATTTATTGCATCACCTGCAACTGCCAGCGACCGACGATACTAGTACGGACAGAGTGATAACTGCAGACCACGTCTCCGATCGGTCATCATATCTTCCCTCCCTTCCAACCTGCAACCCGCCCCTGCCTCGACCCCGAACGATCGATCTCTCTCTATCTCTCTCTCCCTAGCCTCAACCTACACAAAATCTGAGACCCTGTCTCCCTTCCTTCTCTCCTTCTCTCCTTCTCTCTCTCTCTTTTGTGCCCCCGTCTAGTCGGCTGTGCAACACCACCACGCACGAGGCTTCGACTCACACAATTCTCCTCACTCTCTCACCCCCGCTTCGTGTCTGCTGCAGGCCTGGATCGGTGGCTGGGCTCTTGTCTGTCAGCCCGTTGCAGCCCAAAAGGGGGCCTCCCTCCTCCATTGTCGACACCGTCCCGTTCCCGACATCTCGACTCGATCGACTACCCTTCTTGGCGCCCCCCTCCCCCCCCACTCGATCACTCGTCGCCAGACCCACCGTATACTCGTCCTTCAAGAACCTGGAGAATCACCACGGCAGGCTGCGTCACTGTCCGTGTCTGCTGCATCTACGTGCGTCACATCTGCCGCAACGGGCCGCCGAGTGTTGCACAGGCTGCCCGGCTACAAGAAGCACGCACGCCTGGCCATCCTCTACCAGACCGCTGGTAAGACTTCCCCTTCCCCTTCCCCTCCTCCTCCTCCTCCTGCTGCTCTGACCCGCAGACACCACCACCCCCAAGGGCTCTAATACTGATTTTTGTTTACGCAGACAAGGCTCTACGTTCTGTCTCTCACACATACTAATACCACAGATACATCAATATCACCCCGCCTCACCTTAAACCATGGCGAGCCAGAACGCGCCCTCTCTCGACGCAATAACCAACAGCCGTCAGCCTCGCAGTCCTCCTACGCCATCCGCCGCAGCCACTGGTGATGACCAACAAGACTCGAGGTCTACATCCTCGGCGAGCACCCCCCTCCCCGCCGAGGAGTCCGATTTCTACCTCAATGGCAATGATTCCGAGTCATCCCTAGGCGTGCCCAACCTACAGGACATGCAGGTCACCGACGAATACGAGTGCCTACCACCGGTCCAGCGCCTGCCCAACGAGATACTCATATGCATCTTCTCCAAGCTGTCCGCCTCGAGCGACCTCCTGAACATCATGCTCACCTGCAAGCGATGGTCTAGGAACGCTGTCGACCTGCTCTGGCACCGCCCCGCCTGCACCACGTGGAAAAAGTACGAGATGGTCTGCAATACCCTGGGCCGCGAGCAGCCCTACTATGGCTATGCCGACTTCGTCAAGCGCCTCAACCTGGCCCAGCTGTCGGACCAGGTCAACGACGGGAGCGTCACCCCCCTGGCCGTCTGCAACCGCGTCGAGCGGCTCACCCTTACGGGCTGCAAAGGTCTCGCCGACACGGGCTTGATTGCCCTCGCGACCAACAGTTCCCACCTCATGGCCCTCGACATCTCTGGGGACCACCAGATCACCGAGGAGTCCATCAAGGTCATTGCCGAGCACTGCAGACGCCTGCAAGGCCTGAACATCTCCAGCTGTGTCAGGATCGCCAGCGAGTCGCTCGTCCTGCTCGCCGAGAGCTGCAAGCTGCTCAAGCGGGTATGTCATCTCCGCCCACCTATCTGCCCTTGTTGGCTCTCCCGCCCCTTCTCCCCCACTTGCTGGAACTCTTTATGCTGATGATGATGGTCCCCAACAGCTCAAGTTGAACGACTGTACACAGATCACCGACGACGCCGTCCTTGCCTTTGCCGAGCACTGTCCCAACATCCTCGAGATTGACCTGCAGCAGTGCAAGCTGGTCGGGAACACGCCGGTCACATCTCTCCTGGTCAAGGGCAGCTCCCTGAGGGAGCTCCGGCTGGCCAACTGCGAGCTCGTCGACGACACTGCCTTCCTGTCGCTACCCGCCGGCAGGTCCTACGAACATCTGCGCATTCTTGACTTGACGTCGTGCGTCAGGATCACCGATCGTGCTGTCGAGAAGATCATCGAGGCCGCCCCTCGCCTCCGAAACGTTGTCTTTGCCAAGTGCCGCAACATCACCGACCAGGCCGTGTTTGCCATATCCCGGCTGGGCAAGAACCTACACTACGTGCACCTCGGCCACTGCGTCAACCTGACGGATGAGGCCGTGAAGCGCCTGGTCCACTGCTGCAACCGGATTCGGTATATTGATCTGGGCTGCTGTACGCATCTGACCGACGAGTCCGTCACGCGGCTTGCCGTTCTGCCAAAGCTCAAGAGAATTGGTCTGGTCAAGTGCAACAACATCACCGACACATCTGTCTATGCCCTCGCCAAGGCGAACCAGAGGTACCGGAGGCCGAGAGACGGCGACTCCAGAACCACAGCAGATTATTTCTCCAGCGGGAGCAGCTTGGAGCGGGTTCACCTGAGCTACTGCACACAGCTGACCCTGAAGGTAAAGTTGTTCCCCAGCCTGGTGTATGTGTGTTGTGAACATGCGAGGCTGACTGTATGATTTCATGTATCGTGCAGAGCATCATGAGACTCCTCAATTCCTGTCCACGCTTGACCCATCTCAGTCTTACCGGGGTTCAGGCTTTCCTTAGGCAGGACTTGGAACAGTTCTGTCGCGATGCTCCCACTGGTAAGGCACCCACTCGCCGCTGCTCAGGTGGACCTCCACTTATCAGACGCTGTCTTGATTGCTGACTCTTTTTTCTTCTTCTTCGGTGCTCGCCCCTAACAGAGTTCACTGACCACCAGCGAAACGTGTTCTGCGTCTTCTCGGGTGCCGGCGTCTCCAGTCTTCGTCGTCATCTGAACAGCGATGTGGCGTTCACCCACCTCCGGGATACGACTCCGAATGGACAGCCGCGGCTTGCCCAGAATCCCCTTGACTTCGCCTTCGACAACATGCAACCGATGGGTGAGACAGGGCCTGACATCGGCTTCGACGAGCGGGAGAGGGACGGAATCGAGGACGACGATGTTCTTGATGACGGCAGCGAGATGGTCGTTGATGCTGCTCCGCCCCCTCCTCCCCTACAAAACAGCTCCGTGCAGGCTCCAGCAGGGGGCGCCAGCCTGATCCCACCGGCGCCGCTGCCAGCACAGCCTCCAGTGCCGAGCAACAGCTTCCAGTGGAACCCTCAGAGCCAGCACTGGTACCCAGGGCAACAACAACACCCGCTCCTGCACAGCGCACCGCTCCCCAACGGACCTGCATTCACGGCCCAAATGAACTTTGCGTCTCAGCCTGGCGGTCCACCTTTCCCCGAGACCAGAGCGCCGCTGGCGTATTGGACGCGTGGGCAGCCGACGGCCAGCACGGCCCCTGTGGGCCTAGGCAGCGGCCCAGGTCCCAGTACGGCGAGCATGAACGCAAGTCACAACAATAGTGAGACCTCCAGCCAACCAGTCCACCCAGCTGAGCCGGGCGAGGACGAGGATGAGGATGGTCCGAGCAGCAGCAGTCCTCCTGGGCTTTCGTCATGAGGTGTGCCGCACACACACATACACGCGCGAGTCCGCCAATTCCACGTGCGGTGATGGCTGTCGTTGTGTGCCTATGACTGCTGTCGGCCTACACATATTACGATGGCTGGTCCAAGTGGATCGATCACTTGGGTTGTCTGGTACAAGGAGCATGACAGAAGGACGGAGGGGTAGTTCGAAGCTTGCGGGACACACAAGACAGTTCAGCGGCCAAGAAAAAAGGGGAAAAAAGGGGGCTGATGACAGTAAGACGTAAGTGTTTAGCATGCTTTTTCTTTTGGCTTTTGTGATCAACCATGCAATTAGCGATACCCAGAGGCAACAAGAACGGTTGTGCGAGATAACGACGGTGATCCTGCTAGCATTGCGATGACACTGGGTAAAACTGTACAATGCTTCGAGGGAGTATGCGTTCTTTTCCAGAATAGGGAGCGTCACGAGGGGTTAGGTATCATTCAGCAGGTTTCCACTGTCTACTCTCAAGATTGTGTAAAGTAGTTGTTTTGTTACCACACCTGCCTCCTTTTTTCTTATCTTTTCTCTGTCTTCCCCCTTTTCTTTCCTTTTCTTTTGAACACATATAGCCTTGCATGCATAATCGGCTCTTCAGGGTATGGAGAAAAAGGGGGAGAGGGGGGGGGGGGTACAGCCGCTGGGAATCACGACTTCTCATCCGATGAAGATGAGAACACACGAATTGATACCCAATGGAGGAGAGAGAGGGGGAGGAAGAAGAAAACCAAGGAGGGGGGGAGGGGGGAGGTTGGATGGGAGATATTGACAGCACCACCGTCTGCGCCCGCCCACAGGACCGCGCAAGTCGAGGGTGATCTGAAAGGAGAAAAAGGGAACAGCAACAGAAGCAAAGATATTACAATTGCCTACTTTGTCATTGTCTTTGTCAAGAGACCTCAGGCTCACTCATGTTTTTATCACTACTTTGCCGTCTCGTGCTTTCCGTCTTCCAACCCCAGGTCTCCCGGCGTAGGTCCGGCACCGATCTCTTTCAACAAGCCCTCATTCACGTCCCGCCTCCCCTCGGCGCTCTTCAGCACCTCCATCAGACGGCGAGCTCCCCCGGGCCACATGCCGTCTGGACCCCTGGCGGGCACATTGCCCTTGAGGATCTCGTCCACCTTGATACCCTTGACACCATAAAATGCGGCATTGGCATCCGGCCTCGAGATAATAATGGTCCCATCGGCCTGGACCCCGGCGTAAAAGCCCCTGCTCTTGACATAGCCCCACACAGGCTTGGTGCTCTTCAGCAGCGCCGCGTCGACGGCAGCACCAACACCTACAGGCCCAGCCACCAGACCGACCTCGCCGCCCAGGGACAACCTGGGGCGCGTAAAAGCAGCCACCGCCTCAGGCGTGCGCAGCACACACACGCAGTCGTAGATGTCCAGACCAACCATGAACCCGGCGCCGAGCGTGTGGACCAGGAACCCCGAGGGCGGGGACCACGAGGACGACGACGACGACGAGGAGGAGCGGGCGATGAGGACGCCGGAGCCGCCTGCGCCGGAGATGTGGAGGCCTGTGCGGAAGGTGGTGAAGATGGCGAGGCCGGCTGCGGATTCAATGACTTTTTGGGGAATCTTGACTAGGACTTTGGGCTTATGTTTGGGGCCGGTTTGAGGGTTGGTTGGGGTTGGGGAGGTTGTTGGGTCCGTGGTGTAGAAACCGTCTTCTGAGATGGGGGTGTTAAAAGGGGGGAAAGAGATATGAGAAAAGGAAAGGAAAGGAAAGAAAAAAAAGGGGGAGGGGAGGGGGGCAGGAGGAAGTTATACATACTGACAAAGGACTGGAGGATCCTAGCGGCCTTGTCACATTCAATGTCCAAAGTCGAAGGCCACCAGGCCTCGGAACCAAGCTTGTTGGTCAGCTTGTTGACGGGCACGCCGACTCGGGTGCTCCACTGGAAGAGGCGCTCCCTCATCGACACCTTGCTGTTTCCGCCGGCCTGCTGTTGTTCGGTTGTAGTGGCTGCCAGCCCCGGCGAGACATGTCCTGGTCGAGGGGGTTTTGGGGGAGGGTGTTCATCGTCGGCTGTGGTGGACTCGCCAGCAGGACCCGAGGGCCGGGGAGGAGTAGGAGGAGGTGGAGGGTACTGGTGCGAATACTCTTGGTACTGGGGTGGTCTGGCGCCCAGGCTGGCCGTCTCGGCGTAGTAGTCTGGATTTTGATGCTCGTGGTCTTGAGGAGTGGACATGTTGGAAGGTTCTCAGAGGAGGAGGAAGAGGAGTGGGGTTTGAGTAGGGGTGGGTAATGGTGTGTTGGAGGGGGGGGGGGGAGGGAGGGAGACAAGTGTATAATAGACCAAGTTTGATCTAGGTGAAGCGCAAGGAAGAGAGTAGGGTCTATATAGATGTAGTGTTTCTGTATTGTTCATAGATTTAGCATCCAAGATCTCGCTTTCGGATCAAACCTTCAAGGCTGTGTAGAGATGACATGGTCTCTCCCCACTGCGCCCCTCTATCTCAGCTGCCAGGTAAGTAATCAAGAAGCAAATGACTATGAAATAAGTTTCGAGATGGGGAAATGCAAGAGGGAGAGGGAATAATCAGGCACGTGGGAAATACTGTGGCTGAGAGACGTTTCGTTGCTATTGCTTGTCAGTATAGCCGACGCTTGACTGCCAAATTAGAGCAATACACACCTGAAAAGAGAGACAAGACGGTCCTGTGATTGTGATGTCATGCTGCAAGGTCTCTATAAGCAGTATAAACCGGCAAAAGGGAGGGGGGATAGGGGACTATCATTCCCCACTCATACCTATCATAGGAGCAGCATAGCCTCAACCTTTGGTTCGCCCGCCAAAAGGCATCGCCTCGTTCGGATTCTAGCAAGGTCACCTATAGGGATGGGTTCAGTCCGAGGGAAGAGAGAGACACAAGAGCTGGAATGGAGAAAGACAAACATATTCCTGCAGGACTGCGCCGTGGTTGTGTGGTGGGCCTAGAACAATGTAAAATGATTGGCCAGGTCGCCAAAAGGCAGTGCAGCTCTGAAATTTTGTCCCATGTACCCATATGAAACTACTATTCAGTACAAATTTCCTCCAGTATCTAGTAAATGGTAGATCTATTGTCGACGTGGCTGCATGAACAAAGCAGGCCGTTTTCAGGCTCGCTGAAGGCAAATCGTTGTCCAAGAGGAGAAAAGAGAACAGACAGAAAGTAACTAACACAAGACAATCAAAGATAAGTGGTAACTCCCCTCATCAGAGAAAAGGAGATACAGAATATTCATAGATGGTCCCTCCGATGTCCTCCGACCTTAAAGTGATAAAACAAGTACTTTGCATATCCATCCCCAGCCCCTCTTGCTCCATTCATGCGAACTTGCAGACATAGGCTACCAACTACTACCCCTCATTATAAAGACAATTTCCCCCTTTCATTCTAAGGCTTTTCTTATTCTTCTAAAAAGAAAATGCAAAAATGCAAGTGTCCGAGGTGAGACTCGAACTCACGACCTTTGGATTGGTGCTCCCGATGGTTTGTTCCACCGAGTCATGCTATGAGACCAACGCTCTAACCAACTGAGCCACTCAGACATCTTTCAGATGATTGGATGAAGATTTGTTGGAAATATGACTACTTATTCGTGGAATTTTGGTGGCGTTTCAGTGTTGTTCTTTTGTAGCTCACACAGAAAAGACGGCTTTAACAAAGAGACAGCCCACTCTTTTAATCAAAGCATAACTATTCAGAGAGAGAAGGGGGAAGAGATAGGGATCATTGGTAGATAGATGGACGGCATGAGATCCTTTTGGTTGCCCTCTGGTCATTGAAAAGAAGTCAAACATCTCTTTGACATGCTAGAATTAAAACCAGAAAACTGCCTCCATACAAACAAATAACTTCTACTTATTCATACATAGCTATCTTTTACCACGCCCACTTGGCCATCGCCCCACGGGGCCACCTTCTCACCCAGAATTTACGCCCCTCATCCAACAACAAAATCCCCAGTCCATACGCCATCGGCAAGAACCAGTACTCGACAGGCACCGCCGCCGTGCCCAGAACATTCTGCAGCTTGGGAATGTAACACCAAAAAAAGACCATGACCAGCGCAAACAGGACCGCAGGGAACAGCCACAGGTTCTGCGTGGCCCTGTTGCCCAGCGGCGGGTGCTGGAACAAGGACAGCCGTCTTGTTCTTACCGACAGCAGGTTGAACCACTGCAAGACGACCAGGTTGACAAAGTAGATGGAGCTGGCCACGCTCAGCTTGTCCGTGTAGTACACCTCGTCGACATCAGCGGGCAGGTTGCCGAACCCGAACCACAGTGCGCCAAAGGGGATTCCGCTGCGCTGAAGATACCAGTAGGACATGGCGAAGGAGGCGAGCGTCTCCATGACGCCGATGAAGCCGTACGACTGCACGATGAGCTTCCAGTCCACCAGCCTGTCAACACCGATGACGCGCGGCGGGCGCAGCAGCACGTCGGCTTCGGGCTTCTCATAGGCCAGGGCTGTGGCGGCCAGACAGTCCGTGAAGCAGCTAAATATGGATACAAATTCCTCATGGATTAATAACGTAGAAAACCAAGGCTGAAGGCTTTCTCATTTCGATGGGCAAAAATCCGACTTACCAGATCACAATCATCAAGAAACTGCTCAAGACCTGCGGCAGACCAAACGCCACATTGGTAAACACGGGCCAAAACTCGGAAAAACTCCCAGCAGGCAGCAGATACGCAATCGTCTTCTTGAGGTTATCAAACATCATGCGCCCAAACCGCACAGCCTCGACGATACTCCCGAAGCTCTCGAGTAGCACCATGTCCGCAGCCTCGACCGCGATATCACTGCCCGACCCCACAGCGATGCCTACGTCGGCAGCCCGGAGCGCGGGCGCGTCGTTGACGCCGTCGCCTGTCATGCCGACGACCAAACCCCGGACCTGCAGCTCGCGGACGATGCGCAGTTTCTGCTCTGGTGTGGTCCGGGCAAAGACTACTTCTGTGTACGAGTAGGCCAGCTGGTCCCACTGGGACTCGTTCATGGCCATGAGGTCAGGACCTGTGAGGACGATCGAGGTTGGCGAGGACGCATCGTTGTGGGGTGGGTGGTGGTGGTGGAGGGTAGATTTGGTGGTATTATGAGTATTAGTATTGTTCAACTCCGAGGAATGGGCTAGAGGATGTCTGCTAAGGGCAGAAGCATCTCTAACCGACGCAGCAGGGCTAGTAATAATCCCACACTCGGCCGCGATGGCCTGAGCCGTCAGCGCAAAGTCGCCCGTTACCATGAAGATTCGAATCCCAGCACCTCTTAACGTCTGGATAACCTGTGGGATCTCAGGGCGCGGCGGGTCTGCTATGGCCACAAGCCCGACCAGCGTGAGGCCGGACTTTGCCTGCTGGGTCACTTCGCCCTCAAATGCGGAGGACAAGGGCGACGTAGACCGAATGGAGCTGCGTGAGAGGGCCTTGTGGGCGAGGAGAAGCACGCGACGGCCCTGGGCAGAATACTCTTGCTGTATGGCCTCGATGCGCGCTCTCGTCGCGTCGCTGAGGATGTGCGATGCTCCAGTCCTGCCGATGTAGCGACTACAACGGTCGAGGAGCCTGTCAGGGGCGCCCTTGATGGTAAGAAGCCTTTTGGAGAAGACCATATATGTGTCAGTATTGCGGAATGAATGTGATAATATGTGATTAAATCTTTTTAAAAAAGGAAAATAGGGATGTTCTTCTTCTTACATATCACCAGGTTCAAACATGGAGGCTGTATCCATAGGAACTGCATCTTCAAGGCCATCAGGGTGCGTGAGCCCCAGCACCCTGATCATAAACTTGTTCTTGCTGTTAAAGGCAAGCTCAAACTTTGTCTGCCAGCACCCCTTCAGCTCCGAGATGGGGCCCAGAGACTCAGCAAAGCGGAGGATGGCAGAGTCAGTCGCATCGCCGTGGATCTTGCGCTCGGCCAAGGGCAGTCTTCGAGTCTGAGAATCAAACTCGGCCGAGTTACAGAGACTTGCTATGGTGCGCAGCTGGTCGAGGGCGTTGCCCGCGAATCTGCCAGCCGTGTTGCGCTCTGCGACGAGCATGTCTCGTGCCGCGTCTGCTGCCATCATCTCGAGGCCCAGACAGCACTCCTTGACCTGCATCTTGTTCTAATCGCCAAAAGACAATAAGCATATAAACTGATTGATACTAATCAATTCTTCATAAGATTTGGGTCAGATTTTGAACACATACCGCAGTCAGAGTTCCGGTCTTGTCTGAACAAATGACGGACACTGATCCCAGAGTCTCGACAGTCTTCAGAGACTTGCACAGGATCTTGTTCTTGCGCATCATGTTGGCACTGATTGTCAGACTCGCCGTCAGGGCTACAGGGAGGCCCTCGGGAATAAAAGCCACCGCCACCGAGACGCAGTCGACGATGAGCGTGGGGACATTGATCCAGTCTGGATGCTCTTTTCTTAGCCATGCGGCCCTAAGGAAATATCAAGTGTTAGAAAGACCAGTTTCATAGGCCGTACCCATCGCCAAGTAAGAAAGAGAAAGAAAGATGAAAAAAGAAGGAAAAAAGAAATATATCTGCTGAGACGTACCAAAGTATCAAGACAAGAATGATCATGATGGCCATAATTGAGCATATAATCAAGACAAAATTCAGCACCTCACGCTCAAGTGTAGTCATGCCAGTCTTGGGCTCATTTGTCAGTTTGGCAATTCTTCCAAACACGGTGCGGTTTCCTGTGGCAACAACAACACCAGTGCATGTTCCCGAGACACAGTGTGTTCCTTGGAGACCAATATTCTTCGTTTCGAGGTAGTTCATGTCTGTCGAGTCGACTGCGGCTGAGAGGGGCATCGATTCGCCTGGAGGGATGTTTTTTACAAAGTCAGACAATCATTCAAACCACAGAGAATCTTTTTTTCTCTTCCCCTTTAGGAAGGGAAATATGAAGAAGTTTTGTGAGGTCCTGCAGCCGAGAACGTACCAGTAAGAATAGACCGATCAAATTTCACATCCGACGACACCTGTGTAAACCTCACATCCGCCGGTAATTTGTTGCCAGCCTTGATCAGCAAAACATCACCAGGAACCAAATCAGACGCAAACAGTGTCCTCTGCGTGCCGTCCCGGACAACGTGGCACTCGTCAGGCAGCATGTTCTTGATGCTCGCCATGACGCGGCCCGAAGACCAGTCCTGCCACATATTAAACCCAGCCTGGATGAGGAACACGGCAACCAGGACGATGGCAAGGGCAAGGTTTGCCTGCGCAGGGGGGTCACCCAGGGGTCGCCAGGCGATGAAGACAAGGATGGCCGCGGTGAGGAGGACGGAGCCGAACCCCTTGAAGAAGTATCCCGCGATAGCCTTGACATGATGGGTCTGTGGTGGCGAGGGTGCGTTTTTTCCATAGCGCTGTTGGCGGATTTTTACTTGTTCTTCCGAGAGGCCGTCTTTGAGGGATGAGTTGAGACGTTGGATGAGCTCGTCGCTCGTGATGGTATGCCATTCTAGGTCGGCGAGATCTAATAGTTTAAGTATAGGGAGTTAGTTGTCTTGTGTGTCAGAGATGGATAAAACAGCTTTCTTTTGGACAAAGAGATTAGCCATCAAGGCTCGGGAAAACCAGATATTTACCTGTGACTGCAGCATTCTTCTTGTCTTTGCCCTTGGCGTCGTCGATATCAATCGATCTTCCCGGTAGTTAGAATCTAATTCCTATCAAACCAAAATAAAGGACAATCAATGATCTGCTACACCATCGTCTATTAGTAGCTTACAGAGTCCGGTATTGAATCGGTAAAACAGCCGCAGGCTCTATCGTCATGCTCGTACGGCCACTGACAGGACGAAACGGCTCAGCATCTTCTGAGATTACAGTCGACGAACGAGCCAGCGGTAGAGTAGCATTATGCTGAGTCGAGCCATGCTTGCCACGGCTGTTCGAGGCTCTGGCCGCTTCTTCGTCCGAAACCTTGAAGCGGATGCGGTCTGGGGTAGACCTTTGGTTGTCATCCTCGTCCATAGCGAGATAGGCCTGGTAGCTCTGAGAGACACTGAAGACCATATAGCAGGAGTGGAGGGCAGAAGGAGCAGTAAGTGTAGGTGTGTGAATAGGAGAAAAATAAGCAGATATGCAAGAAAAGTCTTGGGGAAAGAAGACCCTGACCACGATGGAGGAGGGGTTTATATTCGAGGGTCCAGGGACGAAATTGAGTTTGAAGTCACGACACAGCAGGAGGGAAGACTAATGTCAAACGGGAAGAGCATGGACTGATCTGGGATTGGTGCAATGCCCTCACCATGAAGATGGAGGCAAAAGGAGGTGGAGCGGGAGGATCTTAGATACTAGCAGACTGAGCCTTGCCCTCTTCAGTAGTACATATCTGTTGTTATATTTTGCTGCAAAGAGTTCTCGAAGGATAATCACAGTGTTCGTTCTCAATGGATACTCTGAAATCTCAAAAAGGCCTACTCGGAATGTTGGCTATTTAGCTTGTCAAATGATTTTACGCGGTCCGGAGGCAGTGCAACACGACCACGGTACATCCAAGCACAAGACTTGGCGGTTACAGCGCTCTAGCCAGAGCATGATTACACAACAAGGAAACATCATGGACGTTTTCCATGTGATTTGTTCAGACCACCCGAATCTACGTAGCAGCATGAAGATGATCCATCTGCACGCTCCGACGTTGCAGAGGAGTCAGTTGATCAAAATCCCTCATCGAGAAATGCTACTGTTTATTACTGTACGTGAACTCGAAAGCTGCTAATACGGCGGTGAGCCTGTGAGGGGAAGAGAAGGGAGGGGGGGCCTCTGGTCTCGTGGCTAGCGAACAAGGGAGGGAAGATGATTGAATAGATGAGCAGCTTGCATTATTGTGCAGCACAATGAGGAGGAGTAGGAGGAGTCGTCTCGCATCAGGCATCCCGAGGGAATTATTTCCCAGGCCATGCCATTGGCTTTGGGAAATGCCTCATGCCAAACTCATTTCGGGATAGAAGCCAACGGCCTTTTACGTATACGTTGTAACATGGATTGAGGGATGGGACGGGAGGGAGATGGTAGAGGCATAACAGGCGGTCAGAGATCGCGCATAGTCGCGGGATGCGGTCCAGGGCCTCTGTTTGATATTTGGATTCATGAACTACATGCACAGCCGCATGGGACACGTCCCCCTCGTTGCATGTGATGATGATCATCTTGAAGCGTATAGGGCGGCAAAGAGTGGAGTATTAGTCAAGCCAGTTTTGACTCCCTCTGCCCTTGGCACACACAAAACCCACACGTCATTATCACGGCTTTCCTAAACCGGCAATCCTCCAGAGGCCTCCATATCGACCCATAGCTACTTCGTCATCCTCGACTAATACCAATTGAAACAGAAAATAATATTTTTTTTATTTTATTAGAAAAAAAATCCCCCCTGGGTAATCATGTGGTCCCGTCGGCAAAGGTTTCGTCAGTATGAGCCAAGAGAAGGCCGGCCCAATGCATTTCTATTCGTCAGCTATCGCCTGGCCATGCTATTGCTCGCCTGTAGTGATGAGTTTCCTCATTGACCTCCCCGCCTTTCCCTCATCTAAAGAAAGAAAGTATAATACACACTTGTCAAGACTACAAATACAATCCCTCGGGTTCGCCTTCCTGCTTCGTCCGGAGCACTCTCTCACGAGCAGACCGGAAGTCGGACATCTGCACTCGCATACGCCTCTCTCGCAGTGCTAGCAGACCGGCCTCGGAGCAGATGGCCTTGATATCGGCGCCAGAGAGATCATCCTTCTGCGCGATGAATTCCTCCAGTTCCACATCCTCGTTGAGGCTCATCTTGGACGTATGCAGGTTGAAGATCTTGCGCTTCGTGTTCTGGTCTGGAGGCTCGAAGAGGATTTTCCGGTCGATCCGGCCAGGCCGAATCAGGGCAGGGTCCAGTGTCTCGATCTTGTTGGTTGCCATGATGACCTTGACGTCGCCGCGGTCATCAAAGCCGTCCAGCTGGTTGAGAAGCTCAAGCATGGTCCGCTGCACCTCTCGCTCACCACCCGACGTAGACTCGTAACGCTTCGTGCCGATAGCATCAATCTCGTCAATAAAGACAATCGACGGGGCATTCTCGCCAGCGACCTGTGTGTGTGTGTGTGTATCATATATGTCAGCGGAGAAGACCCTTTTATTGTTGATCTGACAAGGGTGCTGGACTGACCTGGAAGAGCTGGCGGACCAGGCGCGGGCCGTCGCCGAGATACTTCTGGATCAGCTCGGAACCAACAATGCGAAGGAAGGTTGCGGACGTCTGGTTGGCCACGGCCTTGGCCAAGAGCGTCTTTCCAGTACCTGGAGCGCCGTAGAGAATGACGCCCTTGGGCGGCTTGATACCCATCTCCTCGTACAGCTCCGGGTGCAGCAGTGGCAGCTCGACCGACTCCCTGACCTCCTGGATCTGCTGCTCCAGGCCGCCAATGTCCGCGTATGATTCGGTCGGAGCCTTGTCTAGCTTCATGACGCTGACGGCGGGATCCGTATCGTCCGTCAGGACGCCCACGATGCTGACGCTCTTGTGGTGCAGCAGGACGCTGGCGCCGGGCTCGAGAAGGTCCTTGTCGACAAAGCTCATGATGCTGACGTAGTACTCGGGGCCGGTGGTGCTGGAAACGATGGCGTGGTCGTCGTCGATCATCTCCTCGAGGGTGCCGACACCCATGGGACTTCCCCTCATGTCGTCGACGCGGCCGCGCTCGTCGGCGTTGCGGTCATCGGCGTGGTCGTCAGCGACGACAGGAGTAGAGCTGTCTTTGGCCGCCTTTGCCTTGCGGAGACGTTCCTGGTTCTCGACGTACTCCTCTTCGAGGAGCAGATGGTCGTGGATGCGCTGCATCCGCAGCAGGCGGAGCTTGCAGCGCTGGCTGGGGTAGACGGCGGGAAGCTTGGCGGCAGCGCTGGTACCACCCTGCTTTCTCTTCTTGCGGCCAACGCGCATGGTAGGCTTTGGTGGAGGCTCATACTTGGGCTTGTCCTTCTGTACGGTTGGAAACGAGAGAGTGTCAGCAAAAAAGGGCTTCGCAACCATCACATAGAAGAAGGCCGGGAATGAAGAATTGGGGGCATTATGGATGAAGCAAAGCGTACCTTCTTGTCCTTCTCGTCGCGGCCATCCTGGCCCGGGCCCATACCAGACTGGTTCTGACCCTGTTTTGAAGAGGATATCGTCAGTAGATGATGCTAGATGGATGCTGCGAGAGGGGCACACGGCCAAAAAAATGCAAGACGTGGACGAAGGCCATGGAATTCGGCGTACCATGTTGACAGTTCAGCTGCGAGGGACGTTCAGTTTGGGATTGGCGATGGTGGCAAGGCAGGACAAGAACGTTCGAAAAACCCAGAAGAAATGGAGTGTCTCTCTTCGAAGGGCCTTTGAAAACGCCTGGAGGTTAAGGTGGTTTGGACGGTTGACTTGTTGCTGATTGTTTGCTTTGATGATAAATGGGAAGCAGCCAGACAAGCTGCAGAGGTACGTGGATTGGGTCGGGGTTAGGTAATCAGGCTGCCACACTGACACGCAGCCTGGGGGGGGTTGCTGAACTGGTTAGTGCTCTCCAAAAGCTATGCATATTGCCTGCCGGGGCAAGGGGTTAGCTACTTTAGCTGGGACTCGAGGTATGTACCATAGTACAGCATGACTGTAGTACATGCATGGTACCTTGTAGTGGGCTAGGCCCCCCGCTGCAAAGCCAGTCCAATGAGGTCACTGCTGTAAGCTACCCATTGAATCTGCCTTCCACTGATCGCTCTTACTTTATCCTGCGCTGGCCATCCAAGTACTGAGTCGATTTGCTCATGAGTACCGCGGTACTCTACTGCATATGGGCTAGTACGAAGCATCTAGAAACTGCAAGCCTGCAAGACCACACTAATAATACCGAGTCCTCCTCCTCCTTCTCTGCAGCACATTGGAGCCTGACTCTTTCTCCCCCGCCTCACATCTTTCAGCTGTTCACCCGTGCCCAGTTCTTGTTTCTCTGATCACTGCCTCACTCTCTTGTAGCCTTGAGAAGGCTGTAGGGTGTCTTCACTGGATCGGATTGGGCCGGATTGGGCTGGACTGGACTGGGTCAATCCTGCTGCCTGTGACAGGTAACGGCGAGTCGTGGCACTTTGTTCGTGACCCCTCAACATTGAACTTAGCTTTCTGTCCTTGACCTCAACTGTAAAGCACCATTTTCGCCTTCCCTCCCTCTCTCTCCGCGCTCTTACCCCTCCACCCCTCATCTCCTCTCTACCTTCCAAAAGAAGAAAAAAGGGAGGGGTGGAAAAGGCCAAATTCCAGCACACGACAACCGTCGATCACACCTACCAGACTTGACCTGCAGCCTCAACGTCAGACTGAGAGTGTTCTTACCGAACCTTTTCTCTACTACAGGTTGGGTAGAAACGATCAACATCTCTCTTCTTTCCCCTCAATCCTCCAACATGGCCACCACTCGTGAGCGCAGGATTGCAAAAGAGCTGGCAGACATGCATCAGGACAGGGACAAGTCAGGTGTTTCTGCATCTCCCATCGACCAGAGCAACCTGACACACCTCAAGGGCACCTTTCCCGGCCCTCCAGATACCCCTTATGCCGGTGGGACATACGTGGTGGACATCCTGATACCAGACATGTATCCCTTCAAGTCACCCATCATGAAGTTTGACACCAAGATGTGGCATCCCAACATCAGCAGCCAGACTGTGAGTTCTATTTTTGACAACCGAGATGCTCACACGCGGTCCATCTCCACCATTACCGCCACCACGGCGAGGACTATCATACTAAACACCGTTTTCTGCGGTGACAAACAAAAAATACAGGGCGCTATCTGTCTCGACGTCCTTGGCAACGGCTGGTCCCCCGTCGGCACCATCAAGACCGCCCTCCTCTCTCTGCGCATGCTCCTCGAGGCCCCAAACCCCAAAGACCCCCAGGACGCAGAGGTTGCCAAGATGATGATGGAAGACCCCGAGTACTTCGAGAGCGTCGCACATGACTGGGCCGTCAGATACGCCGGGGCCCCGAGGATACATCCTGCCCCCGATCAGATACAGCGGAAGAGCAAGGCCAAGAAGGAGGATGACATTAACCGGTGAGAAGACATGCCCTTCTTCCTGTCCTCATATGGGGCAGAGTTGTGACTAAAACCCTCACACATATACTGACGGACCCTTTCTGGGATTTGGGGGGAAAAAACAGATATCAGGGCTGGAACAAAAACATGGTCGACCGCTTCGTCAACATGGGCTTCGAGCTCGATAGCGTCGTTGACGCCTTCGCATACGTGGGTATCGACCGGAACGGCGGCGAAGATTACGAGATGGAAGAGGCTTACATGGGAGATGTCACGGCCCGTCTCTTGGGCGAGAACTGAACACGAGCACACAGGTCGAGGGTCGGGATGTTGCATGGACGAAAAGAGTGTGGAACAAGCAAGAGCTGTTACTGTCTCGTCCCAAGGGGCATGGGAGCCCAGCAGGGCAGAGCAGAGAACTAGCCTGTGTTTTCTGTTCGTGCCAAAGACCCGGGGGTCGGCTTGCCCACACAAGAGCCTGGTTCCAGGGGCAGTCGGTGCAGACAGGAAACCAAGGGTGTGTGATACGGAGACAAGCATTGCTTTTTATTTTTTTGGTGTGTGTGTGTTGTTGCACAAGTTGGTGTTCAAGAGATGGGTGTCGACAGATCATGTCGTCTGCACAGCAAAGTCTTGAGGGATCCCTAGGGGCATGACGACCGACAGGTTTCCAAGTCGGTTCTGCAGTCAAGGCGTTTTAGGTCAGGCAAGGGGTACATGAAGCATTTTGATCACTCAGCTCAGCTCAGCCTCGCCATCAAATTCAAGGGGAGAATATTTCACGAGCTGTTATAGAAATCTCAAATCGAAGTCTACTATTCTTTGTGGCCCAACTATCGTGATGCACCACACCAGCCCAGCCAGGCCCGTCCTCGTACAAGAGACGCTAGGATAGGCTTACATATACGTATAGCTTGGTCCACCAAGAAGGTGAACGTATTTGGGTATGAGAAAAATGCATTTGGACACCACGCCGCTTCCACCCAAGTCTATGAAAAATTTGCGAATGAGAAAAGAGGCAGCCCCCCGTTCATGGGGCTACAATATGATGCTCGCCGAGCCTTCCTGTCATCCAATGGTTCCTTGTACACAGATTCATGTTCCCTCCGGTGAGAGGGATCATACAAAACTGAAGCCCACTATCTACCCCTCGAGAGTCGCATGAAGAGCCGTCAGGTCTTCCTCTCTCCAAATCGCCATGGCGGAGGCCGCAGCTTTACAGCAGGTCCCGTCGGACGAACTCGTCGCGGAGGGCCTTACCCAGACCGGCGGGCGAGCGCTCGACAATGACACCGGCGCTCTCCAGGGCCTTGATCTTGGAGTCGGCACCACCCTTGCCACCGGACACGATGGCACCAGCGTGGCCCATGCGGCGTCCAGGAGGCGCAGAGATACCAGCAATAAAGCTGACGACAGGCTTGCCACCGTTGACGGTGTTGTTCTCACGCAGGAAGTCAGCGGCGTCCTCCTCAGCAGAACCACCAATCTCGCCGATCATGATGATGCCATCCGTCTCCGGGTCCTGGAGGAAGACCTTGAGGCAGTCGATGAAGTTCGTGCCGGAGAAGGGATCGCCACCGATACCAACGACAAGCGACTGGCCCAGACCAGCCTGGGTGGTCTGGTTGACGGCCTCGTAGGTCAGGGTACCGGAGCGGGAGACGATGCCAATGCGGCCGCGCTTGTGGATGAAGCCGGGCATGATGCCAATCTTGCACTGGCCGGGGGCAATGATACCGGGGCAGTTGGGGCCGACGAGACGAGTCTTGGACTGGGTCTTGAGCATGGACGTAATGCGCACCATGTCTGGGAAGGGTGTCTTGTCAGATAGCTGCCGATGGCGAGACGTATAGTGGAGGGGAGCCCTGGGGGCAACTGACCATGTTGAGGGATACCCTCAGTGATGCAGACCACGAGGGGGATCTCGGCCTCGATGGCCTCCTGGATACCTCCTGCTGCCAGGGGAGGACTGTTGCAGTCAGCAAGACCGGCCTTATGTTCTGACCATCACATGCCACGTCTAGATCCTTGTGTGGATGCAGGCCAGCCTCTCTTCTGGGTGAATAATTCCTTACGGGACAAAGATTCCTGTAGCGGTCGCACCGGTCTCCTTGACAGCATCGGCGACGGAGGCGAAGACGGGACGGTCGAGGTGGGTGGTGCCGGCCTTCTTTGGGTTTGTTCCTCCAACAACCTTGGTGCCTGCAGACGAGAGATACGATGTATGTGATCAGACGCTTGTCATTTGTCGCGCAACAGCCTTCGAGGGGAATATGTAATTACCGTAGGCAATGGCCTGTTCAGCGTGGAATCTATGAAGAGAAAAAGGCCATGTTAGCATGCGAATCTCGTCGCAGGTGGTGGTTTTTGCTTTGCGATCTTTATTGATCTTTTCTTTAGTATTTTCTTCCTTTTCTTCCTTTCCTGGGCTCTTGCTCGAGAGATTTTGCGATAAGAGTCGCGACAGCAGAAGAGAAGCACAAAAGACAATGTAGCAACTTACGTTCCCTGCTTGCCAGTAAAGCCCTGGAAGATGACTTTGGTATCGGCGTTGATCCTGAGGTTCTCGATGGTGTTGGTGTAGGGGCCAGTCTGGGCACTGTAGGTCCTCTTGCAGAGGTGTCGCAGCGTCGAAGCCGAGGCTGTCGAGAAACGCGCTTGTCTTGCAAAGGCCTGCATTTTGGGTAAGCTCTGGCAGGTGAGGGAAAGGATGTATGAGGAGAGGAGAGTAGAAAGAAGGGCAAGGGAAAGGAAAAAGGAAAGGGTTGTGTCGCGAAGATGGAGGCTCGGTTCAGGTCGAGGTGGTGTTTGATTAAGCTTGGCTGGAAAGGCAGTCACTGAGGTTTGTTTCGTTGCAGCAGCTCCCAGTGACCAGGTCTTGCAGTTGTCTATTGCCCACATGCCTCACCTGTTACCCACTGTGGGCGGGCTCAGGGCTCCAGGGTACCTCCTCAGTACCGCTAAAGAATACTATCATAGCAAGTACCGTCATATGTACCACATAGGGATCCACACTGCTCCCAAATTGGAGTAGCTTTTTCTTTTCTTCCCATTGTGCCTGCCGACTCACCAAGCTGCCCCTGCTGCTTATCAGTCCCTTATCAGCCACCTAGACACTGCACTAACAGAATTTCAGAACCCCCACTACAGAGAAGTACAGCAGGACCCCCTCCTCCCATCGCTACTGCACCACCTACCACTGCCATGTACAACAGGTCCTGACGAATAGTTGATACTCTATTTTGAACATTCCCCACAACAACTTTTTGAGACTTCAACCCAACAACCCAACAACCCAACAACCCAACAACTCAACAACCTTCCTGCCTGCCTACTTCTTAAAGTATCTACCTACCTCCCATGACATTCTCCTCTCTATTCCCTCCATGGCGACCACAACGGTGACAGTGACCAAGTCTGGTCGCAAGAAAGATGCCGACCTGTCTCCAGAGAATGAGCGCTTCCTGCGATGTTGCGCAGACATCGCCAATGCCCTCATCGAGGACCACGAGGCTGCCCAGGACCATGCACGCCCGAAGAAGGACCTCAACCTGAACGCTGTTCGTTCGAGGCTAGCCAAGAAGCACAAGATCAACAACATGCCGCCCTTGACTGCAATCATTGCCGCTGTTCCCGAACATTACAAGAAGTACATCCTCCCCAAGCTCGTCGCGAAGCCCATCCGGACCTCCTCGGGCATAGCTGTCGTCGCCGTCATGTGCAAACCCCACCGCTGCCCACACATTGCCTATACTGGCAACATCTGCGTCTACTGCCCCGGTGGGCCAGACTCCGACTTCGAGTACAGCACCCAGTCCTATACCGGTTACGAGCCCACCTCCATGCGCGCCATCCGGGCGAGGTATGATCCCTTCGAGCAGGCGCGCGGCCGTGTCGATCAGCTCAAGTCTCTCGGCCACTCCGTCGACAAGGTCGAGTACATCATCATGGGCGGCACCTTCATGTCCCTGCCCGAGACGTACAGGGACGACTTCATCTCGCAGCTGCACAACGCCCTCAGCGGATACCAGACCTCCAACGTCCACGAGGCTGTCGAGGCCGGCGAGATGAGCAACACAAAATGCGTCGGCATCACGATAGAGACGAGGCCAGACTACTGTCTGCAGCCGCACCTGTCCAGCATGCTGCGGTATGGGTGCACAAGGCTGGAGATTGGTGTGCAGTCTCTGTACGAGGACGTCGCGCGCGACACGAACCGTGGGCACACTGTGGCTGCCGTGGCCGAGACGTTCTGTCTCTCCAAAGATGCCGGCTTCAAGGTGGTCAGCCACATGATGCCAGATCTTCCCAACGTCGGCATGGAGCGGGATCTCGACCAGTTCCGCGAGTACTTTGAAAATCCAGCTTTCCGAACCGATGGTCTCAAGATCTACCCGACGCTCGTGATCAGAGGCACGGGACTCTACGAGCTGTGGAGGACGGGGCGGTATCAAAACTACACCCCCAACGGTCTGATCGACTTGGTCGCCCGTATTCTGGCCCTGATCCCGCCATGGACTCGCATCTACCGTGTCCAGCGTGATATCCCGATGCCTCTCGTCACATCCGGTGTGGAGAATGGAAATCTTCGCGAGCTTGCCCTGGCTCGCATGAAGGACTTTGGCACCACCTGCCGCGATGTGCGGACCCGAGAGGTAGGCGTGAACGAGGTCAAGAACAAGATACGACCCAACCAGATCGAGCTCGTTAGGAGGGACTACACAGCCAATGGTGGCTGGGAGTCGTTTCTCGCCTACGAGGATCCTAAGCAGGATATTCTCGTCGGCCTGCTCCGGCTGCGCAAGTGCACTGAGAAGTACACGTATCGTGAAGAGCTGGTGGGCCAGCAGACGAGTCTGGTGCGGGAACTGCATGTCTACGGCACGGCAGTACCGGTCCATGCCCGGGACCCCAAGAAGTTTCAGCACCAAGGCTTTGGGACATTGTTGATGGAAGAGGCTGAACGGATCGCCAGGGACGAGCACGGCAGCGAAAAGATCAGCGTCATTTCGGGTGTTGGGGTCAGGAGCTACTATAAAAAGTTGGGATACTGGCTGGACGGGCCGTATATGAGCAAATGGCTGGATGGACGACCGGGGCCTGAGGCGTGAAGGATGCCCTGATGGTCTTCAAGATTTCATTGAAAAGCCCCGCGGCTGAACTTGAGCACACTTGCACCAAACACACAGCGCCTTCTTCAGCAATGGCGCCAGTACAGACATAGAGCGGTGGTCTTTCAGAGCCTCACCGGGGCCAGAACATGAGCCGACAGGTCTTCACCTCGCCAAGCGTCTGTTGGCCAGTCTCGCTGCTAGTTCTACTGAAGGATTCCGACCCAGCGTATAGATCGATCGACGAAAGCTCATCAACTATGATGTCGTGGCTCAAACAGAAATGCGGGCGTCTTCTCGGACGGTCGCCAATTCCATGTCTGTCATCTGATGGCTGAGAGCGTCCAACTACGTCATTGCAGAACAAAGAGGATGCAGATGGTGGAGAAGGGATTGCGGCTCGCAGCGCCCGAGACGCGGGGTGGATGGGTGGACGAGCGGCCTGATTGGAACTTGGCAAGCCGCTTTGCCTGATCCTTCTCGAACCCCAATGCTGACAAGCGTTGGTGTTGCCTCCTTTCGCACACCTGCGATTCACGGCTGCACATCATGATGTGGTCACAGGAAAGACTGAGCGCATGGTTGCTGGTCAGGGGCGGCAGGGCCCTGTCCTGCTCACTACCTGATCATACAGCAGTAGGAAGACGGGCGAGAAGCTGAAAGTGACATAGGCCATATAAGGGGCCATCAACGCCAGCCTCGCAGAGCAGATACGACACAAGCATGCATGATCTATGAATTGACACCGTTCCTCTCTTCGCTAGTGAAGACAAGAAAAGGACCTTCCAAAAAGCTCGCCATCTTCTCCTTGTCGTGGGATCCTGCCAAGGGCCCCGCGTGCAAGTCTAATGGTGACTGCAAGAATGGAGCAATCCTCCAAGGACAACGCTCTTGATATTAAGCCTGAGGACCATCATGTGGAAGATACCACGCGTCAAGGCTTGGCCGCACCTGAACAGCCCTCGCAGCCAGAGAACAAACTGGCCAATAAGCCCGAGCTTGAAGAAGAAGACGCCTATGAACATCTGGGCTACTCCTACCCAACATGGAGGAAGTGGTTTATTCTCACCATCATGTTCCTGATCCAGATCAGTATCAATCTCAATGCCTCTCTGTACGCCAACGCTGTCGATGGCGTGGCCGAGAAGTTTCACATCAGCCAGCAGGCCGCACGCGTGCCACAACTCACGTTCCTCTGTGCATACGCCTTCGGCTGCGAACTCTGGGCGCCCTGGTCCGAGGAACTCGGTCGCTGGCCAACACAGCAACTCAGCCTCCTCCTGGTCAACATCTGGCAGTTTCCATGTGCATATGCGCCCAACTATGCCACGCTCGTGATCTGCCGACTCCTGGGAGGGCTCTCGACGGCCGGAGGGAGCGTCACACTCGGTGTTCTAGCTGACATGTGGGAGCCTGAGGATCAGGAATACGCCATCACCTTCCTCGTCTTGAGCTCTGTCGGTGGCTCCGTGGTCGGTGCCGTTGTGGGCGGTTTTGTGGAGGCGAGGCAGCCGCTGCAGTGGATTTTCTATACGCAACTCATCGCCGGCGGTGCCGTGCAGCTCCTGCACTTTTTCTGCGTCCCCGAGACACGGTCCACGATCATCCTCGACCGGCTGGCGAAGAAGAGGCGAAAAAGTGGTGAGAACATCTGGGGCCCGAACGAGGTGAAGAAGAGGCGTATGACAGCGCGGGAGGTCTTTGTCATCTGGAGTCGACCGTTCTACATGCTGATCACCGAGCCCATCGTGGCCTGGCTCTCGACTGTGAGTGGCTTCAGCGATAACCTCATCTTCATCTTCCTACAGGGTTTTCAGCCGGTCTATAAACAATGGGGCTTTGGCACTATCGGGATCAGCCTGGCGTTTATACCGTATGCAATCTCCCCCTCGCGCCCGCCTTGTTGGGCCCCTTTTTCGCCCTCCACTCTTCTCTTGTTTGAGGTGATAGTGCTAATCGTAACTGGTTGTTCCTCAAGCCTGCTCGTTGGTTACATACTCGCCTACTTCTCCTTTCTGCCATCAATACACATGTTCCGTCAGCGCAGGAGAAAAGATGGGCCAGACTCGGTGTCCCCAGAGGCCAGGCTCTGGTGGCTTCGGTACGTGATCCTCCTCGAGCCCATCGGGCTGATCGGCTTCGCGTGGACTTCGCTCGGCCCGAGCTACGGCATCCCCTGGATCGCGCCCATGATCTTCTCCTGCCTCGTAGGCATCGCCAACTACTCGATCTACCAGAGCTCCATCGACTACACGGTAGCCGCCTACGGCGTGTACGCAGCCTCCGCGACGGGCGGCAACGATTTTGCCCGGGATTTCCTCTCGGGCATTGCGGCCCTGTACTCGAGCCCCATGTACAGCAATATCGGGAAACAGTACCCGCTGGAGTGGGCGAGCACGATCCTGGCGATTATCGCTGTGTTTGTCACGACGCCTGTGTTTTACTTTTATAGTCATGGGGAGAAACTACGGCTGAAGAGCAAGTTTGCATCCCAGATTGCGAAGGAGAGGGAGGCAAAGAAGGCTGAGAAGAATTTATCATCATCACGGAATGGGGGGCATGGAGAGAAGGCCATGCCATCTGATCAGGTATGAGCTCGGGAATTTGTGCTGATACTGATGGTACCGATTTCCTCTACAAAAAGGATACGATCATGCGACATGGGATGGCACGAGTAATGATTACTGCCGAGTACTACATGATATTACATACCATACCTCATCCACGTGAGAATTACCGCAGGGATCGTGAACCGGCGCTATCGATTTCGACGACACCCAATAAAGAGGCAGTGAAGTTGTCCTCCAACCCCTGCTTAACCTCACCGCGTTCGCCGGGGCTCTGACGCAGGCCGGCTTGGTGGCGACCGTCGACGTAGCTATGGTTAGACCTACCCCGTCCTCCCTTCCTTCACGATGGGCATATTATATCAGAATGCTGGACACAGAATGATGCTTCGTATGAATACAGGACGTTACCATCTTTGCCTCATCCAACGCCGGTTTTGCTGCGATCTCCGACTTCGTCGGCTCGTTGTCCACGCCACAACTCACACAGATATTGACGTACCATGTCGTGTCAGGCACTGTGGGCTCCAGCACGACGTTGACAAATGGTACGAGCCTCCCAACGCTCGACGGAAACGCCACGGTCATGACCACGGTTGACAATGGCACCATCTTTGTCAATTCGGCTAGGGTTGTTACCGCCGAAGTGCTTCTGGACAATGGACTCGCCCACGTAATCGACAGGTAAGTTTTCTTCCAGCTTGCAGGCTCCGGCTTCGTCCACTTGTGTGTACTTGCGTGCTTGCTGTTGCTAACAAGACCGACAGTGTCTTGAACCTAAACAGCCCCACAGCTACCGTAAACCCGACTGCAACCGGTGATGCACCTGCGTTCAGCAGTGCAGCTGGCGGCTCTGGTTCGAGCGTCCCTTTCACCTCAGATGTGACGGCAACAGGCACGACTCGCTGTTTGGTGGTGCTGCGCTCCTCGTCAATTTCTGAACCTGGCTGACGGTGTCTTCTTCAGTATGGGTATCAATTATTGTCAAGGAGGAAAGTAGATTACATTCGTATCACTCACTCAAAACCATCTGGCGTTCGCAATTAATATCTGAATGGCCAAATGAGACCAAGTGTCTTTATGATCGATGCAGCACAGCATTTTCAAGGTAATCGCCTACCTAGTACAGCACTCCTTGTGTGTTGATTAGTCGTCCAGACTCACGCCATAGTCGCGGTCACGGTACAGCGACCCAACAGGGACAGCACGACTGTCGGCAATCAAGCCGATCAGCATCTGGCCAGCATCCTTTGTCTTGTTGTACTGGCGTAGGAGCTGGATATGCTCGTCGACCGTGACCTCTGCCTGCTGCCTACACGGTTCATATGCATGGAGGGCTGTCAGTCATGCAGAATCTCCCATGCCCACTTGGGACAGCAATAAGTCTGGACGCAGCACACGTACCTGAGACCAGCTTGTTCTCTCTCGAGCTCTTTGCTCCTCTCCGAGACATCAACAAGGCGGTTGTGTATCTGTCCGAGCCTGACGCACTGGAGGAGGGAAGTGAGTCAGTCGTAGAGTCAGACCGATGTCCCCGAGCAGCCAGACCAAACCACGGCAGTCAGCACTCACAGCAGCGCTCAAAGCAGATACGTAGCGAACCTGTAGATGTCAGTTGGTTCTGCGCCAAGACGAAGGACAGCTTGGGTTGCTCACACTATCCGAGGCTTCTTCAGAGGATGAGGCCTTGGCTTCGAAATGGTCTCCAGGCGCTGGGCCAGTGATCTGAACTGTGCGTGCCTGGTCGCTCGTGCTCGTGGAACACTTGATGGGGCCCCAAAGGGATGGACATTTGGGCTCGCCATGTTCCTTAGTCTGTTCCAGAATTCTGTCGAGACGCTCAGTGATGACTTTCAGCAAGCCTCCATAGTCTCGACCGTAAGAGACTTCGAGATGAAGGTTATCTTTGAGGCCTTTGATAAACCCATCATCTGCGGAAGAAAGGAGGGAGGACGCTGCAGGCGTGGCGGAGAGACTGGGATTCATGACTGTAAAAGAGAGGCCCGGAACGGCTTGGCCAGTCTCAACGAAAGAAAGAGGAATGGTGGATTCGCAGGCTGTGTGAAGAGAAGCACACGTCTTTCGTACCTTCCTTCCCAAGGCAGAGATCAAGTCTGGCACATGCCAACGTGAAGTCATCATAACCCTGGGAAAGAGTGACCCTAGCTCTAACCCTGGTTATTCCATACTGTATCATCAGGCCATAAGCACTGTGACCATCGCGACCCAACCCAACTTAGAACTCAATCAGCCACCTGGGCAATCAACTTGCCAGTCATCACCATCCAACAGTGTCCAGATCGCGTATAATATCATCTCGCCTACTGGGCACTTCGAGATCTGGGGTCAACCCGGCCTTACAAACCTTTTGTTCTATTTTCTGAGCATTCGCTCACCTGCTGGACGCCTGAGCCGTCGCGGCCTTGTTGCGGGAATGAACGAAAAGAGCATACATACAGTTGGATCTCATCTACTATGGTACAGAGATCTCATCTCGTCACGTCTCTCTCCTTCTGTCCCCGCTCTCCTGGGACAGATCCACCCGGATGACGGTCCCGCTGGTCCCAATATCAATGAAACCTCGATATGCTGTCGCTGCGGGGACGTCTAGAGGAAAATCACACTCTGGACTTGTTGTTCGGCAGGGTCTTCCGCCAGATGAGACATACTACTACATAGTAATCATGGGTATGTACCATGTATATGACAATGTACAGTCGCAAACCCCTTGGGAGGGGGGGGAGAAGGGCAAATCTCGACCGAGCACGAGGCAGAGCCAGGCCCCCCTTAGCGTCGCCCTGTCTGATCAGTCAGATGAGAAGGCATGTTTAAACGAGGTACCATTGCAATGGTCTGATGCTATGGTATCAGTCACTGTCGATCCCGACCACGGCAAGAAGAAGAAGAAAATAAGGGCCGGGGCTCAACGACAAGAAGATCCGCCGTATTCCGGAGTCCTGGGGAAGGCGAGGTCCCGATTTTCCCCCGGCCGGGGATAAGGGGGCTATCGATATAATTGATGGAAGAACTTTTTGCAAAATATTGAGTGGAACCACACTGCTGGAGTCACTCCACCTGCACAGGCGACAGCCTGACGGGCCGACAGCAGACTACAGACCAGGTACTTCGTTTTTTTTTTTGGTTGCTTATTCTCTCGCCTGTCTTGACAACATGTTATTGGGGCCCTCTTAGTCTAGCTGCTTTTGTCCTTATTCGCTGTCCGACCTCACCATTGACACGCCAGCAATCAGGATGTTCTTGGGCTGTCAGTGAAGGTGGACTTACGCATGCACGCTCGGTCGGTCAGAATATGGATATGGCCAGGCCAGGAGCGGATGCCCCCAGTGATAGAAAAAATTACTGCTCAAATAGGAAAAAAGAATAAGGAAAGGTGGAAAAAAGGAAAGAATACCTGCTGTGGGATGATACGACGTTCGCATATGCTGGAGGGTCAGCCTTACGGTCGCCCCAGATGTGTCCCACCCCCGGTGGCCGTGTCCCTTGAGATGGCACGCTGCAATCCATCATACAGTACCCATCATCTGCTTGATGTCGGCTACCTCGCACCGGTTTTCTCTCTCTCTCTCTCTTTTTTTCTCTCTCTCTCTTTCTTCTTTTTCATATTATTTGGCATGCTTATATACCTCTCTCTTTCCCTTCGGGTTTCTTGCTCGTACTCATACTCCCACGATTCAATTATCATTATCTGCACCGCTCTACTTTACTACTACCTAGGTACCTCTATCGAGTGACACATATTGTCCACAAGAGAGGAGAGAAAGAAAAGAAATCCTCAGTCAACCTTTCAAGTCATCTGCAATCATAATTATTATATCATGGCCATCCTAGGGCCCAAAACATACGCATGGTAGGACACACCAGTCGATCACTTTCATATCTAAGGAGCTGACTTATCACTGACCTCACTTCACAGGTTCTGTGCGCTATCAGCTGCGTTGTGTAATTCATATTATGGCTTTGATGCATCGGTATGTCCCATACTGGGCTGTGGAGGGAGCAGGCAGCCGACGAGAAAGCTGACGACCTCGACTTTTTTTAGGTTTACAATGCGGTCCAAGGCATCGATAACTGGGTAGATTGGATGGGGAACCCCGGGAGCGAGACCATAGGTGGTGTCAATACGGCCTACTCTGTCTGTGCCATTGTCGCTGGCTGTAAGTAATTATTTGATTTCTCTGAACCCTTGGATTGATCCTGGGAAGTCCTTCAACCTCAGGCAGTGTCCCTTCATGTCTAGGTGGGTCCTAATACTGACGATGGTATTTTATTCTTTATCTTGTAGGGTTCCTCGCTGCCCCTTGTGCCGACTTTCTCGGACGAAAACTCGCAATGGCCATTGGAAGTGTTCTGATCATGATCGGTGCTATTCTTGAGACGTTCACAAAGAGACATACTCTGGGCATGTTCATTGCAGGGCGCGCGATCATTGGGTTGGGCCAGGGAATCGCTCTCTGTAAGTATAGGAGATATCACACCTCTGGCTGCTTTGACTACGAAGGCATGGTGATTTCCTCCGTCAGTGCTGACTCGAGGTCGTCCCCCCCCCCCCCAGCTGCCGCTCCAGCGTACATTGGCGAGATCACACCGTACAAAATTCGTGGTATAGTGATGACCTTCTGGCAGGTCTGCTACAGCATCGGTCTCTTCTTTGCCTTCTGGATCAACTATGCCTGCACCAAGTATAATTCGCGTCTGCCCAAGAATTGGGACTGGAGGATTGTGTGCATTTTTCAGCTCCTCGTCCCTTTATACGTCCTCGCAGTCCTTCCCTCCTTGCCGGGGTCTCCAAGATGGTAAGCCCATGCCAAGCCTGTATTGTTTATAACTCTTTTAGTGCTCAAAGAGATCTAATATTATTACTGCTTCACATTCAGGTATATAAAAAATGGCAAGACAGAAAAGGCCCAAAAAGCTCTACTCGCGACTCGACCTACTGCAGAAGAAGCCGAGGAGGAACTGCAATCTATCATCCAGGCCGTCGAGTTCGAAAAGACCAGCACGGAGACGTCCTCGGGTTACTCTGCCCTGTGGAAGGACAGGTCTGTCCGGAGGCGACTGTGTCTCGCCATTGGCATGAATGCCGGGCAGCAGCTGACCGGCCAGGGCTCCCTCAGCACCTACTCGACCAAGATTTACAAAAAGGTCTTCGCGTCCTCGTCCACCATCGCCCTGATCAACGCCTTGAATGCCACATTCTCGATCCTGTTCTGTCTGAATGTTACATGGATTGTTGAGCGGTGGGGTCGCAAAGTGCTATTCATTGTCGGCGGTATGTCGGACAAAATTTCCCTTCCCTTCACCGATAGAGATCATAAAAACTGACTGGTTACATTTCTCGTCTCCCAGGCATGGGTATGGCATGCTGTATGGTTAGTATCTCCTTTTTCTCTCTGTTCTTCCCCTTCAAACGCAGAATTGTTTCTTCTGACTGGCCCGACAACAGCTTATAGTTGCTACCGTTGAGACCCAGACGCCGACGACGGCGGATGGAAGCAAGACACACTCGGTCGGCGTCGCTATCGTCTTTCTCCTCTTCCTCTTTATCTTCTTCTACAAGCCGTCTTGGGGCGCCGTCACCTGGATCTGGACCTCGGAAATCTTCAGCCTCAATGTCCGCGCCCAGGGAGTAGGCATGGCAGGCCAGACACAGAACATCGCAAACGCTATCGTCCAGCAGTTCTTCCCAACATTCCTGAACAACTGCGGCTTCTACGCGTTTTACAGTGAGTTACATTCCCCAACTCGATTGCTGCATTATAGCTGCTGCTGCCCATCATTATCATGAGGCTAGAGGGTGGCGACGCTGACTCTCGGCTGTGCTCCTCCTATCATTAGTGTTTGCCGGTATCAACTGTCTTCTCGTTCTCTATGTCATCTTCCTCATCCCAGAGACCAAGGGTGTCCCGCTGGAGGAGATGGACAAGCTCTTTGGCGGGGCCAACCACGTCCAGGCCGGCGCACAAATACTGCAGGACGAACAGATGCAGGCCGACCAGCACAAACCCAAGAGCGACCATAGTAGCACCCATGGGGATGCTATCGCCAAATCTGAGTTGTAATTGATTTGATCGTTAATTTTGAGGCTGGGGGGGGGGGGGGTTCTTCCTTTATTTCCCTCCAGGTTTCTATTCATTGAACAAGGGCAGGGTCGTTTATTTTCTTTTTTTTAATTGTTCATATTTTCTTTAATTCCTAGAGTAAGAGAGAGCATATCATGTATCATGAATGGAATGAGTGAATGTTGCTGTTGGCGAGCGTTGGCGAAGTATATAATGACAGCATGGTAGAAAATAAAAGCATACTGGTTCATATCAATCTCTGACTCAATTCAGACCAATCAATCGTTAACATCGCGGCCCTTCACGCTATGACACCAACGGTATGCCACTGTCACAGACACCTACAGAGAGCTGTCACGGAAGGAGAACCGTCTAAAAATCAAGAAACAATACAGTCACTTCGAGATGAGGGCCGAGTGAGCATGATGATCCGAAGGATGCGCATGTATTGCATAAATTATCTAAGCTACCTAATTAAATCCTTCTTCAGTTCTGATCTGGCATTAACTAAGTAGGTAATAATTATGTAGCCAAGCCTACCCCAACAAGGCTTTCACCCGAGCCTGCATTACTTATCGCACCTATGGAAGAGCGGTCCCTGGTCTACTTGGAGGCAAAGCCCAAGGTGGGCGTTGTAGCCCCGTTGAAGACGACAAAAGCCGCCTTCAGAGCCACATCGCCAAAGATGTTGATGCCGATACCAGCGCTAGACTGAATACCGCCAAAGCAGGTCGAGCTGCCAGTAGAGATGGGTCCAAAGTCAATGTAATCCCCAGGAATCACAATCCTGGCCGAGCCAACGCCATAGGTGAAGCTAGGCAGTGTCGCGCTGCAGGGGAACACGTAGCCACCGACCGAAGAGCTGGACTTAGCACCCGAGACCTGGCTCCAGTAGGCTGACACGACGGTGCTCGGGAGATACAGGAGAGTCGTGCCCGTGTCGGCAATTCCGTCGATGGATGTCGACTTGAAGGTGCCGGAGCCGACGGCGTAGCCGGTCGAGGTCCACTCCCAGAACCCTTGCTTGGTCGAGACGGACGTGTAGGTGATGGATCCCGTGTAGGCGGTGGAATCGATGAAGCCGAAGTTGTAAGTGCCAGCTGCAAGTACACATAATTTTATTAGCGGAAATATTTTCTTCAACAAATATTCATCAAAAGAGGAAAAGGAAAAATAAATCACTCACGGGCATGGAAACCAAGATCGGCCGTGAAGACAGGCGAGTCCAAGGACGCCTTCGCATTGTCAAAGAAGGTCTTCTGCTGCGTAGGCTCCACAGTGTTCAGGGTGCTGAAGGCCAGGCCCAGGAGACCGTCAATGGTTGAGTCCTCGGTGAAGCTCGAAGAGACCGTCTTGGCCAGCTCGACAGCTTGACCTGTCACGGTGAGGCCTCCCACCGAGACCGTGTCGGTGTAGACGTTTCCGCTGGAAGAGCTTCCGTCTCCGTACGAGATAGACCAGGTCGCCCCCGAGAGCACCTTGGAGGTGCTGCTCTTGCTGGGGGTGTAGATGGTCTGCCCATTGACCTACAGTTGGAGATTTTCTAATATTAGTACTCCAATTATGAAAGTGAACGAATGGAATCAATGGCAGCGAGGGCGGACCAACCTCGCTGGACGTAGTCTCGCTGCTGAAGACCCACAGATCTGAAGATCCAGTGTCAAAGTCCAGGTTCAGAGTCTGCGCAGGCGTGCCGATCTGAACCGGAGTGATGTAAGCATCATCGAGGCTATCGATGGGAGTGGCAGTCGCAGAACCAGTGGAGCGCTCAGTTAGGCCCGAAGTATAGTTCTGAACAGCATCCTCCAGCCAGGCTGGAATCGGCACGCCGTACTTGAGGTATGTCTTCTTGATCGACAGAGGCCCGTTGAACTTGTAGTTGGGAGTCCGGACTATCAGTAACTGTTAGTAACTAACTATTTTATTTTTTCATCTTCTGCGTTGGTCTTCTTTTCTAACACAGAAGCCCTCTCTGCTCACCTTGTTTGAACGAATACTTTCCGGGGCCAACTTCAGGAGAGGCGTTGACGGGGACTCCGACGTGTTGTCTCGCAGGTGAGCTGAGAGCACCACCAGCCAAGATGGCGGTCACCAAGGCGTTCTTGAGAGGGGAAGACATCTCTGGAGGCTGCTAAAATTCCTAACTCTGGAGCAAGGTGGTGGTGGTGGTGACAAACGAAGGAAGAAGTTGAGGAGTCGATGGCGTTGGGAACAGACAGAGGAAGTTTGAACGGTCGAGGAGGCAACTCTTATATGCCTTCATCTGGCGGCACATGCTCTCTCTCTCTCTCTCTCTCTCCCTCTCTCTTGTACACCTCGTATACTATAGACAACAGAGTAGCATCGCTTCGCCAAGCTAGGAGCCAGAAGAAGGTCATTCATCCGCCAGCGGACCCCGCATGGACGAAGGACCACGGACCAATGATTCGAAGAACTTCAATAATTATCCCGATGGCGGCGGATAAGCTCGTGAACCTCCCACTTGAGGATTGTAGACCCTCGATCGAATAAGGGATAATTGGCCTAGTATCTCAGTCACAGTGACTGGCTTGTGATGGTGCGTGACCAAGATTGCCAGCCTGCCTTGAGTAAGACTCGAGTCATTCATTCATCCCTACGCTCGGCATGTTGCGAACGATGTGACCGTGACAGCGGCGCTTCCTCCTCCTCCTGCTGGCTATACGAAGCGCTCACGATCACGCAAAAAGAGACCATTTCCCTCGGTCGACCAAACAGAGGTCGAGGCGCCGGTTTGTAGTTCAAGGGGATCGCCAGACTTATCGACGCCAAGCATGTGGGTTCTATGGATGAAGTCGACCGAAGCCTCCCTCCCCTCGTCGCATCATCAGTCTGCACTGCCGCCATCAACCCAGCAACGCCAAACGACTTGCCTGATACGGTTTAAGGGCGGCGGGCCGTTGGTTCATTATCTGGAAACTTTGAGTAGCCAAGCCTTCTAGAATATATCAGATACCATAGATTAGTTCATGGAGACCTCATGACCCTGAAGAAAGACCAATGCCGGCTGAAGGTCCTGAATGGGCAGGACGTAGAGGGCCAAGCATGCAGGGCGTGGAGCCGGGAGAATTAAGCATAAACCCTAATCTAATCTCCGAGATGACCTTACAGCCTACACAGCCAGTCAACGACCTGCTTTCGTCCGGTTCTATGTTGGCCCTAGACAAGGAGAGTGATGCGGCGAAAGCAAAAGGGGGATGGATGATGATTGAGCCTCGGTACTGGATGAGGATTTGACACCAGCTCGTGGGACCCATAGTTCGAATGCTTGCCGAGGTTTCTTTCTTCTTCTTCTTTCTTTCTGTTTTGGGTTTTTAAACCATGAAGTGGTTGAACATGGTTCTCCTGCAAGCAGTAGCATTGCTTGTGGATAACCACCCGCTCGTGATAATCAGTGGAGTCTTAAAAAGAAGGCTTCATCATCCCCCTTGTCGTTGTTGCAATCGGATGGATCCGATGCTTCTGAATGAAGACTCTAAAAATTATGCCGTTGAAGGCCAAGATAGATACGGCCCCGTTTGCTCAGCCAGAAGATGGTATTTGCATTAATTAATGATAATGATATTGACCATCTTATCACACCTCAGTCGGCGATGTCCAGTTCAGGGTACTGTCTGTATATTCCCAAGCCGTACTTTTGTCTCCTGTCACTCGCAAGATATGCCTTAATACGAGGTCTCTCCTTCACAGCAGCGTGGAGGGCAAAGACGCCATCATAGTCGCCCGAGTCCTGCAGCTTCTGCATGGCCTTTGGAAATATGTGTTGCAGCCCGTCTACACACTAATGATTATTGCTGCAATGTCAGACCTGCCTCCTAGAACACACACGAGACTCTGGATGGGGACCAAGCATACCTGGAACAGCACCAGATCGGCATATGTCAGCTTTCCGGCGAAAAGCCAGGGCCCGTCGCCACTGGCCTTGCTCTTGAGCACTCGACTGAAATAGCTCAAGAACTTTGGAAGCCTGTTGGCGATGTAGTCCTTACTTTTGCGCAAGCTTTCTTCTTTCTGGTCCTCGTAATACAGGCTAAATTCGTTCAAACAGTGCAGCGGCAGTCAGTAGTTAGCACAGCAGTGCGAGAGTGGGAGGGCGCAAGCGTTCACCTGGTAGCGATGGGATGATGACAGTCGTGGGGCTCATTGCTCAGCCCATCCAGTGCGGTAAGGGTGAGCTCATTGACCACAAAGATGCCGTCTTCGTCTTCATCCCCTGGTTTGGGCGCTAATCCTAGCTTCGGGCCCAGATAGAGCAGGATGTTGGGTGTCTGGCTGATGACGAGATCTCCGTGCTTGAGCATTGGAGGAGCCAACAGGGGAGGATTGAGAGCGTCGCCGGTGTGCGAGCTGTCAATGCGCGAGAGCACCTCGTTCACGCCATCCTTCTGGTGTGCCGTGTCGGTGTAGTCGGCACCGGCCTCCTCCAGGGCCAGACGGATGTGCTCTCCGCGGCCTGGAAGACCTGGCCAATAGATCAAGTTGTAAGGGATGTCTTTGGAAGACTTCTGGCGCTTGGAGGCATGAGTTGAAGCTGACATGGCGAGTCTAGTTCCCGGCTGAGATTTTGCTATATTAATCAAAGTCAATGTTTATGAGGTGATTTGTATGATTTTACAAGTGTGTAAGAGTAAAGATGAAAATCCTTCCGCTGCAGCCGGCCGTGAAGCAATTCGTGCGGGGGGCTGCAGTGTCATCAGATGTTATTACGTCACGACGGGAATAATATAGTTTCCGAGGTCAATTTATTGAGTACTTAAGTACTTATTTACGCTGTTATTTCTCGAAGACGAGGTGATCAATGTCGGCACAAGGGGAGTTGTCAATTAGTCTCCTCACTCAGCTCCTCGAGCCAGTTATTGAAGTAGCTATCGATAATTGGTTCGCCGTTAACTTAAACTCTTTGTACACGGTGACCATCAAACTCAGGTGAGGCCGTTTGTGAGAAATATATGGATGAAGTTTTTGAGGCACCTCTCATGATATCTTGCTCAGTTTATTCCAAGATTTCATGCAGCACATACATATTGATCGTGATAATTTTACATGGCGATATATTCTGAGTAGAGGGGAAATACTGATGGCTAATAGATAGTCTGTGTATTATAGATTAATTACAAAAAGGGAGTATTCAATTACACAGACGCTTGCAAGGCGGACCGCGACAACGAAAGCAAAGTCTACTGTATATTATAAAGGTAATTTATTGCGTCCAGGAGGGGGGAGCTCAACCTCGTCAACAAAGCTAACTACTCAGTGTACTAGGTATTCTTCCCACCGGCATCTATCCTCCTTCAGGTAGAGTTTCTGGTAATTGAGTAGGCGGTGATAAATAAAGAGGGTAGTCAAGACCTCGAAGAAAATATCAGTATTCGCATGCACAAAATAATTCGAATAGAAAATAATTATTTGGTTTTTGTAGGCTCATAAAGACATAGGAAATCGACGAACATACTACACACACGGTACATCATGAACAGATAAATAACCACTGATTGCTCCATTATTATCGTAGGTGGAGCAGCGGCATCATGATATTCCTTAGCGGCTGCAACTCGAGTCTGCGCCCCGCAGTCAAATCATTCCCAGCGTTATTTTGGTGGTGAAAGCTGTTGCAAGTCTAGACGCGTACTTTTGACGTGAAGAGGATATTCGTAGAAACAACGATGCTGCGAGGCAAAACATACCTTCAGAAAAAGTAATTGTCACGGATGTATTGATATATATATATATATATTTCTTTGTATTCAATTATACAGATTACATAGTACATGATATGATCGTGAACCCCCCCCCCCCCCTCTTCCCCATCCCTACCACTGCAGACCCACAAGGTGAGGAAAAAAAAAGGTTCATGACGGTAGGAGGTTTCTCCGAGTCGACCATATCTGCCGCCCTGTGTACCTCGTCAACTGGTTGCGGTAGTCATCGATTCGACTAATACATTTTATTACCTGGAATAGACCAAACCTGAGATTCATACTTGAACCTTAGCAACCCTCACTCTTGCAGTGATTCCTTTGGCTTCCAGGTAAGTATTTATCATTGAGCGACTTCGACGACAATCAGACAGACCCTCCTCATCAAGCTTCATACTTACTTTCTTTGTGACCGCAATTACAAGACAGCCACACACACACACACATACAAAACCTTTTCTTATCTTTCCCATCACACACCATGCCTCTACCGCTAGGAGTGTACCGTGCCGACCAGGTGGGCTCGTTCCTCCGGCCCAAAGCCGTCCTGTCGGCCCGCAACGACGCCGCAGACGGCAAGCTGAGCCCAGCGGCGCTGCGGGAGGTGGAGAACGAGCACGTCGCGCAGGTGGTCCAGCAAGAGGTCGAGAACGGGATCCGGTCCGTGACGGACGGCGAGTTCCGGCGGGCGTATTTCCACGTTGATTTCTGCGTGCACCTCGACGGCGTCGAGCAGCAGGGCTACGTCTCGTCGACCAACATCACCAAGGTCGGCATGAAGTCGCCCCCGCGTCTCGTCGTCACGGGCAAGCTGGGCCACCCCAAGCCGATCCAGGTCGACGACTTCAAGTTCCTGGACACCCAGATAGAAAAGCTCGGCCTCAAGGGCAAGGCCACCGCCAAGGTCTGCATCCCGTCGCCGACCATGGTTCACTTCCGAGGCGGGCGGGAGGCCATCGACAAGACGGCCTATCCCACCCTCGAGCCCTTCTTTGACGATCTCGTGCGCGTGTACCAGGAGGAGATTGCCGATCTGTACGCTGCTGGATGCCGCTTTGTCCAGCTTGATGACACCAATCTGGCCTATCTCTGTGATGAGGGCATGGTGAGTTTTCTATGCATCATCTCTCTCATTTTCCCCCTATTTGCTTGTTTTTGGGATTTTTCCTTTTTCATCGTCAATCACATCCTGCCAAAGAGATGAAATTACCACAGAGAGAGGCATCAACTCTCTAGACCAGTGGCAATATAGGAAGAGAAAAAAGAAAAAAAAACACCTCACTACTATGGAGGAGACTCATATGGGCAGTTTGTCTTTTACAAGCAGCCATGAAGTCTGAGTTCACACGAGTGTTTCCTACTATTATCCCTTCTTCCTACTACTGCTACTACTACTACCTCTTGGAAGGATCCTCTCAGTTTTCTCCCAACCTAGATCATGATTCATGAGATTCCCCATGTATACTGTTCTGACCAACTTTCCAACAACAAAACAGCGCAAGGAGGCCGCGGCCCGCCACGGCGAGGACCCTAGCCAGCTAGCCGAGCAATACGCCAAGCTCATTAACGCCGCCATCTCGAAGCGGCCCAAGGACCTGACCATTGGCATCCACCTGTGCCGCGGCAACTACCGCTCCCAGTGGTTCGCCCAGGGCGGCTACGAGCCGGTTGCCGAGACCCTGTTCAAGAAGCTCGACGTCGACGTCTACTTTCTCGAGTACGACGACGCCCGCTCCGGCGACTTCAGCCCCCTGCGCCACCTGCCGGAGCACAAGGTCGTGGTCCTGGGCGTCATGAGCAGCAAGACGCCCGCGCTGGACGACAAGGCCGAGATCATCCGCCGCGTGAACGAGGCCGCTACCTACTGTCCCAAGGGCCTCGATCAGCTGTGCCTGTCTCACCAGTGCGGCTTCAGCAGCACCATGGAGGGCAATGATCTCTCCGAGGAGGAGCAGTGGGCCAAGGTCAGACTCCAGGTCGAGATCGCCAAGGAGATTTGGGGTGAAGACACGTCTGTGTAATTAAGGACTTAGCACCTCCACACCGTCATGTTTACTGTCGTGAGGTACAGTACTTGCCCGACCATAGCTGTCCGGGTGTGGCTCAATCATTATGACTTTGAACCCGTCGTATCGATGTCATCTTCACGGTCTGTCCTGCCGTAGTACTCTGATATAGGATGCTAGCTTCTGTATATATATATAAGATATCCAACGACACAGCCAGCACGATAATCAGGCGTACTACAAACGCAGCCAGAGTCAGCCAGGGGTCAAAGTGGATCCAAATCTGTTGTCCTTACTATCTGCCTACGTGGGACACTGCCTTTTCTTGCAACACAGAAGCAACTTCTGGCATAAGCTAACACATAGCTACCGCTATCCTGATCTAACGAGCGTAAAGCCGTTAGAAGACTCAAAAATCCCATAACGCCAGCCATCCACCCTCTAAAAAGCCACGCTCGGAGCGCTAGAACTAGATGTTGCTAGGAAATATCACAATACTCGACAGATTCCATATCGCCGCTTCAGGTCTTCTTATCTGTCTCACTCTGCCTGGCGTCTGATGGGCACAGGTGGGGCGGGTTTCTTGGCCCTGCTCGGCGGAGGCGGCGGAGCCTTCTTCAGGCCGGCAGAGGTGACGCTTGCGTTGTTGAAGTTGTTGTTGTTCAGGTTGGTGCGGCTAGAGCTTCCATAGCTCGTGGCTGGGCTAGTACTACCGGGCGGCGTGTCGCTGCTTGCAGTGTCGTCGTCGTCAGTGGCAGCAAAGACATCCATGGCCGAGGTACGCGCAGTCGGCCGGAGCTGGCCGCGCAGGGACGAGATGCTGGGCTGTGGCGGGGGCGCGATGTTGAGCGGGGTGCTCGCTGTGGAGGTCCGCGACAGGGAGGCGCCGAGAGACCTCTCGCTCTGGTAGGTGTTGGTCCTGGAGATGCCAGGACGCGGTGGAGGCACAGGATCCTGGGTAGATGCGGCACTGTTGATACTGACCCGCGATTGGGAGCGGATGGGGGCCCGCGGGGGTTGGGTGGAGGCGGCGTCGGGCTCGTCGTACTCGCCATAGTCGGTGTGACTATTCACCCTGCCAAAGGACTGGGCGGTATTGGACCTGCCCCTGGCCGAGGGCCTGCGCATGCTCCCATAGTCTCTTTCGCTGCCGGTTCGTGCGTATGGATCGGTGGGCGAGGGGGCGGCGGCAGTCCAGGCAGCGCGGGTCTGGCGGAGGGCCTCGGCACATCGGTCGTGGTAATCGAGCTCGACGTCGAGGAAGCGGGTCAGGTCACGGATGCTGTCGGCCTCGGCATCCTTGATGTCCTGCATGCGGCGCAGGACATCCTCATTGGCCTCCTCATACTTTGCCTTTGCGGAGCGGAGTTCTTCCTCGAGGCGGAAGTCGTCACGCCTGGCCTTTTGCATCTTGGTTGTGGAGGCATCGAGGGCCAGGCGGCGGGACTCGAGCTTCTTGCGAGCAGCCTGTTCTCCCGGAGACGAGGTTAGCTGGCGAGGTCTGGTGCAGGTGTGAAGTCCGCAGCTGTGCAGAGAGGAAGGACTGTGATACAAAGGCAGTAGTAAACGGCGTACCTGGTACTCCTTCATCATGGCAACGGATCTCTCGAGGGGGTCAAGCCAGTATTTGGTGGCATCGTTGGCGTACTGCTCCTGGAAGTGGGCAACCTGATCATTGGCACGGCCCATCTCTATGAGACAGTTTCCAAACTGGGAGTCTGGGTCGAAATCCTCGCCGTGTGTGATCATGGTGCGGCCGAGAACAGCAGTTGGCACGCCCTTTTCGCCGAGAAGACTATCACGGTGGGCGAGCCACTTGACGTAGGCGTTCATGGTGGTCTGGAGCTTGACCATGCCTGGACAATCACAAGGGAACAAGTTTGTCAGCCAAATTCGTCCATCCCTGATCAAGTAGGTGGGTGGTGGGAGTGGTAGACAGACCATCAAACCGCAGGGCCATCTCCATCTCGAGCATCTTGAACTCGTCCGTGGTCCCAGTCCGAGCCTCATTGCCCATCTTCTCGCCAGCCCATTGGAAGGCGCGGTCAAACTTTTTTGTGAAATTCATATTGGGTGTATATGTGAGTGTGTGTATGTGTGTGCGTGGATATCCTGATATCGCCTCGTGAGGAAAAAGGGGGAGAAGGGTGTTGTATATCTGGTCGGTCGGATCGAGTCGAGCCGAGTCGAGAGCTCCCAAATTGGAAGGGCTCTTTGGAATGTGTGTATGGTATGTATGCACAGGCCCGTCGAGGGAGGGAAGTACGTATGTGTTTAGTACGGTTACTGCAACAAGGAGGAGGGAGAGGGGGGGGAAAAGAAGAAAGACGTCTCAAGCCAGTGAGCGAGTGTATGTAAAGGAGAAAAAAAAGTATGTAGTTGTATATATCAACGAACAGAAATGGAGCCAAGAAGAGAAGGAAAGGCCAAGAGAGGGGGGAACAGACAAGGGCAAGAGAGCCAGTCAATGAATCAGTTGATCTATCTGGTCAAATCAAGTAGTCAGGACCGCCAGCAGGACGAGAAGAGTGGCAACAAGACGACGGGCCAAGCAAGGCAAGAAAACTGGAACGAGGAGGTCGAAACGAAGGACAGGGCCAAAAGGTTGGGCAAGACCAGCAGCCGCGACCTTGTATTGTTATGTGTAAACTTGTCCTCGTTGGGATAGTAGTGGAAGTGGTGGTGGAAGGTGCGGTGGAAACGTTCATTCCAGGTAAGCCTCCCCGGAAGGTGCCCATGCCAAGCAGGGTCATTACTGCAGTTATGGTACTTAGTATGTACCATGTACCCTGTATCATACCACCGTGCTGCTGTGCCAGTACGTACCGCAGTACAAATCTACTGTACTACTAGAAGTCGTTCCCTCTCACCTCTTCCCCCCTCTCCACCAGGAGATTGGTCCTACGCAACTTGACCCTTTTTCGCCCACCCCACCTCTCCTCCTCCTCCTCCCTTTCCCCTGGTCGATATGTTGCGTGGGGCCCTGCATCGTCATCTTGATTCTTTGATCTGGGGGAGAGGGGGAGGGAAGGGGGGGTGGCATGCAGGCTCAGCCACTCGGGTCCCCTGAAAATCATCCTAAGAGGTGTGGCCACCTGCAACTTGAACTGTTGGATAGTCCAGATAATAAATTTGATAGAGACATGACGATCATACCGGCTTGATCACTTGCTTTATACAGTCTAGACTGCTATGGTATCATAGTAGTAGTACATGCAGTCGTGGCAGTGGGTGTACAGGAGATATGCATATCTTTTTGTCCTCGATGGCCCTGCAGACAGACAGTCAGACAGACAGACAGACAGACCCGAGGGTGTGCTACGCTAGTACTGAGATCGAGGTCGTATGCATTCATCCCATCTGTCTTGCATACTTATACATATGATCCGGCACCTGTTACCATCACAGTTTTCCTCTAATACGTATAGCATGTATATAAAAAGATCCTCCCTTGGTGATTGATCTACCAATTGACATCACACGACATGCCCCCCATCTCTCTCTCTGTCTCTCCAGAGATATTTATCCCTTCCTTTTTTTTCCTTCTTCTTCTTTCCCGGTGGATCAATCCTGACCGCATTCATGCGCTCACACACACCCGTATCGAGGCAACCCTGGTTTTATCCGTATCCATCTCGTACTGTAAATGCGTATGCCATACAAAATCCTACATTGTACCATAGTACTCTGTTTTTCTTTCTTTTTTTTCCTTTCCCTTTCGCACTACTGCCCGGTACGTATCTCGCTACGGAAGCAGTGCGTACTCGAGTACGTGTACATCCCATACTAAATCCAAAACCCGTTCACTTCTTTAATTACTCGGCCACCCGCCCGTCCCCAAAAGAACACACACGTGTACAACAACAGCATCGCCACGCAATTGGAATCATGCTACGAACAGACCAGCGCTTCCGCTTTGCCTTTGAGGAGGGGGTGGTGGGGGGGGGGCAAAGGGAGGGCAGAGGAGGCCACGAGGCCCACACGAGCTCGTGAGGTGCTCCCTGTCACGAAACAGCGGCCCCATCTATCATAGTACTTACCCACCACTCCCCCCTTGGGTGGCCTAGACCTTCTACTGCCACTACCATAGTGTTTTGGTTTGGCCATACGATGCACAGGAGAGTTCAGCGTTCAGCGCTCGGCGCCCAGAGTTCAGAGGACCCCTTCCCCCCTCCCCCCAGCGCGCGCCGTCCGTCAGTGCATGTACTACTTACCAAAACCAAAAGTGTGGGTGGGCCTTTGAACCTAACCGCCGGCCCCCCAAGGGCCCCGTCACTAATTCACGAGCCGCCCCAGAAACGAGAGATCCACGTTTCACCCTGAAAATAGAAGTGCCAATCAATCACCTACGCTACAGATACTAACCAGACTGACTAGCTAGCATAGTATGTATGACTTAGGGCGTACAAAACAGAGCACAGGACACAATAACACATCGCAATCACACATCCATCTTTCTGTGGACAAAATGCTATCAACATACTACTATGTGGCAGGTTTGGATGTGGGGCCAAATTCCAGCAGCGAGGACGTGTATGTGGTCAGCTTGGTACTACATAGTACATAGTACGTACTATATACGGTACTTGGGCTGACGTCTGTCTGATGTGATTTGTCTGATGTGATTTGGCTGATGAATATCCATCCTCTCATCATTGTTCCACAACACTCTCGTCATCGTGACCAAACATGGCACCAGTCGGGCCTCCCCGCCTCGCAGTACTTCTCACCTCCTTTCTCAAGATATGACAGAATAACAGTGAGAGCGAGAAAGAGAGAAAAAGAGAGTCTCCATACTGAAGGAGGACTTGCAGCGAACCTCTTCACCATCCAGGTAGATAGATCGTGGGGCAGTGAGGTTGGTATCACCAATGTTTCTCTTCTCTCCTTCTTGCCTGTTCAAAGTAACGGGTTTTTATGTCCTTTTGGTTCGGGAAAGGTTTGTGCCGACTGCGTGACTTGTTGGAGTGGTGTTCATGGCGAGGGCACAAGAACTCGTTCAGGCCAGGATATCTAGAGTCTGGATCCAAAAGCCTCTTGTCTTCTGTTTGCCCAAGACAGCGGCGAAACCCACCTGCATCCATGAACTCTTCACAGGTAAGGACCTCTGGCCTGTTGGCCCGTCAAGTAGGCCTTCCAGTCTAGACTCGTGTCATATTAGACCTTGGGCTCAAGCCCTTGGTCGTTTGCAAGACACCGCTCGTCGGGTTGATTAATATGCAAACATCAATCACCGCAGCGGCTTCACAGAGGAGGTCCAAACGGATCGTCCCCGACCACCCTGCGCCGCTTAGACTCCCGATCAACATTACCTTTAGACGCCTCGAGGGTGCCGCCGAACACGGCCCCGTCATCTTCCACCGCGCCTTTAGCACTGGTCGTCTCCTTCTCACGGAACTCCAGTCTCTTCTTGTGCAGCCCGATCAGGTCAAACCGGTCCGGGTCCCGACATCGCCTGAGCTTCTTATTGATCGGCTTCACCAGGTTGCTTGCCTCGACCTGCAGCCAGTCAATTGTCAGTGACTGTCCAACTCCCCAAGTGTTGCCAGCTTGTCCATGTGGTGGGGGGTTAGGCCTCACCGTTCCCCAATACTCTGTCATGCGCTCCGGCGGCTCCTGCAGCAGCATCTCCTTGCACGCCTGGACTACTGCAAGCGTCTTCTCCTTGACCATCTGACCGAAGATAAGAATGTTATTGTGCAGGCCTGCTGCTTTTGCGTTGGCTCCCGAGCTCGGTGTACTCGTTCCACTCTCGGTCGGAACCCGCTGGGAGAAGGTGGCCTCCACCACTCGCTCGAAGAGACCATGGTCGGCGATGGACAGGGCAGCGAGCATGATCTGGCTGGGTGTGTAGTGAAAATATGCATCCGTAACGATAGGGCTAAACTTGAGGATCTCGCGAGCTCGGCTGTGAGCTTTCTTGATTCTGGAGTCCTATGATGCCGCGTACAGTCAGCAACGTTAACGACAAACACAGACACACGAATGACAGCAGGAGGAACGTAGTGCAGAGAGTCAGAAAGAGGGGCGAGAGAGAGAGAGAGAGAGAGAGAGAGAGAGAGAGAGAGAGAGAGAGAGAGAGAAAGAGAGTGTGTGTGTCCCTACATCGATGTCGCCAAAGGACCGCAACTGCATGATGGTGCCCTCGAGGGCAATGAAGGGGTGCCTGACATCAAAGGCAAAGCGAATGCCTTGACATAACAGGAATTCACCGGCCAGGATCTCCTCGCCGGTAGTGTTAGGAAACTTGTTGGCAATGGTGCTAACGCGCGGGTAGACATTTTCGGCCTTTGCGCCAAAGAAGACACAGGTCTTGAGCATCTTGGCGGGGGGATAGGTCATGACGCTGTGGGTCACAAAGAAGCGGCGCAGGAAGATGGCGGCGGTGGCCCGTATCTCGGTAGGCAGCTGGCAAAACTCGGCGGCGCGCAGCGTCTCGACGGTGTAGAAGCGCAGGAGCTGCTGCTCCTCGGCAGGGGAGAGGAACTCGGGTAGTGATGCTGCTGAAAGTCTGTCTGGCGCAGCGGTCGATGCGAGGAGGTCGATGGGGACATCAGCGGGTGCGGTGGAAGTGCCTGAGGCGGCGTTGGCAGTAGAGATAGGCGTATTGGACCCGGACGCGCTGGCAGAGGCGGTAGCCGAGATGGGAACTGAGGAGGAAGAGGACGAGTTCATCGAGGAGAGGCGTTCAGAGATGTTTTGCCTGGCGAGGCTGTTCGTCTTGGCGCGTAGATCGGCGAGCTGGGCAGGCGAGTATGACCACAGTCGAAACTGGGTTGACTGGCGATACCGCTCGTCCTCGGTGGCAAAGGCCATGACTATTGTGAGCAGTGGTGCTGTGGAATCAAGGCGACGTTAGGGCACTCCAGGTTGAGAAGTGGATGAAGGCGGAAGTGTAGAGAGAGGAAGCCGATCGAGATCGAGATGAAATCAGGGCTCGCCCCTTTCAGCAGCTTTCTCAAAGCATCCAGAAGTGGTGAGCGACCCAGCGCCAACTCTGTCCCCTTTCTTACACGTCTGCGTTGTTGCCTAAGTTGCCTTGTTGCCGCTTCATGAATTTCGTCAAATGTTCAATTCGATGCTAGGTCGCGACATTCCAAAGAGGGACTAAATGCGCTACAGTATTATGACAACAGTAGAGAGCTCTTGCCGGCTCCGCAGGCGGCAGTGTCGATCCGCAAAATTGCCTGCCGGTACTCGTGCATTTGACGCGGTCCTCTTAGGCCTCTGAGTAGCAGGCGTGGCAGGGTTAAGAATTAATACTATGGTTCTTATTATGTCTAAATTAATTTCCTCTTAAAATTATTCTATAGTATTCCTCAAGTAATTGAACAAAACATTTCACGTATAACTTTTGGTTATAGGCAAGTACGTTGTGAGTCAAATAAGTTCGGAAGTAACTACTGCCGTGTAGAGCTGTCAGCCCACGTGCTTGCTAGTACAGGTAACTCTACTGGATTTTATTTATTTACAGGGGATGAGCATATTACTTCGCAACTTCCTCGCTGATCACGTACCACATGCATTCCATGCACAGCCAATTATGGAGTCCTTTACCATCGGAACTGGAGCCTCGATATACACGCAGAGACTCTTGCCAGCTATCCTAGCTGCTGAGCAAGAGATCATCTTGGTGACCTGCTATTGGGCCCAGTCCAAGACGCTGACGGCTCTTTGCGACGCGCTCGTGCAGCTCGCAAGGCGACGCGAATCGCAACAGCAAAATAATATCACCCAGCCTTTGCGACTGCGCATCTGTTTCTCTTCTCGATCCTTCTTGCAGAAACTCTTTCACACGTCCTCTAGCGATGGCTATGTGTATCCTCCATCGACATGGACAGGCAAACTGGGGCTGCCATCACCAGAGGTCTTCGCCGCCGGCAAGATCGACGTGCAGGTGAAGAGCCTCTTTTTCTTGCCATTCAGCGTCATGCACCCCAAGTTCTTGATCGTGGACCGTCAACGTGCATTCCTGCCGAGCTGCAACATCAGTTGGGAGCCGTGGCTGGAAGGCTGCTTGGAGCTCTCGAGGAGGGCGACCCACGATGATCCGATCGATGGCCTGCTGAGGTTCTACAAAGGGGTCTGGGAGAGCGATTTGGACCTGGCACTCTTCAGGCCACAGGTATCAAAAGCACAAACAGAGGGACCTCGGGGGAGGTCTACCTCTACCAACATCATCAGATCTCCCGCGGATACATCAGTCGACCTCTCAAACATCAACGTGCCCCCTGATGCTGTCGAGTGGCTTCCTTCCTGGCACACTCGCAACCCTTTGTTCTGCTTGTTACCCTGGCAGACGCCTAAAGCGCCAGAAACGCCTCTCAACACAGCTTTGTTACGACTATTTGAGGATGCAACCAGGAACATCGTATTATATACACCGAACCTAACCTCTCCCCCGGTTCTCTCGGCAGTTCTCCAAGTATTGGCCCGTGGTGTGGATGTCCATATCGTTACAAGTCAGAAGATGATGGTTTGGGAGCAGCTGTTGACCGCCGGGACGACATCAGAGCGTTGTATTGGAAGTCTAACGAGGAAGTACAATGCAATGTGTGATGGTGATGCTCGTCAAAGGCAACCTGTATCAGTTCAAGCAGGGCCAGATGACATGACTGACCTCGAGGCCCAGACTACTGGTTTTGGATCGCTCAGGATATCATACTACAGGCCCGCTAGTAGGTCTGTAGAGGAGGAAGAGGAGGAGCCCATGCTTTCCCATTTGAAGTTGAGCATTTTCGACGGCGAACATACCGTGTTGGGCTCAGGCAATATGGATCGGGCAAGCTGGTTCACGAGCCAAGAGCTCGGGATAGTAATTCACGGAACTGCTTTTGCCACTGCGGTGAAGGACACTGTGGACCGAGCTCTCGAAGCCAGGTTGGATAAGGTCCTCCCTGCACCTCCGTGAGCTCCTGTGAAAGGAGGCTGGCTCGTGGCATTTTTTATCTTCAGATGTCGCTTGCAGGCTAATACCCCAACGTGTTGCGATTGATATCGACAGCAAGAACAATTCAAAACTATGTACATGGAGAAGGAAAAGCAAAAGCACTTCTATCTGTTTCCGATGGTGCACTTCTTCCCACACGAAAGAACGTCTAGAAAGCCGGGTTGGCATTCGTCAAGAGTTGCTCAAAGTAAGCCTCGAACCATGTCCCAGCCTCAGGGGCGGGCTGAAGGGCATCCGAATACCCGCAGTGGTAGTCGTACCGCGTAGAGCTCGTGTTGCTCGTCCCGTCGCACTCACCGCCGGGCTTCACCCAGACCAAAGCATCCTCGGCCGAAAGACCGGTGCTTGTGGTTGGGCGTGTGCCGAACCCAGTGCCGATGGCATTGCACCAATCTCCCCACTGGGACTGTCCTGTCGGTTGCTTGCCCGAACGGCTCTGATCTGTGATGAAGTAGGCATCGAAGCCGGCCGAGGACAAAAGAGGCTGAAGAGCCTGTACGTAGAGGCTCTCATCGTAGTTGGAGTCACCTGATCATAATTGTCCACGTCAGTGAATAACTACACTCTTTATCTGAGGGGCGGGGGGAGGGGGATTCTTCCTGCTGACCTTGAGTATAAGATGGGGCACTGGACATATTCCAGGCGTTGTAGTTGGCCACATTTGTAGCCAGTCCTCGAACGGAGGCAGGGCTGCTTGCGTTCTTGTACACCTGCGCAAACAGAGTCGCAGCAGGCTGCAGGTTCGCCGACCAGCCGAGCCAGCCTGCATGGCCGGCATCGAGGTACATGGCGACATTGGGGAGGTTCAGCGTCTCGATGGCGTAGTTGACGCACTCGTAGTAGGCAGACTGGGCGTTGGAGCACTTGGCCACGTTCAGGTTGGTGACCATATTGGCAAGGGAGTCGGGCTCGACAACGAGGATGGTCCTGATGTCGCTGTACGTCGTGAGCTGCGTCTTGATGGAGTCGATGTAGGCCTTGTAGTTGGCCACGCCGTTGTCTGCGATGCTGTACTCGCCATTGGAAGCGGCGGCGGCGCAGTCTCGGTCCGGAAGGTCGTAGACGACGAAGAGGCCAGCGTAAGGGGGCGAGGCGCCGGCTGCGTTGGCGGAACGAATATCCCCAAGTGTATCGACCATCAAAGTCGGAACCTTGGCAGCAGTATCGCTTTTTTGGAGCCAGTTAGTCAAGGTACTTGAAGGGCAGCAGATGGGAATACCAAGTCCACTCACAGCCACTGGAACGTAGGCACCTTGGCCACCTCGGCGGCTTGCGTAGCCATGGCGCCAGTCAGTGTGGCCAGGGCATTTGCCGAGATCTCAGACGAATAGTATGCGTTCGCCCACTGTTGGACACCATCGAAAGGGTTGCCGCTGTATGTGGCTGTCGTGCTGGCTGCCGTTCCTGCAGTGGTAGCACTGGCTGCAACAGTAGTACTAGCTGGTGCTGCCAGAGCAGTGCTGCTCAGAGCAGCTGCCAGGAGAACTCGTTTCACGGCCATGATTGCTATTTTCCCTTTCTGCACGGGCCGTTAATTCAAATGGTGCGAGATTGTGGTTTTGTGAGAGTAAAGAACACTTGAGAATCACTAATGGTTCACGAGGACCGTCAGTGTCATTTTATACAAGAGTTACTGTTACTCGCCTCCGTTGTAATTAAAGGCCCTTCTGAATTCAGCCGAGTATCGTCCACGAGTGGAGGGATTTCCTTTTTGAGTTCGAGATGATGTCTTCTTCTTGCCTCCTCCCAAGCCATCTCTCCCCTGCAGCCTAGCTTGCGCGCGCATCGTCAGTGGCTCCAAGATATTGGATTGTGATATGCCTAAATGCAATACATTCCACCATGCTACGACAAGAGAAGGCTATGCCATATTCACCCCAGTCGTGACCCAGGAACTAGGCTAGGTGTTCCGAGTTTCACTGGACGGTTAATTAATCAACGGATGCCACATGCATATTACCGCGCATGGTCAGGGTGGTCCTGAGCGGCAACCTTGAAGCCGATGACTAGGAGATCAAGCAATCAGTGCAAGGTATTGGAATGTCTAGCTTGTGCATTAATTAGCCATAGGTGACAGCAAGATTGGTCCGTAGGATCTGGCAACCTGGTTAATTGGAGGATCGACGAAACATTTTTAATATGGAAAAGTATAGTAGCCTGCATTGGCCTCAAACCACATTGCTTGGCATCTGTCTTGCTTTGGACCAGGATCGCCATATTACCATGCATGGTCATCAATTAATCTCGGAGCCCACGTTCCTGACATACCTGAACCGCCAAACTTTCCAGCACGAGTGTGCACCGGATATCAGCATACCTAGAAACTCAATCTCTTCATGAGGGATTCTCGACTATCTAGTTTCAGACTTCCCCCCCAATAGATAATTAAGATTCATGTGGAACCTATGCCGCCATTTCAAGATTTCCCATAGGTACCGTCGAAGGCTGGGGCGTTGGAGGACGTGGAAATGCGTGACTTCGAGTCCAATGAGGGCTCTGCCTCGATTTGTCTTGCCAATGAGTAGTGGATGTTACCGTGTCAAATCTGGACGAACATACAATCTGTTGGCGTAGCGGGACTTTTTCTTGTTTGACACAAGAACGCGCCGAAGAAAAGGGGTCGCCTGTAATTATTATCATACCACCAGGCCCAGTGCAAGAGTCTAACTCGATATTGGGAATATTAATGGAAGTTGTTGAAAGAAGCAGAACGACTGCGCAACACACCATAACCCCATACCACATGTTTATATATTCAACATAAGCCCACCGCAAAACCGAAATTTATTCAAAAGAGTCTCTTGAACGTTGGTTTCAAGAGACTCCTTCAAGCATGGTTACGACCCAGTGAGTCTGGTGACAGGCTAAACTTGAGGATGAGTGGAAGAACCATCAAACCTTTTCCCGGCCTGCTCCTCTTTGTCAAAAGAACCGAGAGGTTAATCATGTGGGAAAAGAGCGAAGAAGAAGAAAAAGTAGAATGTCAATAATAAAGTGGAGAGCAGTCTGTGTTCTAGCCCACAAAATCGCTCTCAGGGTTTCGTATTCTCTTGAACAGGCACGAAAAAAGGAAAGGCAAGGCAAGCAGAATTAAACCCGGCGTGTTCTCGATAATCTTGGGCTTATATCTCATTCAGTACAAGAGAAGTGAATACCTAAACCTAAGTAATTTATGAAAGGCTTCAAATAAGAAGCTGAATAAGATTATATGATGAATATTGGATTGAAGAACTCAAGAAACTCAACCTGCTTAACTAAGTAAGCTTCGGAGGATCACCTGGACGCCTAGTCCGAAGGAGGATGGATAATATCATTCATGACGGTATCAGAGGTGTGAGCTCTTCCGCATCCGATTCTTCCCGAATTCTTCCTACATGGCAATAAGGGATTTAAATCCTAAATACGAATCTACATCTAGCACCTGGATTGCTCCTAGTCCATGTCTTTTTCTTCATTAGTTCTCGAGGTCACTATCATCAGACCAGGCTACACCAACAAACCGGATATGAAGGTGCTCGTGCTCGGCCCACCCCGCACTGGGACTCAATGTAATTGAACACTCAACCCTGAACACATCGTCTCATGGAGCTAACACAATTGTAGCCCTGGCAGATGCTCTTGCTTTGCTAGGCGTCTCACCTGTCTACCACATGAGAGATGTTGGAAAGAGCGGCCATCAAGGTCTGTGGATACAAGCCCTCCAAGCAAAATACGAAAGTATCGGGGATACATGGAGTCGGCAAAATTTCGACGAGCTATTCGCTGGCTACGAGGTTCACAAATTCAACACCCAAGTCCCATGAGAGGGAGGAAGAAGGAGTCTTTCTGACATGTAGAACCACTCAATCTAGGGAGTCTCTGATTTTCCAGCCGCGATCTTCCCAGAGGAACTCGTCAAAGCGTACCCGGAAGCAGCCATCATTCTCTCCACGCGCTCTGAGGACGCCTGGTACAAGTCCATGATGTCTACCTTGTGGCATGCGCACGCCAACCGACCGGCTGTTAGCACTTCTCGTATGGCACCGCTCTCTGAGAAATACCACACACACTGTTGGGACAATGATTTTCCTGCCAACGGGCGCAAGTACTATCAGGAACACAATGATAAAGTCCGCAGCTTGCGCGAGGGTCGGAAATTCCTGGAATATGACGTGAAGGACGGTTGGGGTCCGCTTTGCGAGTTTTTGGGTATGCCAATTCCTAACGAATCCTTCCCAAGGAAAGACGATTGGCTTGAATACAAGCAGCAAGTGGCGGAAGAGGAGAAGACGAACAGCAAATGAGCACAATATAAGAAGGGGTGTTCTAAGCTGGGACAGACCTCAGATCATCAGAGTCTGTGCCAATGTACGTGGCGATCATTTGTGATCAGGTGACTTTGTTGAGAGTTCAGGGCGGGCTACTTTAGAAAATGTTGTACGAGGCAGTTGTCGGCTTGAAGTGTATACAATGATCTTACATACGAGTAGTTCTGTTTGTCAGTAGCAGTCTTGCAGTGCATATTGTTCATCTTATGTCTCTTGCTTGATCCAACACTTGAAGAAATCTCAGCGCAGGACTCTATCAAAGATACGCAAAGATAGCATACCGCACCGCTGGCGATGTCCGAAGAGATGCAATCAAGCACTTCCTTTAAATTCCTTGCAGCGCCACTAGGAGGTCGAGGCTCTACTTGGGGAAGCCGTGTTGATAGGGACTCCTCTCTACCTGGCAACTTACAAGGAAAGCAACATGGCTGATCATTCCTTCGCAGCTTCACCAAAGGACGATGGGATGGAAGAAGACATGGATAGCTCGACAGATGAGACTCCGGCAACCCGCCTTTCCAGCACAATAAGTGCGGCCGCATGTTACCTTGCTTTCCAAAGTCCGTAGGTTAACTGATGTGTGCTTCTTAGTTACCTCTATCGAGACTCCTCCGAGTCTGCCGTATAATGTTTGCTTCGGATTGGTAATTATTTCAACCTCCCGCTAGCCGTAGGTTCAAAATCTTTGCTAAGTATTCAAGCTCTTGATGGAGGCGAACGTGCATAGGACATCGGACCCCCTTCCAGAGATCACTCCTGTGCAAGTCACTTGCCTTGACAATGGCGACAACGCAATTAGGCTCCGATACGAAGGCAGCGGGGAAAATGCCGGCTTATTACTTTCAAAAGGCCTATGGCGACTTATTAGAGAGCAGTCTGTGACTCTCGCTGCATCCTTAGGTGTTCCAAAGGGACGGCAGTCTACATCGTCTGGAAACTCTCACCGCGACGTCCGAGTACGGCCGTTAAGAGTCGTTGTCTACGGCTTCCTCTCCAGTAAGGATACTGTCACCACCATCTTGGACCAAGATAATCTGTTCCTCCAACGCCCAGAGCACTCCGAATATGATAGGACGGGGAGATACCTGAATCCCATGTACTTCACTCGCCCTGGAGAGGAGATGCCGAGGATGCCAAATAGGCCGATTGTCGCCTCGCTGAGACAGAAGTCTGCGGCTTTTGATGAAGAGCAGCTCGGAGAAATCAAGAAGAGTCGAGTGCTGAGGATATTTGACGAGGCAAGCGGCCCACACGCAAGCCTTGCTTCGGAGGAGGTGAAGCAGAGTTTGAGGATTATCTCGACACTTAAAGAGTTTGTTCAAGTGTTCCTGATCTTGGTAATACAGCTGACAAAGCAACATTTATAGGCACCAACTCAATGCGCTTGCTGTAATGATTGAAAGGGAGCAAGGTGCGTTAGACGGCAATCCAAAGTATTCTTCACTTTGGGAGTCGTCTGTAGAAGAGGGAAACCAGGTGTAGGCATATTCCTAAACTTTCCACTGCATTCTGTCTCATTGCCATCCAGGCGCCCCATATGCCCCTTAATTACTTACTTTAATCATGACGAGTCGCCAGATATCGACACGTCGTAACCAAATCCCTTCAGAGCATACCTCTGCCGAGCTTAAGGGGAGGCATACTGGGTGATGTACCTCTAATGAAGCCCCTTCCGTCTTCAATTGCATGAGTTTGTCTGACATTGCCTCTAGGAAATGGGCTTGGGAAAGACACTATCTACTCTGGCTCTCATTTGCCACCATCTCGACAGGATATCCAACGCTGCCATGCCTCAGACATCCCGAACGTCTAGAGCAACTTTGATAGTCACCCTAAAATCGAGTACGATCATGAATGCTACCTTTGTGAGATTTGCGACTATGGAATGTGACTAATTCACTAACTTGACCGGCCTTACAGCCATATATGGATGGCAGCAACAGATGAAGAGGTAATCATGAGCTCGCCTCTCTCCCTATCGGAACCACTTGAGCTAATTAACATATGAAGACATATTCGACCGGGAGAATTAAACTCGTTGGTATACCATGGCCACAAACGACAAGATTCGGCCGTGGAACTGCATGAGAACGACATAATCTTCACTACATATGACACACTTCGTTCAGATTGGGCGGAAAATGGTCCTCTGTATGCTTGTTCTTGGGCGAGAATCATCCTAGATGAGGGTAGGCATTCATCTCTTCCATCACTGCGTTCTCTTTGAAGCATAGAAGAACTTACGCGGCTCATCTCATTCGTATAGCCCACAGAATTCGCAACCGTTCATCCCAGATCTTCCAGGCAACATGCGAAATTTCTGCACACTACCGATGGTGTCTGACTGGCACACCGATCCAGAATTTGCTCGACGACTTCGGCTCTCTTCTAGCCTTCATCAGAGTCCCGCCGTTCGTGACGCGTGATCAGTTCAAGTTCTGGATTTCGTCGCCCATTCTCTCGAATCGCGAGCACTCCCTGTACATGCTGCGGAAGCTCGTATGCGCAACCTGTTTACGCCGCACCAAAGCACACCCTTTGTTGGCATCGACGCTGAAACTGCCCCGAAAGACGGAGCGCCTCGAGATTGTCGAATTGCTCCCTGACGGGAGGGAACTTTACGAATTCTTCAAGAGAAGATCGTATATACTGGCTAGCAATGGCCCAGGTTCGGATTCAAAGGCTACACCCAAGGCAACAAACAAGCGACGGAAATTTGACGCCAAAGGATCTATCTCTGGGGAGCAGCGCCACAAGAGCACTGGAAACATCATTCTCATATCTGTGCTGCGCATGATCTGTAATCATGGCCAGGCACTGCTGCCTCGAATGGCCTTGGAAGTATGGCAGAATCACGACGAAAGCAGAGTCAACTGGACTCTGCTCCACACAGCCTCCGAACAGAAGCGAAGTTGCTGTGTTTGTGGCGAGAACGAAGAGGTGCCAGAGGCTGGCATGACCGAGTTCTCGTGCAAAAAACACGTTGCATGCGAAGCGTGCTCGAACCCGACTGAAGATGTAGCGCTGGCGTGCCCGGTGTGTTTGACACGCGGAATAACCTCGCCCCTACCAGCTACGCGGTATTTCATCGGCTCGCCTCAGGCACCCTCTTCCAAGGTCTCAGCATTGCTACGTAATATCGTGGCGATACATGAGAACAAGGATCCTGAGGATGAAACCCTGTCACCCACCAAAAGGTACTTTGAAGTTTCCCAGGACGCCGGTTTGAAAAGGTCTTTACTCGTGCATATCAGCTCGCTTCGCTGATGGATCATTACAGCGTCATCTTCTCCTACTGGACTGGCATGCTCGACATGATATCTAATGCCTTAGGCCCACGAATCTCGGCTCTCAACCTCTCTGTCGTACGGATCGACGGCCGCTCCACATTATCGCAGCGTGAAGATGCCTTGAATCGATTCAACGGTGACAAAAGTTGCGTAATTATGTTAGCTACCATCAGAGCTGGGGGTGAAGGGTACGTATTCCGTCAGCACACGAGCGCTGCCCTCGGCTACTAAGCTATAAGCAAACAAAGAGGCTACAAAAAATATTACTAACCTATGGCTCGACCCAAATAGCATGGATCTGAGCATCGCATCCAATGTCCACATCATTGAGCCGCAGTGGAACCCCATGGCTGAGGCCCAGGCAATGAATCGTGTACATCGGATTGAGCAGACTAGGGATGTGAAAGTCACAAGGTATTGTGTGAAGAACAGCATTGAGGAGGTGAGTCGGCTCCCCTTTGTTTCCCTTTGTATTGATACCCTCCTACACCATAGAATTACAGGGTTCTTGGAAGCAACTACCCCATGGCTGAGGTTCTCTGATGACATGTATTCTGTCTGATTAACTGGTTTTCAGTATGTCCAATGGATTCAGAACGACAAATTGCGACTGATCAGCGAGTCTCTCTCTCGTCCTCGGAACAAAGCAAAACTGAGAAGACAGAGGAGGAAGTGCGTCTCCTGGAACAGCGATGGGAGGTGAGTTCTATAAGCCTGGGAGTATATTTCAAGTATGTATACTAGCACCGTATATATAGAAACTCCTCGAATTCTTCAAGTAACTAGGCAAGGATTAATTGTTACTCAACGCATGTATCAATGTGCCTTCGGTGAACTAGAATCCTTCGATGACTGTCTCCCCGTCTCGCTCTGGGAAGGAGACTCTTCGGGCAGGTACATGTTGATAGCATTCAATTGACCCAGAGAAATCCAGAAAAATCCAACGAAATCCAGAGAAAACGAGGCACACAAAAGGGCGAGTACTTATGAATTGCTTTCATTGCTGTATACTTAAGTAATTAAGGGTTGGAATAGTCACGTAAAATTAAATGAACTAGCCCTCTCGACTTAAATTTCCAGGGGGTCCTTTTGACAATCAGTAAACAGTCTCCAGAAGACTGCTGATCTATTGTGGTTGTCATTTGATTAATTATGTGTAATTATATCAAGAGACCCTAATTTTATGAGCGACCCCTTCGTGGCTGACCAATAGTTCATTGGGCATGACTTCAAACATAATTACACATCAATGACGATATTTCTGTATCTAAATATACGTATCTAAGCAAGTACCTGTATTTCAGAACGACCCTCAAAAGGACAGGCGCGTTGTAAAACCTGCGCCACCCAATATTGTGGCGGAGCACGACTCCCCGTTACTTGCCTTCTTTTATACGCCGGTGTAGCACCTGCCTCCTGGGCTACATGGTATATTATATTACAAAACTGCGTCCCACTCAGCGTTAGGTGCTGACCCAGTTTCCCTTCCTTTCAAATCAGAAATTCACATCGTCATCAACAAAAATGGCGACCTTAGACTTCTCGCAGCAGGCCTTCGAGAAAGCCAAGAGTGCTTGCAGAAAGCCCCTGAAAGATGAGAAGTTGTTTGAGGACTTGATGAAAATCACCAGCGTTACAGGAGTCTACGAAGCAATTGAACAGCTGCAGGCAAAGCAGGACGCCTAGCGACGCATACGACGCCTGTCCAAGATCAGGAAGTTCCTCGACAAACTTTCAGCCTACGCCGACGCCATCGACACTTTCGTGCAGGTCAAACCGGATATAATGGTCTTGGTCTGGAGACCCATCCGTGTCTTGCTGGTATGGGCTGACGAGGTCACCAAGTTCGCTGACGCTGTCATTTCAGCCATGGAGCAGATCGGCGACGCCCTGCCTCATTTCGTGGACGTGATTAAGATCTTTGGCAATAATAACTTGAAAGACAAGTTGGCGCTATTCTACGAGGACATTCTTGAGTTTTACACCGTGGTGTTTGGATTTTTCAACAAGTCAAGTACTACACACTCCTTCGTTTTCATCAGGCTGCGGAACATGTCAGACTGCTTCCTTTGCTGACCATCTCCAGGAACCAGAATCATCTTCGATTCAGTGTGCCAAACGCAGAAGGCCAAGATTGATATTCTCGTCAGCCATATTGAACGCCACACTGATTCTATGAGGAATGAGGTCTCTTTCCAGCATATACGAGAGGAACACAAAGCTCGGACTAGAGCTCTAGCCCATTACGATGAGCAAATAAGTATCCAGGGCCGTCAAAAGTTCGAGGTCCTGCAGAGTCGCGTTGATCCTCAAACCTACGACGATCGCCTGGACTATTTGTTACATCGCTCGTCGGAAGGTTCGGCGAGGTGGCTTATGCGTGACAAAACCTTCCTAGAGTGGCTAGATACGTCTAATTCGGCGGCTCGTTACCTGTGGTTCCGTGGTATCCCAGGGGCAGGCAAGTTCATTGATACCTGGTCGTTTCTGGGCATCCAGACGCGCTTCGTGCGGTGTGGGAAGGGGGCTCACTAAACCAAAGATTTCGGAACTGGATGGACAACACAGATTTTGTCCAACAAGCCCAGGAGCAAATACGGCATCTGTTGGCCCCCCTTGCGGCAAATGCAGACGGTAGCTTACCTTCCATACTCCTCATTGACTCAGTTCTGGTCTAGACGATTTATGCTAATGTGTTGCGTTAATATCTACGGCATAGGCATGTTCCTCTATGCTCGCATTGTCTTGGATAACGCTGAGGGACTTACCGATCCCGAGGAAATCGAACGAGAACTTAGAGCACCTCCTAAAGACTTGGATGATGCGTAAGTGTAATGAGCACTGCAGTAATCCTAAGATTCCTAAGTACACAAAGTGTTTATGCTAACAAGAGCGGTGCCAAGTACAGGTCTTGAATACGGAAACGTAACTGAAGTCTGCATGCAAGTGTTCACTGCCTTGGGGGCTATCAGAGTGTGTGTGTAATCTGATACTTAGATTGACGACTGAAGAGCTATGTACAATGATCTATCTAATGGTGGTAATGACTGTGGTTATATATCCGGCTCTTCAGTGGGATATGTTGGATAGTAACATATCCAAGCTCTCCTGCCAGGGAAAGGACCTTCGCCTGCTAAAGGCCACCCCGGAGCGCCGCGCTTTTCACACTGTCGCTCGCAAGGCGAAGCGAGATTTCTGGCGCCGCATCGCTGATGAGGTGGATTCTGACAAGTCCCTGTACGAGATCACACGCTGGCACAAGGCGAGGCCGCGCCTTAAGTCCCCCCCATTGAAGATTGACGGACGTGTGGTGGAGACGACACGAGGAAAGGCACAGGCCTTGGCTGAAAACATTACGCAGAGGTTCATGCTGATTGGCGGATGTTTTGGTTGGGCTAAATCCTAGGCCGACTAGCCTTTTTAAGTTAGCAGAATATTCTGATGCCGTCGTAGATCCGCCAAATCACTACTCGTGGGCACTAGCCCTCCTGCTTGAGCTGCCTCTGGCTTCTGAGCAAAATCATCTCCGCGTTGGCCACCATGGCATCTTCTTATAAGAAGCATTTTTATCCGCTTGAATCCAATCCTGATGTATTCAATCATCTAATATATTCGCTTGGAGCTCCGCGGGATCTGGCATTTCAGGATGTTTTAACTCTGGATGACCCGGACCTTCTTCCCCGACCAGCTCTTGCCTTGATCCTCATCTTCCCGACAACTAAGCGCTATGCAGAGCAGGTAGCTGCTGAAGATTCGAAGCTTGATAGGCACGAGCCGTCCGAGGAAGGTATTGTTTGGTTCAGACAAACCATTAATAACGCCTGTGGTCTATACGGCATTCTCCACGCTCTATGCAACGGGCCCGTGAGGAACTCTCTCAGTAAGCCTATCTTAATCCTTATATAGAAAACAGGACTAACTCAACCTTAAGCGCCTGGCTCATTGATTGCGCGGCTATTGGAGCAATACGATACTTCGCCACCGCAAGAGCGGCCCGCCATTCTGGAAGATTGTGCGGAACTCGAAGAATTATATAACGAAGTAGCTCTCAAAGGGGATTCAAACCCTCCAATATCTCCCGAAGACGAGGTCGACTACCATTATAAGTGTTTCGTCAAGTCACATCAAAGTGGTTATCTGTTCGAACTGGATGGTGATCGGAAAGGCCCAATAAACACGGGTTTACTTGATGATGTTGAAGATGTATGGTCCCAGAGTCTTGGACTCATCCAAGACTATATGAAAAGGGATGAAGGAAATGCAAACTTTGGCATACTAGCGCTAGTCTCACAAAGATCCAGTTAGATTATTATTCTAATCATCACAGCTTGCATTCCACTCGTGATTCGATTGTTATCAGTCGGATTTTACGCGGTCCTGCTAGCAATGCTGCCCTATTGTCATGGCTAGCATGAACTTCGTTCGCATATGTGGCGTTGCTGTCGAGGTTATTGACGAAAGGCCGCGTTTTGTGCACTTTGCCGTCAGTGAGTAAGTAATCAGCTCTCAAGCTTCAGGGCCGCGACTCCGCCGGCATGGGCTGCGGGCTATCTCCAGTGACTAACATGAGTGAAGATACATTACCGGGCAGCAACTCACCGACTTCATGGACAAAGCCAAAGCCAACTACAGCCTTACAAAATCCACATTGATATACCTCTGCTCTGGGATATTCGACGAACAACTGTCCGACAAGCAGCTTGACGAGAACATCCTCGCTGGAAGATACCGACTTCACTGATTTGCATTCACCCAATGGATTACCCTCACCAGATCCTGTGTTGGGGAGTCTAAGGACTTGTCAGCCTTTCCGGACCTGCGCGAACTGCTTTTGTCGCCTAGCGGTGGACCTGAGCAACTCCAACTTTGAAGGTGAGGTCAGCCTCAGAGATACCATCCTCCAGGACATGGAGTCGGACTGGCCAGAAGTTGTCTATATGATTTGTGGAATCTCGCAGTTCCGCCAGGATGATAACCAGACTGATTGGAACTACACCAACCGTAAGTTCGTTTCTATTTTTTTTTGAACAAGCTATCGTTGTGGAACTGAAACTTGGCCGGGAGGTTAACAAACGTTAACCTCATAGACGACAGGTGGATGAATAAGGACCCTTCCATCATGTCGTCCATGTGGGCTCGCATCTACCAGCGTTTCGTGGCGCTGGTATGCGACGAGAGAGAGCACAGAAAGCCCAGTTGCGACTGCGAGACGCTCAAGAGACACTATGGGACCAGGCTCTTCAGGTGCTGGTTCCCCAGCTGCAGCCTCAGCCGGCAGGGATTTGGCACGCGCAAGACTTGCGACACGCATGTCAAACGTGAGAACCACGCACGACCTTGGAAGTGCTCCGTTCCGGGCTGCGAGTTCACCGTCATCGGTTTCTCCAGCAAAGGGATGCAGATTCTCATTGGCGAACACGCCACCGCACTGCCAATCAAGTCTCAGTACACCACGTATCCCAAGATGGACTCTCGCTTGACGAAGTCCAGGTCCTCTTGTTCGAGTACACAAAATCTGGCAACATCGACGGAATACAGCGGCTTGCCCCTCATATCGGGAAGTGCATCTGGGTCGCAGAGCCCGCGATACTTCTGGCAGCAAGGATGGGCTCGCTGCCGATGGTTGAAGTCCTGACCGAGTGGTTCGAATTCTGGTATTATGAAAAGGCGTTGTACACTGTCATCATGAAGAGCCAGAACCCAGAGCTCTTGCTCTGGTTCTTGAATGAGCTGTTGGGCTGGAGATATGACTACGACGCTGACTACGGCTGGCTGGGTGGCGAGGCCGTCGCTACCAGCTCACCTGACATGTACACCGTGTGGGAGGACTTTTTCCTCGACCGCGATCGCGGGCTGAAAGTCGCCTATCCTTACTACTCCGGACACAATCAAGCGGCGCTGAGGTATTTGAGGGAACAAAGCTCCTTTAAGGAACTGAAGAGGAACCTTGATCGCTCCGTTCTCTTCTCTAATTCGGTCATAAATGCGGCCAAGAAGAACACAATGTTCGAGGTTTGGCTCATACAAACGTGGCGCCGGCTTGTCAACAACGTCCTCCGTGGTAAGCCTCTAGACGATGTGTTCCTAGGCATTACGCTAATAAATATGGCGCAGTCCTCCGATCCTTCCATTACGCTGGCCGCAGAACTGCTGGGCCTCGGGGCCCCCATTGACTTTCCGGAGGGTATGTACAGCGGCATTGGCAGTGCCAGCTCGAACTGTTCTCAGCAGCAGGAGCAAAAACAGCGGGTACGAACCTACAATCATGGACGGTTGAAAGGAATGACGGCACTGCAATACGTAGCTCGAGGAACGTCAGAGCAGGCGGCGAATTTTATGCGATTCCTGCTTGAGTAAGGGGCTGACCCGGAGCATGGATGGAGGCGGAGGAAACCGGCAATGCAACCAGGGGCAAGGTTGTTGCAGAAGTGGGTGGGCGAGACGTGGGAGGAGATGGTGCAGAGGACGGAGGGGGCGAGATTGGAAAAGAAGCGGCGGTTGGGGGAGACTCAAGGAGAGGCCTACGATGGCGATGGCGATGAAGAGGAGAATAAGGAGGAGGGCGAGGAGGGCGAGGAGGAAATGGGAACGCCTGAAGAGGCCCAAGGAAGAACAAAGAAACGTAAAGTTGATTACAGCAGTGTTGATGAGGAGAAGTTTTGAAGAGTTGGGAACATTAGTACTGGATGTGAAGTGTGAATGAGAACGGTTGGCCTGATAGAAAGCACTCGCTGTGATTAAGTAGGTAAGTAAGTAAAAGTAAACAAGGCGTAAGAACAGTGGCACTCTGCTGCAAATCCCGTCGACGTCTAGAAAAAGTGCCGCCACTAAATATCCAGACGCCATGAATACTGAGTAAGTACTCAATCAACACTAATTTGGTCTCCGAACCAGTCCCGAGGCTCTGGACGAATGTAGCCCGAAGCGATCAAGTCACCGCTCAGACAAAACTGCCTCCAAATCTTTGAGAGACTTTTACCCAATAGCCTTGTTTAGAAGACCTGATCCACTCCCCTGCTCTACTAAAATAATGACTAAGTCTCGGACCACTTCGGCATGATTTTTCCCTTTTTCAAGAGTAGTGCGCGTGTCGGTAGTACAATTTCAACTGCCCAACTGCCCCAAGACACACGCCGGATGCGGTCTTTTAGAAGAAGAAAGGGGGGGTCATCCAGGCGGTAAAGGTTCATTTCACCCTTGTAGGTAACTTCTAGGGAAGGAAAAGAGAGAGACTCAGAAGAAGTAAGAGGGAAGAAGAAGAAAAAGGCAGAAAGGGGGGAAAGAACAGAAAGTACCATCCATATTCATGTTTGGCAGCATGGGTCTTGCATGAGAGCAATGCGTCACCCATGCTTGGCTGTATGCAGCCAAGATAAGATTACTACCATACTACAGTCGTAACCAATATATTTCTCCCCTGGAGCCGCTGCGGACGGTCCACACACACACACACGCTATCACACATTGCCCCATATCAGCAGCGTCTGTGGCGGCTCCATCAGCCCGCCCTGCTAGGGTGCAAATCATTGCCAAAAAGCCTTCTTTGTTGCGCTGACCCGCGTCCTCAATACCTTGCCCTTCTCGCATTTTGAGAGCACGCAGGACTTGAGAACACGCAGTAGATTAAACCCAGGAGTGCTAGAAATAGTCGATTCAAGACTACTTAAGTAGCTAGTCTTAGGTAAAATCGGCCCTCGATAAGGACAAGAGACGTTCGGCAGAGCTGTACCCATAGCACGCCATAGTTTACAGCACATGGGTAGGTACTATGGCACCCTCCCGGCCCCACGGAGAAGGCCGTACCGAATCGTGGAGACGACCTGAAGATTTCAGCCTCTAGCGCCTTTGATCAACGGTTCACCGGGACCCTCCTCTGCTCTTCTCGGCTAGCCTTTCACCGCTCTCCGGGTATCCACGTTTCGCAGTCATCCCACCGTCGTCACCTCTACTCTTTTTTTTCTTGGCCCTGCGGGCCTGTTCTGCTGTGTTTCCTTGTTTTGTTTTCTGCCTTCTCTCCTCATTTTTAGGCCCCCCCCCCTTTTACCCCCAGACAAGGCCTATCTATCGTTCAATACGGGTCTTTTCTTTCTTTTCTGGTTTCGAAGGCCTCGCCAAGGTAGATAGAACGAAACGAACAGCAGCTCGACCATGGCCGCCTCCAATGAAAGGACACAGGGCTGGATCATGGACCTCGAGGACCTCGATACGCTCGAGGACCCCGGGAGCCCAGCCACGGTACACCCAGCCGAGATTGAACTGCCGCGCTGGTCCACCGAGATCACTCCGGCCGGCCCAACACGACCCGCAACGGCAGCGACACAACGGCCATCGTCGACGGTGTCACAACCGCTACCAGGTGCAGCGGCGCACCTGAATTTTGTGAGGACCCGCGGCGGCGGCTTCAGGCCCTCACCCGAGACCAGGCTGCGCAACAACCTGCTGGGTGCCGTGGGCTTTCTGGAGCTGGCCAACGCGGGCGACTTTGCCGCCAATGTGTGGAACGAGACGCCCGTGCCCAAGTATGCCCTTGCCCTGATGGCGCTGGGTGGAGTTGCGGCGCTGTGCATGATCTACTTCAGCGTGCGCGACGGGCTGCTGAGCTGGGCGAACCTGCGCGCCCTGCGCGAGGAGCGGCGGTACCTGCAGAGCCAGCGCGAGCTGTACCTGCGCGACGCCAACATGCTGCGCACCATCGATTGTTTCCTCGACATGAACACGCGCGAGATCGGCACCGAGCTCGTCGACCGCATCGGCATGGACGCCCTGCTGGGGTTCAGTTCCCTGGTCGTCGGCGTCGGCACGTTCTTGGCTATGGACGGGGACCGCCACCCTGTGCTCTTTCACGCGAGCAACCTGCTCACTGGGTACGTGGGCAACACGCCCTGTGTCGTGTTTGGCCTGGTCAACATCTCGTGGTCGAGCTGGGTCTGGGCACGGTCAAAGAAGCAGCAGGCTGCCGCGCTGAGATATGTCAAGGTGTCTACGAGGATAGGCCAGATGTTAAGGAATCGGACCTCGAGCATCCAGATGCATGCCGCCCTGTAAGTAGCATTAGTAGGCACCCCTCTTCACCCCTCTTTCTCCTCCCCCTTCCGTGTCACTAACACATTAGCAGACATGGAATCTCGTGTATTGTTGCAGGTGCGGCTGCCATGGTCACCGCGACAATGTGGTGGGGGTACGTTGTCCTCCTGCCCTGCGTCATCACGTCAGGTCTGGTCAACCTCTTCTGGCGACGCCGTGTGGGCTACGAGAGGCCCCTGTTGGCCCACGAGATCACGTCCATCGATCAGGACACCGTCCTCGAAGCCCTGCGCTATGCAGACAACTGCTGTCAGCGCATCTGGAAGGGTCTGGCGCTGGAAAAAGACCCCTTCACCACGCTGGTTCCAGAGGCCGACTCCCTCCTGTGCGCCCTGGACTTTATCCAGAAGAACAACCTCTTCGAAGACCTCTGCCTGCGTCTCCTCAAGGATCCCGAGACCTCGCGCAGGCTGCAGCAGACATCCCCCTCTTCATCGTTGTCTTCCGTCGCCAACTTTGCCGCTGCAGAGGCACCAGCCATCGATTGGCACCAGCTGGCGGCTGTCGAGGACGAGGCCTGGACGCAGCACGTCCTCAAGATCGCCAGGGAGCTGATCAACGAGAAGGCACTGCTGTCGTTTACCTACCAGGAACGCCACCTGCTGGAAGTGCTCGGCTGTTACATGTGCCGAGGAGCAGAGTTTGGGAAGCGAGACCAGGGCAAGAAGGCGGCCAAGAGATACTCTGCGCAGCCTCGCCAAAACGCACATAGCTACGCTGGCAGGCACGGCAACGACTGGCTCTTTGGAGGGTTCTCTCTCAGGAAGTCTATCAAGGGGTTGTTCGAGCGATGACAAGTAGATGCTTGTCGTGTACAAACAGCATCTATTTTGTACATAATCGACGACTTCGTCTGCAGGACAGGACACATTTAATCCACTGAGCAAGCCATACAGCGCTTAGACAGTGCTCGAGGGTTGGCCATATACGACGACGTAAACGACTATTCTTTTATCATCAGCGAATTGTCGACACACAAGACTGGGTACTATTACTTAAGTACTTACAGACCGGCAGAGGTGCACGCTGCCAGAGCAAAACGAGGACTTGCCCGTAAGCTGTGCTTGCGCCTGGGATGTCGCAACACCCACCATTGGGTTTAATTTAAGTAGTGACGGCCCGGTGAAGAAGATTGCACACAAAGCTATCAAATGAATTAATAGGAGAATGTTGAAGGCGGCATCACCACCTCCAGCAAAAGGGAGTGGAATGATGATTGTTGTTGAAGATTTTGTTGATGGAAAGTCCCCCCCCTGGTACAAGCTGGCTCTGGGGAGAGAAAAAAAACCCCTTCTGTCAGCACTGTCGACCCTGTTGACTGCACCTTCCTGCCCACGATTTCATGAGTGATGGGAAGGAACTATACCAACCACTCGATTAGCTAAACATTCATTCTAATACTTAAACAAGTACTTAATTGATCTCATCTTTGATAATTGCATATCCGCTGCCATGTAAATATATTCCCTAACTGGGCTTAACGCCGCTGCTTTGTTGCAATTGCTGTGGCTTATCAGTTCTGATAAGGTGGCCTTTCCCGAACAACCACAGTTCAAACGCGCAGCTGTCCTCTTTCGCACTGCTTCAACTTTCTCTCTCTCTTCAAGAACCATAGACCGATCATACAGCCTTGGAAAAGGAAAACAAGCCAGCCCTCCTCTCTATTCCTCCACGTTCCGTTTTCTTTCATTTTCTCCTTCCCAACTATCTACGATTTCTGAAAGCGAGTACAGACCCACGGCACTCCGACCGACAACGAGCTCGTCCGCCTCATTTCTCTGATCTCTTCTCTCGACACAACAAAAAAAGAGAGAGAAGAAGATAAAGAACAGCATAACCCCAAGCGACCAACGAACCTCTCTCCTCAGAACATTTACCCACCGCCACCGTCTCCTCCTCTAGCGCAAAGGCACTGCGCCCACCACACACCATTCAAGATGGCCACAGACCAAGAGACCTTCACCCTCCTCCCCCTGTCCATGAACCCGCAGTCCAAAGCCATCACCTCGGCCTCCACCTCCCGCAGCCTAGCCACCGAGCTCGAGGCCCTCAACAACCTCCACCGCTCCCTCCTCAGCACCCTCGAGCACCCGCACGTCGTCCCGCCGCCCCCGGTGCCCGTGAACCCCAAGCGCAGCGCCCAGATCAAGAAGCTCCGCGAGACGGGCAACGACACCTTCAAGAACCAAAAGTACACCGAGGCCATCAGCTTCTACTCGCTGGGCCTCAAGATGGCCCTGACCCGCCCCGCCTGGGAGCCCAACGGCCTCGTGCGCGACGAGGCCGCCATGCTGTTTGCGAATCGGGCCCAGGCGCATATGGAGCTGCGGGACTGGGTGCGGGGCGGCGCCGACGCCGAGTGCAGCGTCGAGGCCAAAAAGGTTGGGAATCCCAAGGCGTGGTACAGGCGAGGGCGCTGCCTGTTTGAGATGGGCCGCTATGAGGAGGCCAAGGAGTGGGTGGGAAAGGGCCTGGAGATGGAGGGGGAGGATCTTGAACTGATCAAGCTGCTCAAGGAGATCGAGGCCAAGCTCCCAAAGTAAAAGTTGCGAACAACAATGGGCTATATTCACGAAAAGAGGGTGCTCGAGGTAAAGAAGGTTCTGGCTTAGGGGTCGGGTTACTGGCGTTGGGGCTTTGGGACATTTTACATTTTGGCATGTAGGCCTCTACTTCTCTGCTTCCTCCTGCTCTCGCGCCACACACACACACACACACACACACACACACACATACATACGGGAATTTTTGCAATGGTGGTGGCACTGTTGACCAAACGGGGAGGGAGTCTGATCTCTATACATCGGGACTCATCATACTGAATGCTATTCCGTCTGATTTGAATACCTCTCTTGGTATATTGCCCTGACTGACAGACTGCTCGAATGGACGACACTCGAGCGGGAATCGAAGAAAAGAAAAAAGAAAAAACCATGCCTATGTCGACCGCATTCGCCTGTCCTGAAAACTATTTGTGGATTTCATTGTGACGCAGCACATTTGCAAAAAAAAAAAAAAAATTGGTCTGTCCCCTTGCTGGATGGGTATACACACACGCGCGCACACACACACACACACTCTCTCTCTCTCACTCCCTCTGATCGACTCCAGGCTTCCTCCTTGGCCAAGTTCCCCGTTTCCTGAAAAGCATAGCAAACAAAAACATCAAAGAACAATTGCAATGCTAGTTTCCTCCTGACCTGCTGTCCCGTGCCGACATAGATAATGGACCTTGAAGTATGGTCTAATCCGCTTTCGTGATGACCAATATACTTGGGACTGACGCGCCTTCTCTTGTCTTTGGCCTCCGCTCTCTCTTTCTGATGGTGTAGGCCGTAACCGTGAAAATATACACTGATCGCACCCACGCCGTGGGTTGGGTGCTTCTTGTGGTTGGTGAAAGATCCGAGGGCTCCTGACCCCCATTCCCTTTCTTCCCTTTTTCATGTCGTGGGTCCGGATTGCAACTGATTTGTTCTGTCGGCGTGGTTCTGTCGGGATGCCGTCATCGTTGTCGTTCAAAATTTTCAAGCACACGTGTATTCATTCGAGAAAGAATTCAAGTGTTCTTATGTGGCGGCGGCGAACTTCTCCCCGTCCTTCTCGCTCAGACCCTTCTTCTTCCCGGCTTTTGAGGGGGCGCGCGGCCGCATGACAGCGTCCTGGCCGCTCATGCGCCTGCCCAGGGCCCTTTCTAACTTGGCGCCCAGGGCGAGCTTCTGAAAGACGGTCTGCTGGTCCGTGTTGAGCTCAACACGCTGCTCGCTCAGCCTCTTGTTTCCCTTGTCCAGGCGCTCGATGCTCTCCCCAATGTTCTGGATCTCGGCGACGGCACTGTCGTTGGTAGCGGTGGTCTGGATGGTCGGGGCGGTAGAGTAGACGCTGTAGCGGACCGAAGCCCGTGTCGACGTGCGAGTCTGTTCAGAGTCCTGGTCAGACGACATGTTTGCTGTGTGGTGGTGGTAATTTTGCGTGTGGTCGTCCATTTTCGTGCAGACAGAAAACACTGCGCCTTTGGCAAGGAGGGAGGGGGAGAAAGATCTCTAACAAAAAGAGCAACAGTATTCGTGGAAACAGCAAGCTGGGAGAGAGAGAGAGAGAGAGAGAGGGTACAATGTATAGGTGAGGTTGTATAGGTGTGTTTTGGAGGTGTGTAAGGTGGGTTGGGTGGGTGTGCCTGGCTAGGGAGGTACAGAGAACCAAGGTTCAACCACAAGCACCAGAGGGACAAGCACCAGGGGGGAGTTTGTTGATATCAGGAAACTTGGGATGTGACGACGTGACGTGACGTGACGGAGATAGAGAGAGGAAGGCCAGGCGGAAGCAGAGAAGAAACGAGGTACGATCTGCGCAACCCTGGATTAAAGAAGAGAAGTGACGTACCGAGGGCGCCATAATTGGGCGGGCTGATTCAAGAGAAGTGGGCATTGTCCGCGGGATGTCGTGTTCGACCGTAGAACAAAAAAAAAATTGACTGTAAGAATAATAATGATAAAAGGGCCGTAAGAAAGAAGGATGAATGACAAGGGCCCAAAGGAAAGATCTCAGCTGCGGCGAGGGCGGTTGATGATCCTGAAACGAGAGAGCACCTTGTTCTTCCTTTGAACTTTTCAGGAAGTCGAGCGAGGAAAGAGAGGAAAAGAGAGGAAGGGTGGTAAGAAAGAGAGATGGAGGGAGGGAGAACAAGAAGGAGTAGGTAGAGATTGAGATAAACGGGTCCCGAGCCGGTGGAGAGAGCTGAGAAGTCAGGGCAGACAAAGTCGTTAGACCAGGGGTGGGGAGAAGAAGGAGGAGGAGAGGAAGAGGAGGAGGATGATCCAATCAGCCCGCAACCCAGGATGTTTTTTGGTGGGTTAGGCGATAGAGAGAGAAAAAAAGAGGAGGAAGAAGTGGAGGAGAAGAGAAAGACGAAGAGAGAGAGAGAAGAGACAAGGAGATAATTTCGAGCCTCGGCACAGGTGAAGCGATTTGGCCAACAGTTGGCCTGTTTCGAAGGTGTTTAGAATTATCTGGAAGGGGTAGAAAGCACAGGCAGCACAGACTGAGACAAATCAAGACCGGTCAAGTCAGCAGAAAGTAAGTGGAGAGAATGGTGTGTATCGGGTTGATCTAGTTCATGTGTCAAAGAGAAAAGAAAGAAGAAGACGAAGAAGAGTCGTCAAGAGAGAGGGAGAGAATAGAAAGAAAGAGGCGTCAATTCATTCAATCCACAATAGGTGGTGTGATGGGGAAGGGATGAGGGATGATGGGCGGGCAGCGGAAAAGGGAGGAGAAGGCGTGGGGGGGGTTGGAAAGAACGGACTACGATACTTTCGCTTGAATCGCTAAGAGGACAATCACTGAGAGAGTGCCCCTGCTGCCTTCCAAGCAAGGTGGTGGTGCTGTGCGGTAAGTACGTTACAGCCGGGGTCCCGCCTGCGCCAGGCCTGCACGGGCGGCACCTGCGGCCCTAAACCCACAGCGTGCATAGAGCTAAGCACGTTAAACAGGCCAGTTTAAAGTACAGTACATTTATGCACCTTGTCAGTACCACCTTGTCAGGCCTGCAGTACAGCATAGTACAGCACTTTCTTTTTGTTGTGCAATAGAAAGAGAGAAAGTGAGAGCGAGAAAAAACCGAGAGAGCCGAGCAGACGGTGTACTGCAGAGAGACCCAAGACCCGTAACATCTGCGCGCCCGCAGTGCTGCGGCCACAACTGGCCCATCTGCATGGGTGAATGGGAAGAGGGGGGGGAGGGGGAGGGAAGCTCCTCACCAGGATTAGGATGGGCATTGACTGGTATAGTAGGCTACTTTGGTTGGTATCTCCAGGGTGGCAGGGTGGCAAGCTAGCCAACAACGCCAACAGGGGCTCCCTCCCTCCCCTTCCTAGGTATCCCTACCGTGCTGTGGCAGTATCTGTGCACGTGCTGTGCCCTCCTAGAGGACAAGCCTAAAGCCCACTGAGGAGTCCACCCACAGAAGGCCCCACAACCCAAGCACAGGCCCCCCCCCCTCCCACTTTCACTGGTGAGCGATCGATGCTTACAGCGTCTTATGCAGGATAACCTCCGCCGCTACGGCGATTCAAACCCACATGGCAAGCGGTCCATCAGAACGGAACACCGACAGCGCCCTTGACGCGTGGATAGCAGGGATTACTGGGTTAGATCGGCTCACAGGGCAAGTGTACAAGATATGACGAGTTAGTGAGGTCTTCGTGGTCTTTCATTAATGAGCATCAATCACGAATAATTACTGCGATAGCATACACGTACGCAATTTACACTGCCATGATTGTGACCATGTCGTCGACCCTAGCATCATCATCATCATCAACATCAACACCACCAGCCTGGAAGAAACCCCCCCCCCCTCTCTTTCCCCCCCAAAAAGAAAAAAAAAGCCCGTCTCTGGTGTCCATCAAAGGCACCAGGTCATTACGGGGTTCGATTGTAATTCGTACTAATCAGCAGTATCGTAGTCAGATCTCCAAGAGGGTGGTCAGACCTCCGACGCCCTAAGCAGGGGAGGAGAAGCAGGAGGAGGAGGAACAACGACAACTAGAACGGAAAAAGGATCTTGTGAGACGGTGACACGAACAGGATGACAGCACGGAAGCACAGCAGGCAAACCAACACAACATGACGGCCCAGGGCCAGGACAGGGGGCCCAGAAGAAGGATAAGGACAAGGACGAATACGGCTCATCTCATTATATCTTTGGGCAGTGTCCATGGCCATAGTAATCCTGATTGACCAGCCGTCACCAGCCTCTGTCATACTTTCCTGTTGTGCGACCTGTCAACTGGCCCGACCTTGTCATCCCTCCTTTAATTTATCCATTCTCTCTTCTCTTTTCCTGTTCTTCTTCTTCTTCTTCTTCTTTTGGTTTTCACATCTCATATTTGTTCTTCCTGCCCAGCATAGCTGCTGTGCTATTAGGCTGTGTGGGTGTGGGGGTGTGGTTTCATATAATACTTCGAATCTGACAACGGGAACCCTTCCTTCATTTTGCCGATTGATTGCTGCCTTCCAAGGACCGTCGATCTGTCACTTCTGTCTCGGCGCCGTATTCCGCCTAAGGCACCAAGGTGGGTGGGCAGTGGGCTCCTCTTCTTGGTGGACACTTTTGCATTCTTGCCTAAAGGGTTTCCCTTCATGAAGCAGAAGAGGAGGAAACACACACACACACACACACACACAAAAGACGAACACAAGAGGCCCGAGAGACCACACGAGAAAGGTAAGAGGGGAAAAAACAGAAAGAGGAAAAGACTCTGGCTGTATCTCACGATACCCCAACCTCACATCATCCGCCCCTCTTCCCTTTTGGGGGGGGAAAGAAAAGACAAGGGAGAAGGAAGGGACGAGATCGGGTCTCCATGCTGCCGCGCCTGGTGGAGCAGCAGGAGGATCCCGTCTTGTTCGCCGTCAAAACCATCCCTGCCTCGCGTGTGCAGCACGTGGCTAAAATGTCTAAACAGACCGGATCACTTTTCGGGGTTTGGGGGCCTGGCAGGCGGGTCGAGGACGCCCGCGCTGTGCCAACATCATTCCAATCCTCACCCCGTCCACTCCGATCTACTGACCTTCTCATTGCCTCCCTCCCTTCTGTACCCTCTTCTTTACATCTGTAGTATGTACCTGATCAGGTGTGTTTAGGGCGGCAGCAAGAGATCCCGAGGTGAGACAATATGAGATGAGCCCACGTACTGCTGCAAGAATAGAACAAAAATGAGAGCAGAATAGAGAAGAGGTATGAGAGAGGACCTTGGCAGGGTGTGGAAGGATTTGGATCAGCAAGCATCCTTCTCAACCAGGACAGTCAATCACCGGCCAACGGTGACAGCATCCTCTCATGCGGCCAAAAGCCTGCATCCTCGGCCCTCGGTCTCTTACCTGGGCAACCCGAGAGTCCCGGGTCTCCGTTTGACGCGCCTCCCAAACACCCCAGCTGTCTCTCTCTATCTTCTTGGCGAAAGTAAATTCCACACGATCTTCGTATAAAGGTAGTTAGTAGCATTGTAAAATAACGGATAATAACCTTGCTACGCAACACGATCTGCGACTCGTTTGTATTATGATTTGCGCATCACGAGGGGAGAAATATTCTTCGCGCATCCACCGACCAAAATATCCCACCAACATTACTAGAGTCAGCCCAACCAGCTCAGCGACGATGGGCTATACAGCTGAGTCCTTTTTTTTTTTCTGGTCTCTCTTTACTCTAACTAGCTGCTGCGTCTCTCGCCCCCTCTTGTCTCGATGGGCGGGAACGTGGCCTCTTCTATTCTTAATTAGTCCGCAGGAAAGCCACACTAGACCCGCCAACCACACAGCCCTTTTTTCCCGTGTTCGAGACAGTCTACAGAGGCACTAATTGAGTCCTTGGGGGTCAACGAAAGCGCATGGCAGGCCAGAGACCGACGAAGATCCTCGCGGCCAGGGTGGTAACTCATGTCTCCAGTTCCAAGGAAACGGAGGCGGACCATAATCTCGTAGAATGAGGTCCATAGAAACACGTGCAAGGCTTGCCTGACGAAATGAAAGCCGGGACAGGACGGCTGAGAACAAAGGTGCTAATCAAACGGTGCTATGACTAGTATGAAGCGCTTGTGTACATGCCTGGGGAGGCGAATAAGACTGCACTATGTGGAAGTCATTATTCTTGTCTCGTAGAAAGCGCAAACCTGCTGGGTACAGCTGATGCGCAAAATTCACTACTGAGAGATATCATAGAAAATCCAGGTGTGGCTTTGCCTAGAAACGCATATTCGAAGTAGGATATCACCAGTCATGCCGCTTGTATCTTCTCTATAACATCATCAAAATGGGTGGTATTTCGTCTTGTTGTTCCTCTACCTTTAAACAGATATGATGTTCAGCCGTGGGAGGAGGTAAGTAGACTGATACTCACTAGGCAATGAACAACAGCGAGAGCACCTTATGTGACCACAGAACCTGAGTAAGCGTGATATTTCCGGCTGTTGCGCTGTTGACTGAGCAGATTCAAAGAAGTCAAATTAAACATAAATAAAATAAGGAAGGAAGAAAAAGACGATACACAGGGTGCTGCATTGTTAAGCTCTCTCTTACACTTGCAACACCCTTGAGCCGGCGTTCAGGAGCAGAACTTGCCCAAACATCTTCCAGCCTTGCATGTTTTTATTGGCACATAGTCGAGCAGAAGGCAGCCAGGTACTAATTAATTAGTTTCCTTGCATGTCGACCTCGTGACTTTCACAATACTCAGTTAGGAAGGTCGGCCCGTTTACGACCACGTCCCCAGACTTGGACGGTGTAGTCGCACATGACGAAGATATCGATCAATGTAGTCTCACTGGCAAATAATGAAGCTCATCCCTCAACAACATTTATTCTAGTAGCCTTGTTGTGTTTTGATGTTGGTCCAAATGGGAGCTCTCTTTAGGATCGTGATTAGAATGTTAAAGGTAGTGTATTGTGGTTACTGCAGAACAAGAAGTTGCGGGAAGTAGCAATACATTGCTAAAATTACCAAGTTCCGGATCGCAAGGCTACTAGAGGAGATACTCCTGTATAACCTCAGGCAAGGTGTGATACGACGCAGCGAGAGAAACATCTTCATCAGAGACGATGTCGGTAAGTGGCGAATAGCCCCGGCCTCAGAAAATCAAGTCATTGTTGTGTAAATGTTGTCTCTACTACACACTAGCTGCGTAGCGACGATGTACAGCCTCTGGTTCAAGCATGGAGCCTGCAACTATGAGTTTATCGTAAGGGGCCGAGGACTCTGAGGGAGAAATCAGGCTGAGAGTAACCAAAAGTTCCTCAAAGCCGTTCTAGAGTATATATGCGAGGAGAAAAGGCGATATTGCAATGGCACTGAGAAAGAAAAGAAAGGAAGTAAAAACAAGAGAGCCGAACTATCTCAGGCTTTCTACAAGCCTAGCTGTTGGCTGGCTGGTAGGTCGTGCACGGCCCTGGGCCAGTGACTCACTGGCCCTTACAGTATAAGAGGGAATAAAGTGAATGAGAGATCCAGACGGTGCCCATGATAATGACCAGGACATGTGACTACCTTCGTAAAAGGCCCTGTGCTCATGGCTGCTGGATTCTGGAAGATCCCAGTACGAAATGAGGTCGACAGGAAATTTATTCATGTTTCATTTAGTCACCAATTGCATGGCCGTGTAGGTGTTAATTAGGTGTAGGTAATCAATGGCTTGTACATTTACTCAGTCTGAAAACTAAGGGCTAATTCAAACCTGCTGGCTACCTTTCCCTTCCCATGTACGAGGGATCAGTCGCCGTCGCCCATGGATCCTCCCAGAAACCTGCAAGGCTGTAGCCCAAATAGGCAAATGATAGAACCCTAGAGGAATGGGGGAAAGAAAGCAATTTCACAACAAATTCTCATCGCTACCTTCCTTTTTTGGGGGGTTTTCCCTTCTTCAGGCGAGCAACGATTGCGTAACACTCTTGGAGCTGTGATACGTCCATCTGAGCCCACAAATATCACCCCTGTGATGACCACCCTTGGGCTTCCAGAAAAGCCATAGGGCTTGTTGGGCTACGACGATCCTAAGACACGTTGGGCTTTTTTAAAATGCGAATTTCGGATCAGCACAAGTATTCTTGCATGAATTGTGTTTGTGCATAGACACTTCACTATTTCTTGAATAGTGAAGAAAGAGAGAAGATGGTGAAAAGAAAAGATTCTGCTCACGGGATGGAGTGCACATCCGACAACAACAGTGATTACACACAGTGTCATGATCCCACTGCCCTGTCGCGGCGTTGAGCTCGATCCTCGGGCGGTTAAAGATACACCAGCCCAGGAGGTTAGGTCCCTGGTTACACTGGCAGCAGTTCCAAACACCGCCCCTCTCCAGAAAATAGCAGAGCTGGTTGGTGCAGTGAGCGTCCGAGTCGACGGGGAGCGAGTAGGTCGTTCTCGCACAGGGAAGGACCGAGCCTGTGGTACGGTCGAGCTGTGCAGAGACGCAGTAGAGAAAAGTCACAGACATGTGCTGGCATGGGTGTCTCTTGGGATGTCCGACGCACATCTCGATCGAAGCAAGGAGGGGGAAGAGGAGGAGAAGGCCTGTCTCGATCTGTTAATAGTAAGTATATAGTGATATTGGATAAAGAGGAGTCTGGCCAGTATCCTCTTGTCGCGCTTACATGTCAATGTAATGAAGAAGGTGGGCTAGCAATTTCTATTTCCTTCTTTGTGTTTTCGTCTTCTTGTCTTTCGCCCTGAGGATGTTTCAGTTGTACATGGGAAACGTTCTCAAACAGGGCTCACATGGTCTTTCTTGTCGGCATGTGCCCTCCTTCAGGATTCAGATCTTAATATATAATTCACAACAGCTGTTTATGTCAAGACAGATAGGTCATTATCATCTACTGGGGCCTCTGACTAATTACTGCCCGCGTCCAAGGTCGATCCTGATCCGGAAATCAGAGACATGCTGATTGGGCCTCGACGAAGAAAGAAGTAATATTATTTGCCGCCTTGAGAAGTCTTGGACAACGGCGACCAGCAGACCGCCTCCTTGGCTCGGGAAAAATATGACCTGCGTGACTGCATGCATACGCATATTCATTGATTCCTTCGTTTCAAGAGAGAGAGGGAGAAGGGGCGGGGGGGGGGGGGCGGGAAGCCGTCGTCGTCACCTTCACTTGGGACAATGTGACGTGTCCTGAGGTCTAGAAGGGAGAAAAAGAAAGAAGAAAAAGACGGCTGGCTGCTGCCGGAACGCAGGGGAACACCCGAGGAAGGCACAAACAAAAAGAAATTCAAAGATCAGTCATGCCTCGGATCTACAGTACGCCTTGGTTAGGGAGCATCTCGGTAGTTGGGACTCACTCGATACCCAATGAATGGGGCCAACGTTGCCTTGCAGGTGGGCCGTCGCGTGAAGGTGCAGGGACGTACAAAAGATCCAAGCAGAACGCTGCGACCTCTCAATTGTTTCGTGTCTTTTTCTCTCGCAGGCAGCGATCCGACAGAGGGTAGGTAAGTAATACCCAAATCCACTCCAGCTGGACTTGAGATCCAAGGTCCATCTCTATTCCTCCCTCTCTCTCCCCCCCACACAAAATATGTCACATGTTTAAGCGCGTATGGTCCAAAGGGGAAAACAAGCCTTGGGAATAGAAGGCCTTTTCTCTCTCTCTCTCTCTCTCTCTCTCTCTCTCTCTCTTCTTTTTTTCCCTTCCTTTTTTTTTTTAAAGAAAAAAGTATTAAGTGACACCTCGAACCCCCCCCCCCCAAGAAAAAAACCCTGGACGGGTCCCTTCTTGTGGCACACCGGGCGCGATCACGCAGACAGCTCTGGCCCATCCAAATTTTCCCTTTCAGCTTCAGCTTCCTCGCCTTGTATACATGTGTGAGGCGAGGTGACACGGCATATATGCAAAGAAGCGCACACATGCATTTTCCTGCAGTGCCTCGCCGGCAGTCGGCCTAGCCACCTTCGTCATCATTTTCTTTTTCCTTCTGCATTGTCCCTCATGGCTCTCTTCCATATTAACCAGCTCCTCTCCTCCGTCTGACCGGCACATCTGCAGGCTGTGTGTCTCACATCAATGTTTGACCAGATCTGAACGAAATCTCTCTTGCATCCCGATCGCGGTCTCGGAAGACGCCGCTGCTGAGAATGATTAGCTCGTAGATCGGGTCATATTCCGCTGACTTGGGGGAAAGAAAAGAAAAAGAGGAAAAAAAAAACCAAGTAAACGATACAGCCATTGTCTCTCCACCTCCGAGGGGTGAAGGGATGGGGGAGGGACGCCGCCTGAAAGGGGGTGGGCGGCCAGACAACCTTTCTGGATTCCGAATGTCGTCGGTATTGTCTTCCTTGTCTGCTGGGGTGGCACAATAATCCAACGTTGCCTTTTCCCGACACATTGTGGATACACCTAAAAAGAACACACCGGTCTGGTTTTAAGTTGCACACTTCAGCTCGCTGCTTTGTCATTTGGCGTTCCCCTTTTCTTCCTTCTCATGTATGGCCGAGGAGGGCTTGTGGAGGGAGACGGCACAGACGGGACGGGACATTGAGACGGTTGGGCAGACACGCAGGAGCCAGGCTGTGAACACTTGATCCCTCTCCTTCTACTTTTCTTTCATATTCTTCTCTCCCTCCCTATATCCCCTGCCCTCTCCCTCATCAGGGCTGATATATTTACCTGCCTTGTTGAGAAGGGTCATGGGAATATTCAAAGGACGGATGGCTGTCAGCCTTGGACCCTGTAAAAAAGATGGTAGCATGGCAAAGTCGGGGTCGGAATCCCAGTTGTGGAACACAAACTCACACCACACACACACATTACAGTACCCCCAAGCCTCCTGACACCGTCAGCCTTCGCACTGCATGGAGCCTAGCTGCTTCTGGGAGGGAGGGCGCGGGCTTCTGGGGGCGCCTGTATGCGAGATCTCAGCCAGCCTGCATACCGATGCGGTCTTCCTGTAGATCCGGGGACCCATCTTTTTCCTCTCCTTTCCTTTCTTTCTTTTTCTTTCCTGCATTCTCCCACCATAATAGTGAAATTGTGGCACGCACCAAACTAGCAGGGGGTGAATCACGGGGCTTTGTGGCAACCGCCACCTCGTCCCGGTGTCTTGGGTCGCAAGTTTCTTCTTGTTATGCCTACGAGGATGGATGAATGGAGCCGCACATGGTCTTTGCTTTTCCTGTTATTTCCCTTTTCTTGTATTCTGAGATTTTACCCTTGTAGAAATCAGCAGGTCCTCTGGGAATTTTATTTCGCCACCTCCAAGCCATGGCCAGACTCCAATGGACCACGCCATACGATTACAATCTATGGAAGTGTGTCCAGATCATGGTCCTAATATGACATGTAAGTAAATATGTAAATTACTAGGACCACCATTCATACCCAACATCCGCTGAAAAACCCCACCCTCCTCGACTATGATCGCCCCCACATGAGAAGAAACAACAGCCAGAGGATCTGGAGGTTGTGACAATGTGCAAATGTGTATATTTCTTCTGGCGATCGCACGATGATCTTACTTTTGGGCATCAACGCTAAAAGGGCGGTATGTTCCGATCTTGTAGAAAATCTATCACATCTCAAAAAAAAAATTCAAAAAAATTATAGATGTTCCTCCCACCCTTTTGCGATTGGCTGTACTTCATGAAGGTATTTTTGCCTCGTCCCATTAGAATTAAAACAGTCTACCAAGAAAAACTTGTCTATCATTGCCCTGGGGGTTGCCCCTCTAAGTATATCTCTCTGTTTGTTGTGTGTTGTATGTGTGTAGAGCCCAATAACCTTTTTTTTTTTGGGGGGGGGGGGGGGGAATTAGAGAGGGGAAAGCAAGCCCTGTTTGGTTGTCTAGCTCAAGAGCCTACTGATGATGATGATGATAATGATAATAATGACAATAATAATTTTGAATGGTGACGATGATGATGAGAATGATAATGACGATCCTCCCTCTCTCCCCTCAACTCCAACTCAAGCTCACATCGGCCCGGCTGGCGTACACGTCTCACAGCAGATATGCTCACACCGCACCTGGGTCCCCTCGATAATCATGATGCAGCTGCACCGCCCCTGCTCATTCCAACCCTTGCCGCACCAACAACAGTTCCAGCACCGGTTGAGTGCCTCGAATGGGCACCGCGGGAGGGGGCACTTGGGCAGCAACGGAGACAGGGCCGCCGTCGAGGGGTCGCCCTCGAAACTGGGTGGGAGGGGGTAGGCAATCGCCTGCGTCGTGAGGTTGCGGCAGGGTTTACGCTTGTTGGGCGCCGACGAGGACCTGCTGCTGCTGCTTCCGCCGTGATGGTGGTGGTGCTGGGATTTGCCTTTCTCCTTGCTCTTCTTTCCGCTGTCTCTTTTCGACTTGGAGGAGCTGCCCCCTCCTCCTCCTCCTCCTCCCGCTGATTGATGGTGCCGTGAGCCGCTCTCTTGTGCGTCGGCGCAGTAGACTATGTCTGTCCGCACGTGCTCACATGGCAGCGTGTAGGTGATTTGGTGGCACATGGCTCTTGTTTTTTGTGTTGTAGTTTTAGTCTTCTTTTTCTTTTCCTTCTTCTTCTTGTTCTTCTCCTTGTTTCTTTTGTGTTTGAGGGGAAAGATACTCTGGCTCTCCTCTTCCTCGTCGTATTATAGTCAGTCGTCGGTGACTCAAGGCTGGTGAATCGAAGCTAGCAGCTCCGTTCTCTTTTCTGCTGACCTCGGGCAGAGCGATGGGTGTGATGAGAGCTCTGTTGAAGGGAGTTTGGTCCTTCTTGTTGAGGGCCGAACAGACTTCTTATATAGGAAGGAGGGCTGCAAAGGCTGAGCGGTCCTTTTGTTTCTTTGTCCCAATTTGTCTGAGCGAGGCGAGAATAGCTGACGATGACTCTGAAGGACCTAGAAGCCCGACGATCGAGCCTTGTCGACCAGGAGGGATCTTTAAGTATTGTCGAGACTCCGTGGGGGAACACTCATGTGGTGGTGGCTCAGTCAGGACGGGGGACCAGCCTCCTGGTCATCGGACAGGGAAGGAGAAAAAGGAAAAAAAGAAAAGAAAAGGTCAGCCGTCCTCACCATATCCGTCACATTTCATTATTGTCCACCCCCCCCCCCGCAGTGCATCGTCCTCCCCCCTATCCTGTGAAAGCCCATCATCATCAGGAGATATTATTGGGCGTAGGGAAGAGGGAAGGGGAGGGGGGCAAAAAGGGCTGTCGGCGATCATGACAAAAAGGAACAGGGACAATCAATATTGTTGCAAGTAAGTATCTTCTTCTCTTTCTCTCTCTGCCGGTGGTCGTCTCGTAGTGCCTGGCTATTGGCCAGGGTAATTTGGAATTCTACCTCTGGAAGCACCTTGTCCGGTAGTCCAACCATGTTTTTCGTCTTTTCTTTTCCGACGAGCAAGCCCGGCGACCCGACAGACTGGGTCCCCTAAGTTCATGCTTGCTTCTTTTTGTATAGTGAGAAAAAAGAGGCTGCGAGGCGGTATGCGGGTCATCAACTGAGATTTGAGGATGACAGACGCCTCGGAGTCATGGGGAAAAAGAACAGAGAAAAAGGAAGAAAAAGAAAAGAGAAGGGGAAAAAAAAAAGGGGGGGGGGGGGAGGGTGGAAGCCACGAGGTCGTGTTCGTGTGGTCCACCAAAGTCTCACACGCACAAATTTGCTTTCTTGTTTTACTGCCCATCCCGCCGCCCACACACCCCCACCCTCCTTCTTCTATCTCTCTCCTCCTCCTTATGTCTTTCTTTCTCACATGGCAAGACCCTGAAGTCTAATAGCCACGAAAAGATAAAACAAAAAAAGGTCTCATGCCTGACCGAATAGTCTGTTCGAAACTCCACCTTGGGCTAAGCCACTTGGCTGACTTTCCCTCCTCCTCCTGGAGTTCCACAGGCGGGTTGTCTTTCAGCTGGTGTTGCTCGGCAAGTTCCACCCGATCTCATCCTTTTGTTGCTTTTTCCACTGGTCCACCTTTTAAGATCCAGCCCAAAAGATGATCCAGGCAAGATCGATCTTGCATGAGTAAGGTCGGGGAATTTAAACAAGATCTTTGATATTTTCTCGAAGATCCTAGTAAAACAACGAACAGGAAAGGGAAAAAAAGAAGGGAAGGAAGGAAGAAGAGAGAGTGAGAGAGAGAGAGACGGAAGAAGAAAAAAAGGAAACAATAAACAAGCAAACCATATTGACAAAATTGGATCAAGCTTGATGATGATGACGACTTGCAACGTCACCAATATAATATTACTATGGGCTTCTTCAGCACTTGGATCATCAGTTCGGTGCTTCTGTGTTTAATTATTTGTTGGGTTGGGGAAAAAACGAAAAAAGTACTTCACCTCTTCTTTTTCCTTGGCATCCTTCTCCCTTTTCCCCATCTTCTTTTTCTTATTCTTCTTCTTCTTCTGCTGGCCGCCCTCAGCGCGACTACTTAATAATAGTCCCTCTCGCTTGCGACGCCTCCTCAAAAAGCGCACACAAATAAAAAGTCCCCCTCTTTCCCCTTTTCCACAAAGTCGGTCGGTTCGGTCGATCTCCCTCTCGGGTCGGTAGGTTAAACTTGTCTTCCCTTCTTTGTTCTTTCTTTTCTTCTTCCTCTTCTTCTTCTTTTATTTATTTTTCACGTCCTCCTTCTTCTGTTTCTGTCGTCGGCTCCCCGAGCACTGGCTGCTGCTGCTGCTTGGGCCTCAGCCCCGGTCCTCAGGTCGGGCTGGCAGTCCTGGCAGCACTGGTGGTAGCATAAAGAGTCCGGGCTCCGCCTCATCAGGTGATAGCAGCACGGGTATCTGTTCCCGCCGAAGCCGCACTGGCAGCAGATCCAGAGCCCGCCCAGCTCCTGCAGGCGACAGCGGCCGAGGCTGCAGTCTGGGCTGGCCAGACACCCGCCGCTGGCACACGGGTTGGTGAAGTCGATGCCTGGGTTGCCGTTGACCTGGTCGTGGTACGAGATGTTGGGGCAGGGCTGCTGGGTCTGGGTGGCCTGGTCGAACGTGGCGGCCTGACAGTAGGTGTAGTGTAGGACGAACTCGATGTCACGGGTGCAAGGATATATGTGGTGGTAATGAAGGTAGTAGTAGGTGCACATGGTCGTCGAGGTAAGGAGGTAGGATTAAACTCGGAAGTTTTCGGCGAGTCGAATCGTTTTCCCAAAGAGAGGGAGGAGACAGAAAGAGAGTATGTGTGTGCGTGTATGTGTGTCTATGGTTGACAGAAAGGGTCACTCAAAGACTGACAATGACTGATCGTCGAAGTGATGCTCCAGGTATGTTCAATTCACCCACAGAGCCGGCCGCTGACTGGGCTATAGGTACGTAGAAAGAGGCGATCGTTTTCGTTGCTCGGTAGTAAAGAACCACACAATCCAAAAAAGAAGGACTGGATAGTGGCTGGCGATGTTCGAATCGAAAGACTCTTGGTGGCACACGACTGCCGGCCCAGAGGTCTTGTACAGTGAGGGAGAGTGAAACCCAAAAAAAAAAAAAATACCCTCGAGACTTGCGAGTATGGGTTTTTGGGTGTGTGTGGCCCCCAGGAGGCTGAAAAGTAGGGGGGGTGGGGGGCGGACTCGCAATTCAACGGTCGGTTGTCTGGGTTGGGGGAGAGAAACAGGTGTGTGGACAATATAATGGAATAATGTGGGTATCCGAGACCACTCGAGACAGGGGATGTATGCAGGAACAGAAATATCCTGCAGCTGTCAAAAACGACTAGCCGAGGTCTTAAGAGATGGCAAACGAAAGTACAAGGCGAGTTGATATATGTTGGTGGATCTCGTGATTTTTGAGTGGTCTCCAGGTGCTGATGATCGGGTGATTGGTGACAAGAATCATGAGAGTCGGCCCTGGTGTGTTCTTGCAGGTTCGCTGGGGCTCTTTGGGCGACGGTCGACTGGAGGCCGTAATTATTAGCAAAAAAAAAGAGAGAGGACTTGTGGGGGTTTGATAGAATTGAAATGAACTCTGTTTTCCCTTTATAGATCTGTCGTTTGTCGTCGGATTCTCTCTCTCTCTGTGTGTGTATGTATGTGTGTGTGAGGGACTTCTTGTGGTGGCCGTATTCCGCCGTTGTTGATCGTTAATAGTGATGGGTGATGGTTTGATACTGACTCCCTTCTGATCCACCTCGGAGAGAGAAACAGCACGATGATGCCTTCTTATATATAAAAAAAAGAAAGAAAGAAAGAAAGAAAGGTTTCTCGCTTCTGAACCAGAGAGCGCCTCATGTCATCATATTTTAATATGCCTTTTCTTGATACGCCCGGAAAAGAAAACCCCCCACGTCCATTCATCCCGCTACCGACCCTTTTCTTTATTTTTATTTTTATATTATTATTAGTATTTCCACGTCTGCGTCTGTACCCATAGGCCGAGTATGACAGGAGAAAAAAAGGCACAAAGCGGGAGTGGAGGGGGGAAAAAAGAAAAAGAAAAAAGCTCTTCCCGCCACCTGCTGGCCAGATCACCCTTTTTTTTCTTTCTTCCCTCCTTACCTCTCTAGGCAGCGCGTCAATGAACATCTATCTGCAACACCCCACAAGAGCCCTAGCCAGGATAACCGACCGCCATGTCCAACAATAAGACCGCATAAATGAGGCGGCACGTGGCTTCCTCGTGGCCTGGATCGGTCCGCACGTGGGAGGGGCGGTACACAAACGTGGCTCTTGGGCCCCCTTCGTACGTACGTAGTATAAGGATCCTAGACAAAGCTGGAGAGGGAGGGGGAGGGGGGGAAGATACATGGATGTGGCACACGAGCTGCAGGTTGGGTAGCCAGGACGCATTAGGGATTAAATGGAGGGGGGGAGGGGGAGGGGGAGGGGCCGAGGGGAGGGTGGGTAGGAAGGGGTAGGAAGGTGTGTGTGAGGACAGGCAAGAAGGCAAGTGGCTGCGCCCAGAGACGAGTGAGTGTGAGCATTTGTGGAGAGAGACAGAGAGAAAGACAGAGAAAAGAAAAATCGAGAGAGATGTTTGCCTGAAAGCTGCGCCCTCGATCGAGATCCAGGCCGAGGTGGGCCCTGTCCGCCCACCCTGAGAAAGAAATGCAATCAATTCCTTGAGGGCTGGTTGGTTTGGCAAGACTATCTTTGGAACAAACAATGACATGACGAATAGAGAGAGAGGGAGAGAAACATGAAACTGGAGAACCATGATGGGAAAGGACGGGGACGAGGAGGAGGGCTGAACACGCGATGTGGCTTTCAGCCATGGGGCAACCGGAACGCCTCTCCTGTATTCTACCCTTTCCGATACCAGAGGAGGAAGAAAAGGAAAGGAAGAAGAAAAAAAAGTCTATGGCTCAGGCGGAATATGCATGCAGCTCTAGATCCGTACTACAATTCAGCATGCATGAAGGACGCGGTGGAGTGGAGCGCGGAGGTATATGCAAGATCTAAGATCCCTTCTCTTTCTTCCCTCCCCCCCCCCCGCTCTTTTTTTTTTCGCCGCTACATATCGCCCCGCGAGTGGTACGATATTTCTCATCGGGCCAGACCCGAGTTAGCTCAAAAGAGAGAAGAAGAATAAGTAAGTAAAAACGGGAAGGAGAAAAAAGATTTATGGACATACATGCAAGACGACGTGTCCTCGCATCAGAACTAAGGGCAAATGCTCCTGTACTGGCCCCGCTTACAGTAAAGTGCCTCTTGGTGCCGAGAAATGGTAGCAGTGATCTCGTACAGCACTACTGGATACGGAGTCATGCTGTCTTAGATGCCACACCGAATATTCCCCCTCTATGGACGGGAGAGGAAAAGGGGTTTTCTTGCTTGTGTCTCCTATTCTTTTCTTTTTTTGTCTCTTCCATTCGGTCCTTTGCTGTGTGGCTACTCTTGAGAGGTTTTGGTCTACTAATTATCTCCCGTCCCGGTAGTAAATTGTCCGTTACTCGGTTGGTGTCACCTAAATATAAACTTACATAGTCATAATTATGTATGTGATTATATAAACATATATAAATATAAACACGGCACCTGCGATGAGGCTGTGGGGCGACACATGTCTCGTGGGCGCCAACCTCTAAAGACAGGTAACACCGTCACAAGGTGCGACAAGCCAGACGAAGCCACCAGGTACTGCAGCCGTGTCGACAGAGATATTCTCCGTGGGGAAGAGGAGTTGGGCGGAGCGGGATCCTGTAGGGGCTGAAGTCTAGCCTAAGAGAACAAGAGGCAAGACTGGTCCTTCTTTCTCCCTAGGTCGGGTCTTGTCTGTCTGGCTGCTGATGCTCCTCTACTCTCAAACAAAAGGAAGAAAAGATACGAGGAATACGAGGATGGGGGGACTTTTTGCTGACTGACAGACAAGACATACAGTGCTTTTCTCAATCGACGATCATTTGCAGATCCCATCCAGAGAAGCAATAAACTTATGCATCTTTGACAGGCGCAAACAGGGGTGAGCCCAGCCCAGCCCAGCCCCTTCGCCCCTCTTCCTTCTCAGGTCACAGGTATCTTGAAATAGGTGAGTGACAAGGCTTAGGAGCTGTGTGTGTGTGTGTGTGTATACATGAGTGCAAAGAAGCATAAACAGGTCCACCTGGGTTGTGGAGTGGTTGGCTCGGGTTGGGCAATCCATCGACCGAGAAGCAGAACAAGCCCAAGTCCTCCTTCAAGAGAAATTTTCCAGAGAAAAAAGAAGAAGAAAAAGGAATAAAGTAAAGAAAAAGAGAAGAAAAGTAGGGGTTCAGGTCTGGAACATACATATCGCCTAGGGTCGGGGGCCATACGAGGGTATGATCCGAGCCGGATGAAGCCACACAAACGTCATCAGGCTATTATCCCGCATGGAATGCTCTGGAAAAATGGCCATCTTTTCCCCTCCTCTTCTCAGCCGCTTCCAAGGGTTTCGAGGGCCTATAGACGACACATGGCCTCATGGCAAGCGGCCAAGCGGGCTACCTTTGGGAGACACACAATCCACAGAAACGGCCATGCATGCAGCTTGAGCAGCACCATACTTTACGCGAAAGGGGATTGTCTGAGAAATAATGCGGGCCTGATTCGCTGAGATACGCCTCCCGTTTGACCTTAACGACATATGGCTGGCTCAAGTGGCTTGAAGGGGGAGGGGCAAAGTGAGGTGAATACCAGTCGACAGCAGTTAGAAGGGTGTGTGTCCGAGAAGGAGGAAGAGGAGGACCAGGCTCTCTGCACACCCGGAGCAAAGACACCGACCGGCCAGATGCGGGTAGGGTAGACATGGATTTCAGGAGGAGAGGCCACCATGTGGAGTATTCCTCCTCGCAAAGCTTGCCTCTCCTGCCGTGACGGCCTCGTCGAGGGGACATCTACTGCTCGTTGGGAAGCAGGCTGATAGATGCGCTTCTATCATCAGGCAATGGAGGCGACGGGCTGAAGATGGCGTGATTAATAGACCTAACCGTCGTGCGGTTTTGTCTCGGTAAAGACACTGCCGTAGACGATGGCGCGCCTCTGCAGAGCAGTCTGCCTCCTCAAACGCAAATAGAGAGGACTAGTCGTGGCTCCATGCTTGCCCAGCCACCCTTTCGCCTCGTCCGTCTCGAAACGTACGATTGCAATCTCTCTTCCACCTAGCTGAGGAGCGCCCCCCCCCCCGGATCAGGGCTACTCTTGTTACTCTGAAAGGAAGTGCATGCACATCTGGCATGTGCAGTGAGAAGTCATCCTCCTCGGTTTTTAGGGCCCTTAACACGCAGTAGACGTGATACAAAAGTTCTAGAGCATGAGACTATTTCGGTGCCTCATGAGGTTGTCGACGACAAGGCTTTGGGTGAGGACGGAATAAGGGTGGCAGAGGGACAATCCTGGAGTGCCCTGTCGTGACGATACATGGATGGTGATGATGGTGGTGGTGAACAGCTCCTCCGTTTCACAATGATTGCTGTAGGATACGGTCTCACAGGTTCCAAGTGCGGTGCGGCGGATCGGACTGACAAGAAGCCATCACTCGTGCCTGTGTACCCAAAAATGCATCGCTCTGGGTCCAAAAACAGCATAATTAGATAACAAATCCGATGTCCAGAAATTTTCTGAGAGTCCAAAGCCCAGCTTGGTGACGACGTACAAATCCAGAGATAAAGACCCAATGCCTAACCAAAACGCCAAGAATATTGATTGACAATCAATGTGTCACAAGTCAAGATGACTATGCAGCCTCGTGCCCCCGAGCGCCAGAGACATGGGTCACAAACATCACTAGATCGGAGACGAGCGATCTGGCTTCTCGTTCGGTCCCTGGCCATAGCAGCAGCAACAGCAGCAACATCAAGCTGGCCCCCAGGTTCCCCGCCCCCCCCCCCCCTCTCTCCCCAACTCTCTTTTCTCTCTCTCTCTCTCTCTCTTTCTTTCTAAGTCTTGGGCATGGCCGGGACACAGACCACGCCTCCCACTTCCAACAAGTCGCAATTGATGTCGCCGTTGGCCTCCTTCAGCTTGGGAACGTCGATGCCGTGCATCTTGGCAATGTCCCAGCACGACTCACCCTGCTGGATCTGATGTGCGTGGCTCCCGGGGCCACAGCGGGAGAGGGTCGCCTTGGAGCTCGTCATCCACCCCAGGAACCAGAACAGGCCGACCAGGAACAGCGCTAGGATCATGAAGAAGTTGAGCAGCGGCATCAGCTCGGCCCGCCAGTGCTTCGCGGCATACGAGGTGCTGCTTCCGCCTCCTCCCCATCTCGTGTGTGCCTGGCCCGCGCCTGTGTGTGTGCCGCGGCCCTCCAGGAAGGGCACGGTGGCCTCGCTCTCGTCGTAGCTGGGAGGTTGATCGGCCCCATGTTCGCCATCGGCAGACTCGACATCGATATTGGTGAGGTCTGATGGGGGTTTGGGTGGGTTGGCGACCTTGGTCAGATGGCCATATCGGCAGCCAGGCGGGCCCTCCCAGAGACTGCCGTCCGTGTCTCGAAAGGTGTAGACCTCTGTGTCTGCGTCGTATCCAACACGGACCATACCCTCTGGGAGGCGCTCTTCATCGGTGTCGTAGTCGAAGCGGCGAGGCATTGTGAGTGGAGAGGAGGGAATGTGAGGGACCCTATGCGGTGGCGAGATGCCTCAATGATAGGCTAGCTAGCTGGCTGGACTGGGCTGGACTGGTCGTGTGAGCAGTGGCAGGGCACAAAGCGAGGCAGACTAAGTAGTCAGTCCTTGGTAGAGATGCAGAGGTAGGTTGTATGTCAGGAGATTGGAAGAGTGAACGAATGGATGGATGATTGATGATGAAGGAATAAAGACAAGTAGATGAGCAAGTAGATTGGCGGGTTGATGGGATGATGGATGGATGGACGGACGTATGAACAGGAGGAAAATGTTGGGTGGCTCGAGGATCAGGACGAGGATGACGGCAGGTTGTGGTGGTGGTGGTTTGTTTGGAACTGGAAGGACCCCCCGGCTGCGCCACACTGGCCATCGTACAGGATTCCAGGGCATTCCTTACCCCTGCAAATGAATGTGCAATCCTCTCGTGTTTTGGCGTGATTCTAGTTTTGCTTGTGCCTGTGACATTGTAATATTTTGTTGTTCTTGTGGCCCCGATGAAAAAGCATGTGATCCATTCTTGTCACCATACTATCAGGTCACAGCCTTAATTCTCTTTTTTTTGGGGGGGGGACAGAAACCCACTTGTAATTGTTGTTACTGAATGTTATCTGTCTCTTTTTTGCTACAGGAGTTGAGGGGGTTGGTTGTATTGGTACAAGTGGAGGTGACTAAATATAGTGGTCGTATGTACCTACTTCAGGCCATGCCCCCCCCCCTTAGACGACCCCATGTACATACTACTACTACTGCTCATTTCCAACCTTATTTTTTTTTAAGTTCGTAATCAGATACTATGTAGCTATGAAGTCATCATCTTCTTAAATACATGTCAGCCCATGGTCAAAGTATTTAGCTTACTAATCTGGTAATACTCTGTTAGTATATATTCAGAGCATCATTTAAGACAGCTCAGTATTCAACAGTACAGCAAAGGCTCACAGTACTTGTTACAGTATGCAGCAGGTAAGTAGGTAAGTACCTACTTACTTAGTAGGTAGCGTGCAACGGGCGGGGTGGCGGGCAGCGAATTGGTCCCGCTGAGGAGGGTTCTAGTAGGGAGGGTTAGGGCTTCTAGGGCCTGGAAACACCCGCCGCTAACATCGACCGACCCGTTTCTGCGGGGGCCCTGCTAGAGTGGGTATGTACCTCAGTACCGTTGCGTCTTTCCCTCTGTCCTCCACAGGGATTCAATCTCTTCTAGGAGGGGAAGCAACCGTATGTCATCCACCACTTCACACATTCAACCCCTTCCTGGACCACCAAATATCAGGGCGTCCAGCAGACCGCACTGCAGCAAGCTGTACCGTATCCCGTACATTTACGTGCAGCCAGGCTCATAGGCAGCAGTCACGAAAGCACACGCACCATTCTCTCCCTTTTTCCCTTTTTTTTCTCTTTCTTTTCCCCCCTTCCATTTCCCCTTTCCCCTCGCAACATTTACAGAAGAGGGGGAGAGCAAAAAAAAAAAACAGAAAGAAAGAAAGCGAAAGAAAAAAAAAGAGGCGATCCTGGGAGCTTTACCCCGCCTGTTCCGTCAAGGATCACATCCTCTGACCCTGTCTCTTCTCAATCTCTCTCTCTCTCTCTCTCGTCTTTCCTACACACCAGATCAACAGCATCCACTCGGTTGCCAAAGTGCAGCAGTCTTGGGAGGAACCCCTCATCCGTTCAGAATTAAACGTGTCACTACACTTACGTTGTTGAGGGGCCCTCTGGGAACCCACGGTGGAAGGAAAAAAAGCATCAGGCCAGGGGTTCGAGGGATGTTTGATGGATCCCTGGATCTTTCCCGTCCCGACGTCGTTACCACCCATCATCTTCACTCCCCAAGGTTTCATCAGCGCTATCCGCTCTCTCTCTCTTTCTCACTCACACACACACACACAACTCGGCCTGCTGCGGCTCTTCGACAACCCTCCTCAGCCAGCCAAGCTACAAGCAGACGATTGAGAATGCTGACCGACAGAGAGATCGACGATGCTGTAAAGCAGCTAGCAGAATATCGCCGCAATGACAAACTCGAAACAATCCTCGATAATTATGCGTTGCTGCTCGAAAAGCACCAGCGCCTCAAGAGCGACTACGAGGAGGAGCGGGATGCCCGGGAGCGCTACAAGCAGCTAGCTCGTGGCCGGGAGCGCAACCCTTTTGTCCTGGTCCTCATCGACGCCGATGGCTATGTTTTCGACGATCGTCTCGTCGGTGCTGGCGCCGAGGGGGGCTCTCGGGCTGCCCAGCTGCTAAACGACGCCATCAAGGCCAGCCTGTGCAGGAAGGGCCTCGAGCACTGCGACGTCGTCGTCCGTGCCTACGCCAACGTCGCCGGCCTGTCCAAGGCCCTGAGCAAGTCGGGCCTCCTCGGTGCCGAGAAGCGCTCTCTGGCGCCCTTCATTGCCCATTTCAACAGGTCCTATCCCCTGGCCGACTTCGTCGACGCCGGCGAGCTCAAGGAGAATGCTGACTTTAAGCTCCGCGGCCTGCTGCGCCTGTATGCCGAGAACGCCCAGTGTAAGCATATCTACTTTGCTGCCTGCCACGACGCCGGCTATGTGTCCGACCTCACCCAATATCGGGACCACATCGACCGTGTCACCCTCATCAGGACACCAGGCCTGCTTTTTCACGACGAGTTTACCAAGCTTGGCCTGGGCATCGAGGAGCTACCCGGTGTCTTCCGGCGCGCCGGCTCCGCCATGGATGCCATCTATCCAAAGCCGCTCCAGACTGTCTCGTCAATCAACAAATCTGCTTCGTCCCTCCCGTCCCCATTCTCAGCACCAGCGAATGCTGAGATTTGCTCATTTTACAAGTTGGGCAAGTGCAGATATGGCAGTAACTGCAAAAAACTGCATGCCAACCCGGCGCAATCGACGACGACCACCACCACCACCACCACCACCCTACCAGTTCGTAACAGCCACAACAACCACGACCACAATAATAATAGTAACAACAACAACAACGACTCCTCAAGACTGTCTCGAGATTGGCGGTCCGAGAATGGGTCTTCTCTCGACTATGATGGTGGCGGTGTTGGGGGCCCAATGGGAGGGTCGATGCACGCTCGCGATGGCCCCCACAGGACCTATATGCAGCAGACCGATCTCTTGCGTCAGCTGCCCAGAAAAGAAGACATCCCCGCCGGTCACGTCGCCGTAAATAAACATGGTCAGCGCCTGGACTACTACCTGTCGCCGCCCACCCCCGACGCCGAGAACCGCCTCAGGGCTCGCTCTGCCACTGCAAGACTGTGCAATGCTATGCAGCTGAGGGGCTCATGCAACACCCCCGGCTGCGAGTACGACCACAGCCATGTCGAGGAAGATCTCAAACCCGCCCTCGAATGGCTCGCCCGCTCTCTGCCCTGCACTAAGCGCGGCGAGTGTCGAAATGCAGCCTGCCTATCCGGCCACGTGTGTCTAAAACCGGACTGCAAGCACTATGGTTCAGGCAAGGCCTATTGCAAGATAGGCTTTCTTACGCACTTGAACGATCTAGCTCTCGACCGCTACGTGCCCGCCGCTGCGGGTGGTCAACAGGCCAGTAACGGCGATTCTGTTAATCACACCTCACCATCATCCACAACAGCCACTTCTGTCACCGAAGACGACGAGGAGGACGGTGGAAGTAACACCCCTCTAGGTGGCACCTCAATTTAGAAGGACTCTTTTGCCAGGTCAGGTATGCGGTGATGTTCGCTGTCAAACTTTCCAAGTACCTGCCTGTCCTTATTAACAGGGATGCAACCTATGTTTTGTGCTCGGTAATACGGTCTCTTGTTGGCGCGCGCCCAGGCGTCCTTACGACCATGCATTCTTGTCAACACATGCGTGGCCCGTATTTGATCGTCCCCTCTTTTTTCCCCTCTCCTCCTTTTCTTTTCTTTCAAACCGCGGCCTTAAGTTACAGTTGCTTGCATCTGAACAGAGGAGAGAAAGAGAATATTTTGCATTGCATGTTGGTTGTTGGGTCCTCATGACTGTCTGGAAGTCAGTCATATCGAAAGAGGCATTGATGTTTGGGGGGGGGCGGGGGGGGCGCGGTTCTGCCACATCTGATGATGCCGGAGCTTCGAGAGTGCTACCACAAAGCACGAGCCCCAGAAGGGCCACACACGACGCTTAACACGACGCACGAATGATGGTGGTCGTTGGTGCGAAAATGGTCGCGGAGGAGAATAATGATGGCTGTACCGAGTGTGTAACGAATCGAGAACGAGAGAGACCACGAAACGGGTCGAAGTGAGAGCAGGGGCACATCAGTCGCTTCTGAAGATGGCTTGCACAAAGCCAAGCCGGGCTAGCATACGTTGACGATCACGACATTCAAGAGAGCGAAGACTTGGAAAACAGCAAGGATCTGTCTGTCTTTGATTAGTCGCAGGAGGAGCAGATTGATTCCGAGGGAGACGAGTGCCTGCCTGAGCCGTCCACATCTCGATTGAGAATCAGAGGAAATTTTGAGAGAGAGTGGAGCAATCTCGGAAGACAACAAAAGGAGACCGATCGACCGAGATAGATTTGGGCTTCAGGAGGCTGGTTGCGTGCTGATATGATTTGCTACACACGTCAAAATAATCATGGTGCATACAAGGTATGATGAGGCATAATAGTCGCTGATCCACTTAGCACGGCCACGATTTATTCATGTTGCATTCATGGTTATGGCTTGAGTGTCCCCCCGACTGTCAAGGCGGTCACCATAACTCGTGTATGTAGTTTTGGTGCTTTTTATTATGATAATCTTACTTGGCTTGTTTTCGAGCTGGATATTCTACATGTCACTAGCTCTCAACATGGATGGACTGAGATCCCAGATTGTGTCCTCTGGAGCACCATCTCGAAGTCGCACCTAATCACAGATAAGTTGATAAAAGAACTTCCTTGTATTACCAAACCCGACGAACAAAGATACTTGAGAGAAAGATTCAGCCACGGTCCTCTTACTACCCTCGAGAACTTTCCACAGTCTTAAAAGAATGATCAATACTGATCTTCATAGACAACCCACCAAGTGCATAAAGTCAGTAACGATGAGATTCCGGGGAATCTTTCCTCCGCAGCTTATGGGTTGTCGGGTCGTCACGTGCGAGGGGTCCCTCGTACGTTGATAAGCTCGACTTGGAAGGAACTTACGAGTGAACAACTAATTACTTAGATAAGTCACACCTCGTCCAGGAGGTGACTCCCAAAATTCCCCGTCCAGGAATCTGTTCATCTTTCATCTCGTAACGACAAACATGGACGAGAAGCAGCCCTTTCTGGGCCCGGCCACGACGCCTAGGCAGAATGGAACAGATGCTCGCCGTCATCAAAGACGTCTCACAACATGCTTGAGGTCACCCAAGTTCCTTCTGGCAAGCAGCATTCTGGTATTTGTTGCCATGGTACACTTTTCCTGGCTCGCATTCGCCCGCCATCACCACTGTGGCCATCATCATAGAGGTGGTGGTCACTTTCGCTACGAGGGAGAGCACATCGCGTGGGAGGCCTGCGGTGAAGTTGCGGGACGGCATGTGGAGTGTTCGACCATCTCAGTGCCCATGGACCAGTTCAATGCCACCAACTCGGGCGACAAGGTCTTCACCATCCCTCTGGTTCGCAGGCGCGGGAAGAATGCCACCCAGAACCTTCTTCTCAACCCAGGCGGCCCAGGAGGCTCTGGTTTCGAGTTCCTCTTCAGGCGTGGCGAGCAGCTCAGCACCATCGTCGGCGAGGGCTTCCACCTGCTATCCTTCGACCCGAGAGGTGTCAATAATTCGACGCCTCAAAGCTCTTGCTATCCTGATCAGGAGACTCGGCGCGCTCTGTCCCAGGTCAGGGACTCCAGGGTCATCGAGGACAGCCCGGAGGCTTATGCCTTTGCCCAGAATATGGTACAAGCTTGCGCAGACACCATGGGCGAACATGGACTATACATCAATACGCCCCAGACGGCTGCAGACATGAACAGCATCCTGGATGCTGTGGGCCAAGAAAGCCTGGTCTACTGGGGTTTCAGCTACGGAACACTCCTGGGCCAGACATATGCTGGCCTCTTCCCCGAACGGTCCGAACGCGTCATTATCGACGGCGTGGTCAACCAATTTGACTGGTACGGCGAGATTGTGACCGGAGAGTTCTATACCGATACGTTTCATGTCCTCGAAGGCTTTTTCGAGGAATGCCTGAAAGCAGAAGAAAACTGCACCTTGTCCAGTGTCTCCAAATCCAAAGAAGAGCTCATGGACAAAGTTCTCGGGTTCGCAGAAAGCATCTACGACGAACCGATGAGCGTCTATGTCAACAACACGCACTGGGGTACACTCGACTACTTCAAGATTTTGTATACCGGTATCTTTTCCGCATTGTACAAGCCGGCGCAGTGGTATGAGCTTGCAGATCGCCTTGCGAAGCTACTCGAGGGAAACGCAACCGACGCGTTTCTGGCCTACGGCGGAGGTGAGGCTTGGGGCCTTGAGGGCGAGGCCAACCAGTTCATCACCTACAATGATGGCAAATCCGGCCTGAGCAACTGGCCCAGGGGGCGCCTGGCTGCACTCGAGATCATAAAGCCCGTGGCCAATTCGAGCCTGTTCGCTCCGACTGGGACCGGTAGCCTTTATCAGAAGCAGCAATGGACCATTCCCAGGACGCATAATTACGTTCCTAAACTCGGCGTCGAGACTGCACACCCCCTACTCATCCTGAGCACCAGCTACGACCCCATCTGCCCCCTGGTGTCTGCTCGGTCCGCCAAGAGGGCCTTTGCAGGGTCGGAGATTGTGGAGGTCAAGGGCTTCGGCCACTGCTCTGTGGCCGTCACGTCGAGCTGCCTTGCAAAGCATGTGCGGGCCTTCTTGTACAACGGCACGGTACCAGACAGCCACATCCAGTGCGAGGTCGATGGGCCCTATTTTGTGAAGCCGGAAGATGAGAATGGAAAGAGCGTCACTGCCCTGAGGGAGTTTGTGGATCCCGAGGAGATGCAGATACACATGGCACAGCTGGAGATCGCAAGGGATCCGGCTTGGCCGATGTGGACGCGGTGGTAATTAATAATTTCTTTGGAGAGAGGATTTGTTTCGGGCCCAATCCAACATTGAACCTTTAGATCTTCGACTTCAGGACCAATGTATATGTATATATGTGTATACGAGGACATTACCGCCACATTTGGCTTCCAAGGTTGTGTATTCTGGGGATTTCCAAATCTCAATCTCAAGATATCGATACGCAACCCATCAGATGCTCGCCCCATTGTCTTGGAGAAACTTGGTCAGCGCCATAGGAACCAGCTCAGCCGCATCCCCAACAAAGGACCAGTCAGTCTCCTCCGGCCTGGCAACACCGGCCACTTTCACCTCCAGGTTGAAGAAGGCGATCCGAGCACCCCGCTGTCTCGCCTTCCGTATATAACCTGCAGCGGGATGCACCATGGCCGATGTTCCAATGACGAGCATCAGATCACATGAATCACTCTGGCTGAGCCATTCCTCTACACTGGCGGCGTTCTCTTCCGGTACACACTCGCCAAACCACACGACGTCCGGCCTGAGCAAGTTCGTCTTGCAACGGGGGCAGTGCGGGAGGTCCTCGACGCTGATGTTCTCTTTGAGCGGGAACCTCGTGTCATCAATGTCCTTCTGAGAGGGTGACGGGGGAGGAGGTTGTTGTAGGGCTGGCACGATAGGGACATTATAGTCATCGGCCTTATAACCGCAGCCGTCGTCAACACATCGTACACGAAACAAGAATCCGTGGTAGTTGATGATCTGTTGCGATGGGTGACCAGCTTTTTTGCAAAGCCCTGTAATAATTCGATGGTATGTATTAGTAATGAAAAGTCATAAGCAAGAAAAGAAAGAAAAAAATTGCCGTCACATAACTAAAGCAGCAACCTGAGAAATATTACCGTACCATCGACATTCTGATTCACCGCAAAGAATCCAGGCTTGAGGCTCGCAAGTCTCGCCAGGGCAAAGTGCGCCGCATTGGGCTGTGCCGCCAGGACCTGCTCCCGCCTATGCTCATAAAACTGCCACACACGACACGGATCCGCCCTGAAGGCGCCCGGCGTAGCAAGCTGGTGGTCCGAGTACTTCCTCCAGAACCCGCCTGGGCCGCGGTACGTCGGGATACCCGACGAGGCGGACAGCCCGGCGCCAAACAGGGCCAGCACCCTCTGCGATGCGCCGAGGTGTTGCGTGAAGCTGGCGAGCATCTCCTGGCTGGGGGGCGGGGCGGCCTGCGCGCGGTGCTGGATTTCTTCGTCTAGGCGCTTGAAGTGTCGCTGCAGGCTCTCGTTGGCCTTGGCCATGAGCTCGGCTTTGAAGTCGGGGTTGAGTTCTTGCATTGTCTTTTTTCTTTTTCTCTTTCGTTTTTTATTTTATTTTACTGGGAGTGGCTAGCAGTTACTGAAGGAGAAGATGAGACTGGTAATGAGAGTTCACCGTTCGTCTTGTTGAACGTGATGTTACTTTGTTGGTTATTATTTGACTCCAGTGAATGATCTGTTCTGGTGAGGAGTTGCTTACACAAGTATTAATCATGTGGCTGGGGAGGCTGGTGGAAGTGGCGAAGCTCATAATACAGTTATACCAAGCTTAAATACGGCGTATGTATAAAAACAGATTCCTTGCCAGCCTGCCAGCCTTTGGCAACGTATGAAACTGTGTGCACGAGATGAATAACTGGCGGTGAGTGTCAGTAGGTGTAGTTTGGCGGTGAGAGCAGGGTTTAATTCATACCTAACGAACTGTTAAGTTTTATAAGAAGAGAATTAATTATCGTAGTAATTAGAGGGAATCAGACAAATCTGCATATAGACTCATTGTCACCCAAACTGAATGCAGATATAGTCAAGCAGCCAACCGCGGAGATCTCATGATGGAACAAGTTCGGCAGGCTGTCACTAGGCCCTCGCGACTGTCATGTCGCCGCCATGCGTCTTCTCAAACGCCTCAGCCGACCTCTTGTCCACCGAGGCCCATGCCATGTAATAGTAAGATAACTATGATAGATTTTCTTTTATTCAAAAAAAAAAAAAGTTCAAGGGGATGAAAGCATATAATTGTTTTCTATAAATTAATTAATGAAATACTGTCAGCATGTCGTTTGTTTCGTGTTGATCGTCTTCCGACCTAGACGGCAACATACATAGCAACCTTTCCCAAACAAGCCTACTTGGATGAAAGCAGGTGCACTGACGATATGTCCTCTGTACATAGTATCAATCAATAATCAGTCAATTCATTGATTAATCTTGGTGAACGGCTTATTCGGCAGCTAATGCACGTCGACTGGGGCAGATTTATTCAAAAGTTCATTAGTCACATGTCAAACCGTTTCCTCCCACACGCCCGCGTCATTTTAATCATCTTACTAGTATAGTCTCAGGCTTCTCCGTGATTATCGGATCAGTGGCGTGGTTGGTGTGCCTTGAGCTAATACGTGACTTTGTATGGAGATAGATGAAAGTAAGAAGGTAGCCGAACAACGAGCCACTCAGATTTTAAGCTGCGAGGCTGAGTTCGCACCATTGCTAGTACAATAAAAGGCTAGCCTGATTCAAGCCCGGCGCAGGCGAGCGATTTGTATGCCCCATTACCTAACAAAAAAATCCCCCCCCCCCCCAAAAAAAAACCGCGGGCTGCTATCATTCCTTCGTACCCGTTACTTATCGTTGCCCGTGTCTCTCGACTGCTTCAAGTACTGTTCCGGATTCAGGATGCTGTGTACGCCGCCGTGTACGGAGCTGGGATTTTATCTACGGAAACCCACAAACCCTCTCTATCTATCCCCCTCTCTTTTCATTTTGTTCACAATTATACATGCAGAACCATACTGTCGGGTCTCGCTTCAAAGGTGGGCCGCACGTGGCATTTTCGTGTACTTCCACACTTCAGACAGCGATCAATGTCGTAATGAATGCTCCTGGGTCCTTGCATCGCTACCATTATTCGTCATTCATGCAGGTACAGTGTCTGCCAGTGCATTAGTACATAGTACTTACAGGAACTGACAGAGACGAGACTCACAAAATCTGGCGGCTTGGGCTGAGAGAGATAAGAAGGAAAGAGGACGAGGAGACTGTTTTTCCTTCCATAGCCCACGGGTACATAGTACATACTACAGTACATTTTCATACAGAGTAGCAGCAATAATAGTTGCTCACAGCTGGTATCGCCTAGCGTGTACTGACCCTGACACGCCTGAATAGCCCCCCTCCCCCCCGTTGCCTGGCTTATGCTCTGGGATCCACTCCGGCTGATAAGAAAAGGGCATTCAAGGCTCGCAGGGCTGATGGGATGGAGCGCTGATCCGAGGCCCTGCATGAGAGAACGAAAAATAGCCCATCCAAAAGAAGCGCGCCAGAGAATTCTCTCACCCGGTTATTCCCCCCCCTTTCCCAAAGCCGCACTCGGAGCCTCGTCAACCCCCTATCGCGTGCCGCCTTCTTTTTCTCTCTTTTCAACCCCTTTCCCTTTCTCTCCTTTGTTTTCATGTCTCGGCCCCGCTGAAGAAAGGACAACGCAAGCTGAGACTCGTTCTCTCCACGACCCAATTTCGAGAACGTTTCTTCTAGGTCTTCTTATCTCGAGTGGGCCCAGCCCATGTCTTTTGAGTTCCACTTTGGCCGTCTTGGCAAAGGAAGAAGGGCGAAGTCTTAATGCCCAGCAGACTTGAAGATAACATGGTGTTGGTAAGCGCAATCTCTGGGCTTAGAAAAAGATATTGTCTGTGCCAAGGCATCTCCTCTCGGACCTTGCTGTACATAGTAGGAGTAACTGGAGGCCAGGCTTGTATCTCGGCTGCTGGTTTATTCATATCCATGTAGATCCCCCCCGTTCTTCTTCCTCGGTCTCTTGGGTTTTCCTGTCGACTGTTTTGATCTTTCTTTTCTTCTTTTTTTTCTGGTTCTTGCACCATATAATAATTTGAAAACCATCTTGCCTGCCCTTCTGGGACGGTTTGTTGTCTTCTTCCCTCTCGTCGTCCCATCTCAAACAACAAAGGCCAACGAGGCTCCCGTGACGAGGTTTATACTACTTGACGGTGTTCCTTGAAGGGGGGAAGTGGCACAGGCTTCGCAATGTCGGCCGGTCCTCTTGAAACGTACAATGGTACGAGTGGCGTCGCCAGTAATGGCGGCGACTCGCTGACTGAGGATCTCAATGTTTATTATTCGGTATGTGATAATGAATGTACACACACCCTTCACACACACTTCTGCTCCATGATGCACTTGCTTGTGTGTGTACGTGTAGGAGTATTTACTTAATTTACTGACTCACTATATTCAATAATTTAGTCTGGCGACTTCGCATGGATCCTCACCTCGTCGGCCCTCGTCCTCCTCATGGTGCCAGGTGTGGGCTTCTTCTATAGTGGACTAGCTCGTCGCAAGTCGGCCCTGTCGCTCATCTGGTTGTCCATGATGAGTATTGCCGTCGTCGGGTTTCAGTGGTTCTTTTGGGGTTACTCCTTGACCTTCAGCCACACGGGCAGCGCTTTTATCGGTGACCTGTCCAACTTTGGTCTGATGAAGGTGCTGGCTCAGCCCAGCGTGGGAAGCTCCAAGATCCCGGATCTGCTGTTCTGCCTGTACCAGGGCATGTTTGCTGCCATCACGTATGTGTTGTTCTCCTTCATTTTTTTATTATGTGTCTTTTCATTTCATGCGCAGCAATTATGCTAACCTGCTCCCCTGTCTTTTCATCATAATAGTCCTGCTCTGGCCATCGGCGCAGCTGCCGACCGCGGCCGCATGCTCCCAGCTGTTGTCTTCGTCTTCATCTGGTCGACCATCGTGTACGATCCCATCGCCTACTGGACCTGGAACGCCAACGGCTGGTCCTTCAAGCTCGGCGGCCTCGACTTTGCCGGAGGCACACCCGTCCACATCTCGTCTGGTGCCGCCGCCCTCGCCGTGTCGCTGATGCTGGGCAAGCGTGCCGGGTACGACAAGGTCCACGGCCTCCCTTACCGCCCGCACAACGTCACCCACGTCGTTCTCGGCACTGTCTTCCTCTGGGTGGGCTGGTTCGGCTTCAACGGTGGCAGTGCTCTCGCGGCTAACCTGCGCGCTGTCATGGCCTGCATTGTCACCCACATTGCCGCCTGTGTTGGTGGGTTCACCTGGTGCCTGATGGATTACCGCCTGGAGAGGAAGTGGAGTGCTGTTGGTTTCTGCAGCGGTGCCATTGCTGTGAGTATTCTTCCTTTTGTCTTTTTTTCACTTGTTCCCGCCCTTCAAAGTGAAACGACATCCTTGGCAAGCCAAAAAAAAAAACAAAAAAACCCCCATCTTGACTAATTCTTGTGTAGGGTCTGGTTGCTATCACCCCGGCTTCTGGTTTCGTTCCTGCGTGGTCTGCTGTTGTCTTTGGCGTGGTGGGCGGTATCGTGTGCAACCTGGCCACCCAGATCAAGTTCTGGATCGGTGTGGACGACGCCCTGGATATCTTTGCCGAGCATGCCGTTGGTGGTATTGTGGGCAACCTGCTGACTGGTCTCTTCGCTGCGTGAGTATATTCTATTCCCTTTGTGTGTGTGTGTGTGTGTGTGTGTGTACAGAAGACTACTTGAATTAATCCTTTGCTAACGATTGCCGCCTTGATAGCGATTATATTGCGCACCTCGACGGCTTCTCCGAGATTTCCGGCGGCTGGCTCAACCACAATTACATCCAGCTGGCCTACCAGCTCGCCGACTGCGTCGCCGGTTTCTCCTACGCCTTTGTCGTCACCTGCCTCATCCTCTTCCTCATGAATCTCGTCCCCGGCCTCCGCCTGCGCGTCGCCAACGAGGAGGAGGAGATGGGCCTGGACGACACCCAGCTGGGCGAGTTCGCCTATGACTATGTCGAGCTGAGCCGGCACGTCAATGAGCTGCTCGGCGCGAGCGAGGAGAACCATTCCAGCCGGGGCAGCCTGAGGGGCACGTCTGTCGCCGAGCCGTCTAAGGCAGGATGATCCGGAAAAGCTCGTGTAAATTTTCTTATTCATTAATATGAGGCGTGTGAAGGGATGATTATGATCTGTGTGTATGTGTGTGTGTGTCGGAGAGAGGAATGAAGCGTTGCAATTGAAGGAAACACAGAATATTAGAAGAGTGTTGATAGATTTTTTAATATTGCTGCAATTGCGAAATCAGTAATACATTCATTGTATTTGGATCATCAATTCGTGCCCCAGGTTCCAACCTCCAGGTTGTGGTATGCAACCAATCTATTGGAAATTCTGATCCAACTTTGATCTTGAGAATTGTGTATAGTAGGAAATTATATAAGGACGAATACCAGATTTTGTCAACAGTTCACAGTGTGGTGGTATTTATTCATTACTTACATAATAGTAGTAGGGAAGTCTGGAAAGCCTCTCATGTCAACTGCTACATAACATTGTCCTCGGAACGGAACATGTCCCCCATCCCCCTCAAGGCCTCTCCACCCGGCCTGGGGACCACCAAAATGGGGTGCTAAAATATGCATAGTACTACAGGTCAAGGTTGTGTGTTAATCCTATGGTTAACTCCTTACTTTACATAGCCACACACCTCCATATGCAGCACATATGCTTGTTTTTTTGAAGGGGGGAGGGGGGCAGTGCAAGTTTGGTCCGTCCTATCAGCTCATGGTACTGCCCTGTAGACCTCAGCACTCCAGACGAGCTTAAAGTTGGATGCATAAAACACAGAGATGAGCTCTCGTTCGTCTGAACTCTTTTTCTTTCTCCCCCCGAGCTCACACACACACACACACACACACACACACACACACACCACTTTTGACAGAGTTTTTGTAAACAGAGCCTTGGCAGACCGCCCTTAATTCCCGAGCAGCCCTGGTCGGTGTGCTCCGTTTTGTGGAGAATGGGGCATCCACCCGCGGTTTTGTTTGGCCCCCTGACCAGGTGAGGTGGTCAACATCTTGTCCTCTTTAGGAACAGACGCCAAAGTGCAAAGGTATCCAAACAACGTTTCAAAACGTCCGTGTAGGCTCCTCTTCTCTCAACTGCTCTGTCTGTGTCCACAAAACGAAACCTGGATGGACAAAAATAGAAAGAAGAGAGAGAGAAAATGCCTGTGTGTACAGTACTGTATGTCCTCCATGTCTCCTTTTCTCCTTCGTTGCCCTTCAAGCCGAGGTCAAGTCATGTCGTCAGTCATGCTGTGTAACATAGTGATCTATGATCTCCCAAACCCGAGCTGTAATATTTCACCCCCGTATGACAGGCTTTAAATCGCGTCATCACATGTGAATGCATCTCGATGATCTCTTGGGTCCTCCACATCATACATGAGTGATCTACGTTCTAGACCTTTTGTTTTCTTGTTGAAATATATTGTATTGATACTTACGGCACGAAGCCACCATTATTACCCAGATCTCGGTAGGCATAGGCCATATACTTACTTAGGTAATGAAATACTATATAATCACAACAGAAGAAAAGGAAAAAAAAAGGAAGTAGACCTCGGAAATAACGGCTAATTCCCTCCTTCGGGAGCAGGTGGGCAGCACTTTGCCCACTTCCCTAAAAATCCCCCTTCCTAATACGCGCACCCCGTCCTGAAACCCCATTCACATTATTGGCCATATCCCGACTGGACTAGCTGTGATGGCAGAAGAGAGACAGAGAGAGACAGAAGGCACTGCCATCCCAACAGCCCTCCTTGTTGTGCTCATTTGAAGATCCCTGCCTCTTCCTCCTCACAAACTCCCAAAGAAAATCCTTGAACCCTTGTCTGATCCCCCAGAGACAGGGAGGGCCTCACAGCCTAGCAGCCGACACCCCAGATCAGGAAGCGAGGGCCTGTGATCCTCATGCCAGGCACGCGCCGCCAGCGGTTGAATGACCTGACGCAGCTTGCCATCGAAATATATCGGAGGCAAGAGAACGTCGTCAGCTACCTGCAATCCCACGATTTCAGGAGCACCTGTTGGAGCCGTTTCAATGCGGATGCGGGCATGGATCTGCAGCAGGGGGGGTGTGGGGCCAGGTCCGAACCAACGGCGTATCGCCGCGAAGAGGATCAGATCAGGGATCGCAGGCAGGGGACCACTCAACTCGCGTGCAGCTCTGGAGACGCACAGAGAGCCGCCTCCTGACTTCTCCACATCAGCTCATTTACAACATCAAGCAGGATGACGGACAGCGTTTCGAAACATGTTCACCACCACTGCCCTCCCTCCCACCACAGGAATCATCCCGACGACCGCGTTACTGGGGGGTCCCAGTGGAGCTATGTACCATGGAGACCTCAGGAGATTCTCTCCAGGGTGGTTGATGATGGGCCCTCCCTCCGCCCCCCCTCCCCCAGCGAGGTCCAGCCGAGCCGTAAAGATGGTTGAATATAAGGGCCAAGAGCCTCCCGTTCTGAGGGCATCACAGGAAGGAGAGAGATCTTCTACAGCATCGTCAGCATCGTCTGCCTCGTTCATTCTTTCTTTCATCTTCGTGGTCTCACGCGCCCAGCGGGTCTTTCATTCTTTTCACAGGTGCTCTGGTCACCACATTCATTCACTTCCAAACTCACCCACAGTCTTCCGCCTCATCCACCCTCGATTGGGAAAAAGAAAAAGAAAATCTCTCTCTCTCTCTCATTCTGACTTTCTCTCTCACTCGAAGCCATTCTCTGAAACAAAAAGACACAATTAGCACCCGCTATCATGTTGTTCCACAATGCCGGGGCCTTTGCTGCCCTCCTGCTCTTCTCCCGCGGCGCTCTCGGAGCCGCCATCAGCACCAACGCCACAGCCACTGACGATTCTTGCGAGCCTGATGAGACCCTCACCCTGACTGTCCAGCCTTCTGGATCTGCGGGTCTCCAGAGCCTCACCGGCGTTGTGTCTGCTTTCCCTACCTCTGGAGCCGCGTCCCCATCCGGCGTTCCTGCTTCCTCATCCAACGACACTGTGAATGCTGCCGGTGCGGCCTCCGAGTCGGTCGTCACCGAGACCATCTACACCACAAACATCAACACCGTCACGAGCTGTGCGGCCTCCATCACGGACTGCCCTGCCCGCAGCTCCTCACTGTCCACCGAGGTCGTGGCAGTATCCACCACTGTAAGGACGGTCTCTGCCGGCGTCGCTGCCGTCTCTGGCGCCCCCAACAGCTCCGGCCTCCCCGCCGTATCTGGGGCCGCCGCCGTCTCTGGTGCTCCTCGTGGCTCGGGCCTGCCTCCCGTGTCCGGTGCCGCTGCTGTCTCGGGCGCTCCCCAAGGCTCGGGCGCTCCTGTTGTGTCTGCAGCTGGTGCTGTCGCCTCTGGAGCCCCTCGCGGCTCTGGCATCTCACGGTCTGGAGCTGGTGCCATCACCGGTGCCCCCAGTGGACCAGCCCCGAGCGGCGTCCCCAGTGGCTTCCCCAGTGGTGTTCCGAGCGGCGTTCCCAGCGGCGTTCCCAGCGGCGTCCCGAGCGGGAGGCCCAGTGGTGTTGTGAGCGGTTATGCCAGTGGCTCGAGCCCGGCTGCTGTCGTCGGCGCCCAGAACGGTACCTCGGCCACGGTCGAGATCGTGACCGAGACCTTGTACACCACCAGCCTCCACACCGTGCTCTCGTGTGCTGCCTCGGTGACCAACTGCCCAGCTCGCAACCAGTCCGTCTCGACCGAGTTCATCCCGACCTCCACGGCTGTCGTGACCCGCACCGTAACCCCTGGCGTCGCCGCCGTTAGCGGTAGCGCCACCGGCGCCGTCGTCTCCTCTGCGGCTGCTGTCACGGGCGCCCCCAGCAGCTCGTCTGTTGCCGCCGTCGAGGTGGTCACCGAGACCATCTACAGCACCAGCATGGCCACCGTCCTCTCCTGCGCGGCGTCCGTCACCAACTGCCCCGCCCGCAACGCGTCGGTCGTGTCCACCAAGATCATCCCCGTGTCCACCACCGTGAGGACCATCACCTCGGGCGTTGCTGCTGTCACCGGCGCCGCCGTCAGCAGCACCAGCGAGTCCGGCGAGCAGACCACCCTGACCATCCAGGTGACCCAGGCCCACACTGTCGTCTCCTGCGCCGCCAGCATCACCGACTGCCCAGCTGCCACCGCCACGTCTGCCATCTCTGCCCTCCAGTCCTCCCTAGGCTCCTCTGCCGTCAGGACAGTGGTCGTGACCGACACCATCGGCGAGACTACCACCATCTGCCCCGTCACCGCGGCCCAGGGTGTGTCCTCCTCGGTGGCCGCCAGCCTGAGCTCTGCGGTCGTGACCACCACCGTCTCCGGCTCTGTGTCCTACTATATCCCCTCGGCGACCTCGTCGGCGGATGCTGTCGGGGTGACCAGCGTCGTGACCACGGTCCAGCCTACCCAGTCCGTGGTGACCATCACCGTCGGCGGCCAGGAGACGACCTCCGTGAGCTCCTACGACGTCACCAGCACCATCACCTCTGTCGCGTCCAAGCCCACCTCGGCTGCCCAGGCCGTCACTACCGAGGTCGTCGTCAGCAGCTCCGTCGTTCAGGTGCCCCACGTCGTCACCATCACGGTCTCGGGTGTTGCCACGACCTCGTCGACGCTCGTCCCGTCCACGACCGTCATCACCAAGACCGCCGTCGCCAATGCTGCCTCCGCGACCACCGAGTCCGTGGCCACCTACCTCTCAGTCGGCCAGACCCAGAGCGTCGTGACCGTCACCGTCTCTGGGGTCGAGTCGACCTCCACCTCGGTCGGCCAGGTTACCAAGACCGTCACTGTCTCCTCCGAGGAGACCTCTTCTTCCTCTCCCGTGGAGGCCAGCGCCCCTCCTGCCTCCAACGGCACCGTTGTGTACAAGACCGTGACTTCGCAGCTGCCTGTAGAGACTGTCGTTACCGTCACCCTGGGCTCTCAAGGTGAGTCCCTCTCATTCTCTCTCTTGCGTTTCTCTCTTTTCTCTTATTTCTTGTCCCGAGTGCTAACCCATGACTACAATATGATTAGTTCTGACAAGCACTGTCTCCACCTCGGCTGCCATCCAGACGGCATCCACGACCGCCAAGCCTGTCGTGTCGACAGTCTATGTCACCGTCGGATCTGGCTCTACGGCGCAGGTTCTCACAAACACCGTGACGGCGTCTGAGGTCCTCGCACAGGAGACCGTGACCCTAACCATGACGGGCTCGGGCGGCGTTGCGTCCACCATGACCCTGACCGTCTCTTCCAAGACGACCCAGACTGCCGAGGCCGTCACCACAGCCACGCCTACCGGACAGGGATTCACGGGTAACCAGTGCAACGCGTCCACCGTGACGCTCATCTCTGTCTCGACTGTCTGCGGATCAGCCTGCCCAGCTTCGGCCACGGGGCTGTAAAAAGATGATGCTATGAGCACCCCTCTTCGAAGCCGAGACTGAGCTTCACGGAGTGCTTTATATAGCCTCCTGAGAAGCCCTGGTTGGCTTCTTGGGGTTCTGGATCGCCATGTATGCATTGAATTTTTTTTTTTTTTTTCCCCTCCAAGGTCAGCAGCGGATTGGCCGCCCTTAGGAGGATTTGGGGACCGGGACTGTTTTGGGTTTTACCTCTTTTTGTTTCCGACCTTTCTTGCATGTACATACTTTTTCATGTGCACGGGCACTCGCTCAAGTGCCCTGCTCAGTTCCGCTGCAATGAAAGTTATGAGCGTTCAGATGAGCTGTCCCTTGATCTTTGTGATATGAACGAATGGAGCTCTCTGCGCCTTGATGCGTGCGTGATGTTGGCCAGCCTAGACTCGACGTGTAGGGAGGAGGTGCTCTCTGAACATGTGGTCAACCTTAGTCACAACCACCTCGAGATGATGATGCTCAAACGTTGCCAGCAGGTATCAATGTATGATGAGGGGTTGGATTGACTTGGGACGACTTCGTAGAGAGGAAGTGGGTGAGCTTAAAGTGAGCAGAGCCAGCTTTGAGAAGAGGAGAAAGAGATGATGGGATGCAACTTCCTCAGATAACATACCGTAACTGCGGTCGGACCTTCCAGTAGTGACCTGTCCTTATCGATAAGACTTACACGGATTGTCGTGGAAACGATAACAGGGAGGTCCTACGTCACCTTTCCCAAAATGGCAAGGGAATCAACAAGCACCAACCACCCGCTGACCAGGATCAGTAACCAGTCAATCAGGGAAGGTGGCAGGGGGCCCAAGTTCCAGCCACCAACGCAGGCACGACAGACAGCATTCCGGCCCAAAAATGAGACAGCAAGAAAAAAAAAAAGACAAAAAAATAAACCAGCTATAGAAAGAAAGTCGAACAATCATACAAGACGAAGCGAGGGTGGCGACACCATATGCATTCCTCACAACGACAGCGATATCGTGAGGTACTAGACGACATCTCAGAAACACTTATAGGGTTCTCCCTCGAACCAAGACTCATGCCCGCCGCCGCCCACGCCCTCGTCGACCCGCGGTCCGTCCGCTCTTCTGCCTCGACGCCGTCGCTACGAGCTCGCGATGGCACGCTTCCCAGGATAGACAATGGAGGAAATGTGCGCGTCGTGGTGCGCGTCAGGGCCTTCCTGCCTCGAGGTGTGTGTGTTGTGTTTGTGTTGTTATTGTCCCTCTCTGCCTCTCTCTCTTCCTCTCTCTCTCTGCCTTTCTCTCTCTGGGTGCGTTGGGGCCCCTTTCGCTGACGACATGTCTTCACATCGCCATGACAGAGATCGAACGAGGCGCAGAATGCCTCGTGGACATGGACCCTATCAGCCAGGTCACGACCCTCCTTCCCCCCAACGGCAGCGATCCCGCCAACAACAGGTTGATCAAGGCGCGAAAGGTCATCGAGGAGAGGAGCTTTGCCTTTGACAACTCCTTCTGGAGCCACAACCCCAGCGACCCTCACTACGCCCACCAGGAGGATGTCTATAACAGCCTTGGCGAGGAGTTCCTCGACCACAACTTCGAGGGTTACCACACCTGCATCTTCGCCTACGGACAGACAGGCTCGGGCAAGAGTTACACCATGATGGGCACCCCAGACCGCCCAGGCCTCATCCCGCGCACATGCCAGGACCTCTTCGAGCGCATCGAGGCCGCCCAGAACGAGACGCCCAACATCTCGTATGGTGTGCGAGTCTCCTACTTCGAGGTCTACAACGAGCACGTCCGCGACCTGCTGGTCCCCGTCGTCCCCAACCAAGCTCCCTACTACCTCAAGATCCGCGAGTCCCCCACCGAGGGCCCCTACGTCAAGGACCTAACCGAGGTCCCCGTCCGCAGCATCGACGAGATCCTGCGGTACATGAAGATGGGCGACAGCTCGCGCACCACCGCCTCGACTAAGATGAACGACACCTCGAGCCGGAGCCACGCCGTCTTTACCCTCATGCTGAAGCAGATCCACCACGACATGGAGACGGACGAGACCACCGAGCGGAGCAGCCGCATACGCCTCGTCGACCTGGCCGGCAGCGAGCGCGCCAAGGCCACAGAGGCCACGGGCCAGCGCCTGCGCGAGGGCAGCAACATCAACAAGTCCCTCACCACCCTGGGCCGCGTCATCGCCGCGCTGGCAGACCCCAAGGCCAACCACCGCTCCGGCAAGGGCGGCGCGCGGGGGGCCAAGGAAGCCGTCGTCCCTTACCGCGATTCCATCCTCACCTGGCTCCTCAAGGACTCCCTGGGCGGCAACTCCAAGACTGCCATGATCGCCTGCATCGCCCCCTCCGACTACGAAGAGACCCTCTCCACCCTGCGCTACGCAGACCAGGCCAAGAGGATCCGCACGCGCGCCGTCGTCAACCAGGACCACATCTCCAGCGCCGAGCGGGATGCCCAGATCGCCGCCATGGCCGAGGAGATCCGCATGCTGCAGGTCTCGGTGAGCGAGAGCCAGTCGAGGGAGAAGAACGCCAAGGAGCAGGGCGAGAAGCTCGAGGAGTACCAGAACCGCGTCGGCAGCATGCAGCGCATGATGGAGGAGAGGGGACAGGTGTACGAGGCCAAGATCAGGTCGCTGCAGACCGAGAACGAGGCCCTGCGGCTACACCTCAAGCTGGCCCTCGAGAGCCTCAAGAACCCCATCTCCGTCATCCCGAGCGCGAGTCGACCTGGCACGGCGGATGGCCTACCAAAGGAAGACGGCGTAGAGGAGGAGGAGGAGGAGAACAAGAACAAGAAGCAGGAGGCAGATCAGGACGCAGGAGGCGAAGAACAGGACGAGACCTACTACGAGGACAGTGACGAGGACGAGGCGTACAACTCGGACGACTATGAGGACCGCCACGACGAGATGCAAGATCACATGCACGCCCTGCTCAAGGACCTTGGTATGTTCAGGAGAAAGATCGGAGACGACAAGGGCCGCTGGTTTCATGAGCATGAGGCGGAGGAGGAAGGAGGTGCAAGATGGCCGCTGGGGGCGCGGCATGGTGCCTAAGTTCCCGACGTGTTGTTCTCGTCGCAAAACGATATGCTTCACACGATGAAACGAAACTTTTTGGGGGGGGGGGGGGCAACATGCTTGACTGAATGGGTGCAAGGTGTTTTTGGGCGCATTCCACCAGAGGGTTCTATGTGGTGTTAGAAACAGCCACTTGCAGCGGCATTGTACTATTAGGTAAAAGGGAAAGGGCGCAAACGACTGACATGATCGGGACGACAGTGTTCAGTATTGGCAGGATGGCCAAATACAGATTCTCATTTTGTTTTATTATTCTCACCGGACCTGTTGGTCTTTGTTGAAGGGGGCAATGCTAACCAGCAATTTCTTGCGGGTGTACATCAAGTGCACGAATTAACTAAAAAGAGATAAAACGACAGAACAGAGATGCGTGCGCTTGCAGAGACTGAACCATTCGGTTGCCCACCCATCCATCCCAGGACAGACGAAATAACAGAACAGAGACACGCTTGCAGAGAAAATACCACACACGCTACCCACCCAGCCATCCCAAAAACAAACAAAAACAATAGAATGGAGACTAACACTGTCCGCTGCTACGCTTATCTTCCTCCTCCCATCAAATCTGAGGAATGCCATGCGACAAAGTACTCGTCCTCCTTTCCCGGCTCCACCCTCTCCGCCTGCTGCGACGGCCACGGGTAGCTGTCCCGGAAGAGCAACAGCCTCAGGCGCCCGCGCTGCCCAGCGACAACATCAGCCTGTGTCCCCTCCACCTTGTCGCGGTGGAGAAGCACCTCTGCCAGCCGGTAGCCCGCACACGGCTCGGGTTCGACACCCCTCTTTTGGATCGCCTGCAAGGTCCGCCCTAGCTGGGCAATGGTGTGCCGCTGCATCGCGTGGTCGTACCGGCAACGGAGGCAGGCCGCGTCCACGGTGGGGGCAAAGGAGGGTGGGAGGGGCTCCAGCACGAATAGGCGCACACCCCTGCCGGCAGGGGATGCGCGGAGGGTGCTGGGGCGATTTGATTCGGGCCACCTCCTGGGGTGGTGCGGGTGCTCGTTCCTGGGTTGCTAATATCGAGTTTGGTGTTGTCAGTGGTCAGCAACAACATGTTGGGATGGATGGGGGCTGTCAGGTCAAAAACCTACGTTTAGGCGGAGATGGCCCAAGATTATGGTCTTGATCCTGCGCAAGGACCACTTCTCGGTGCGGGTAGTGCACGAGGTACGTCTCGACGACAGGAGTTCCAGCTCTTTCTGGGACTCAGATCGAGGTGTACATTTCATGGCGGCTTCTGCGCCTGCTGGGTAGAAAATATGAGAGGAAAAAGAGGAGGTATAATAGATTGGGTGTGTTTAAATGGCGACGAGGTCCTCAGAAGGGGGAAGAGGAAATGTTCGGTGAGGAGGGAAATCAATACAAGTCTCGGAACGAGGGACACGACCATGCCTTTATATATGTATTGCTTCTCGTGAGGCTTCTGCACAGGACGCCAACCATAGATCGCGCGGGTGAATTCGTGTGCGGCCTAAATATCGACCAACAATCCTAGTGTCTGTGTACGGTGCTGCTAGGTCAGAGGCCGTGGGAGTATCTTGAGCCATAGGCGTCTTATATTAGCTTCATGACCACAGCCGTCCGGTCCTAGTAGCTCCTTGGAGGAAAAAGGACACGACCAGAGAAGGGTAAGAGGTAGCTCGAGTACCGAAGGAGTATGATACCGCTCTGGACTGCTTCTCCCTCTCGGGTGATGACGAAGTACATGTCCGCCCGACCCATCCTAGGTCTTGAAGAGGCTGACCAGATGATGAGATAAACAATAACGACCCGGCAAATGGACGAGGGCTGGCGCAGTCCACTACTCGGTTCGAGGCCTCTTGTTCTCGCTCTCGCCGTCATCATGCCCATTGACCTCTTCCCGCGGTCGAACCCTTCCTGCGCCCTCGCCCAGACCCTCCTCGCCTTGAGCCTGAACCGCCTCTCCCTCTCCCTCCTCCTCCTCCTCCTCCTCCTCCTCCTCCAGTTCCTCCTCTCCATCGCCCCCGTCGATCCAGTTGCCGTTCTCGTCAAAGTACTCGCCCACATTCTCGGCAGTGATCCAGCCTGTGCTGCCAGGCATGGGAGGGGGCAGATCGCCAGTGGCGGTGCCCCTGAAAACGCCAGGCAGGCCCTCGACGGCCTCAGCAGATCCATCAACGGCCGATTCGAAGATGATACGGTCCGAGTAGTCCTCTTCACCATCATCCTCGTTGTCGTCGTCGTCATCGGCCGGGTCCGGGTGAAGGTTCTGACAAGCTGTGATGGCGTCGAACAGCTTCTCCTGCTCGGACTGGGCAGCGGCGCTGGCTGCCCCGGCGGGCGAGGAGAGGTCAGTGGACGAGGAAGGGGGTACCAGGGTGAGCTGCACGGTGTCGAAGGTCTCGTCATCGGCACCGCCGTCAGACAGGTCGAGCTGTAGCAGGACGCAGGGAGCCTTGTCGGCGTCGGCGTCGGCGTCAGCATCAACAGGGCCAGCTGACGAGGGGTCGGCCTTGTGCTGCATGGCATGCAGTGCTATAGACGGGTACGGAATCTGTATGCCCGTGCTCGTCTTGGTGTTGAAGATTGTGAGGTTCCTTGAGGTTTTCTCATGGTCAGCCAGCCCGCCACGCGTATCAGGCAAAAGAAGGAGGACCTGCACATGTCTTACTCAGAGGTGATGAACAGCTCGATGCCGTCCTGTGAGACCATCTCACCCGAGTCTCCATCAGAGGTTGGTGCGTCTGCTGGGTAGACAGGCAGCCTGGACTGCTGGTCCCTGGGCAGCCATGCCCTGGCACCAGTCGCGTGGTAGTGTAGCACGGGCTTGCCATCGTGGAAGCTCGCCGGCGTGGTGGACTGGTATTCGCCCAGAGGAATGAATTCGTCCACAGACGGTGCTGCGTGTATCGTTGTCGGTAGCATCGTGAAAGAAGTCAACTTGTATTTTCCCTCACAAAGGTTGATCTGTTGTTGCTGCTGTTGCTGTAAAGGTCAAAAGTTTTGGCGGGTCCATTCTAGCGCGCCCTCTCGAGCTGCAGTGGCTTCAGTGGCTGCTGCAGAAGGTGTTGTACTACTTACTGTACAGTACGTACAGTATACTTCTCAGTAATTAGCGTCCGCGACTGAGCCCTGCTGCAGCCTGTATCCACTGCTACATTCCTTTTGCTGTTTTTGTAACATGTAAGAAATTAAAAAGTAAAAAACAGAGGCAGTTTTAGACCTACCACTACACTGCATATCTAGCACCATGAAAATATGACTGTCCTCAATATAGTATTCGTAATTTGTTGTCGTTTTGAACAAACATGTACAGAATACATAAAATCTCCTTCCAACACTACGTAATCATCCAGTGAACTCTACTACAGCTGCTATCCCAGATTTGCTTATGTAATGCGCGTCGGATTATGTACTGTGTTCTCGAGTAGGTACTCTAACCTGAGAGGCTCTCACCTTCCCTGCCTTAACTTTGGCCCCCTCGACACATCACAAGCCAACTATCTCATCTTATTCTGGCTTTCTTTCATCTTCTTCATCATCCGACAACATCGACCAAGACGAGGAGGCTATATCCACTCGATGCCACCAGAGTTTCTCCCCTACAGACACATCTGATTTAGCGAGTGACACCAATAATCAAAATGCATGACAACCGTACGTCGTCGTCGTCCTCCTCCTCCTCCTCCTCCTCCTACACGTCCTTGTCCCTTCTCCTCCTGCCTCCTCCTGTTTCCTATTTACCCTTTTCCCCTTTCCCATTGACTCTCCTAACTCGTTCACTTCCATCCCCTTTCACCTGCTGACTTTTCCTGCCAGGCGCACATCCCCTTCTGGCCCAGGTGCCCCTCACCGTCTCCCCCTTCATCAGCCTGCCCACGTCCACCACCCTCCCCTACACCTACAGGCCCATGCCCTCCACCATCCCCCCTTCTGCCACCGGGATCACCTCTACCTCGTCCACCTCTGCCTCGGGCCCAGACGGCACCGCCATCGCCACAGAGGGCGGCGGGGGCGGCAGTGGGAGCGGTAGGCCCCGCTACGTCGTCAGCCAGTCGGGCCACGCCGCCCACCCGGACGACATCATCGCCTCGTGTCGTGCCCTGCAGGCCCACGTATCGAAACTGCAGGCCGACGCCGAGCAGGAGCTGCGCGACCTCGACGAGCGTATCCGGTCCCGCGAGCTGGCCGAGAAGAGGCGCGTCGCCCCGGGCTGGCTAGACAGCGACGCAAGGCTCCTGGAGCCCGAGAGGGCCGGTGCGGATGGGAACGGAGGCGGGAGCGGGACAGGCGTGGATCTCATGACCGGTGGTGTTGGTGCTGCTGCGGCCAGCGACGGCTCGATAGCTGGTGTGGGCGAGCAGCTGCAGGGCTTACGTCTCGGCGGGGGCGGTGGGCCGCATGGCATCATGATGGGGCAGGTCAGCGAGATGGCCGCGCATGAAGACGAAGGCGCACAGCTGGATCGGGCCTTTGGGGACCTGGCACTCAGGCCTAAATAAGATATTGTTTCACACAAGAGATAATTAAGCTGATGAGCCATATACCATTGTTGGTTTATTTTTATTTTATCATCTCTTTTTCTCCCCTTCTTGGCTACACATACACATACACACACACACACCACAACAAGTCTATACGCTCGGAGGAATCACTACTGGACGATTTCGCCCCATATAGTATCCGCACCGCAGCATATTGAACAGAATCACCCTCGCCGAGTGCTGCCGGAACGCCAGCAGGTGGAGAGGGAATCCGTGGTTGTGCCGCCGCCCCTCGATATCCCGGAAGCAGACCCTGTTGATGTGGTCTGTGATGGCGTTGAAATCACTGTCGTGCTCCATGCTGTGCGCTTCGACGAAGGCTTGCAGACCGCCCACCTGTCCCATCTTTCTGTAGAGGCTGTCGATCTTGGTCCTGATGAGGTCGAATTTGTGGTTCATCTCGTGGATGTGTCTTTTGAGTGTGTCGTTGCCTGAACAGATTGTTAGGGGGGGGGGGGAGAATGCAGCGGGAAAGGGGAGAGAGGAGAGGGCTGGCTCACCAAGGATTTCCCAACAGGAAAAACTGATGTCAAGACAGCCAAAATAAACAACACAACTCATGCTTGAGTTGTTGTTGTTGTGGTTGTGAGAGTTCATAATGTCGGTTTGAAAATGGGGTGTAAGTAAAGATAGTGTCTGGAGGCACCGAGAAAATATTTCAATTTGCTTGCAACCTACTCAAGCATTTATACTCAGCAGCAACTACAATCTAGACTACATCCCATGAGGTTTTCCCATCCGAGCGTGCTCAGCTGAGCGCCATCGGGCTCCAGGCCATACCGGTCTCACGATGGTGCATTGTGGAATACGATTGATTATGGTCAGGTCAGTCTGGCAGGGCTGGTATGGCTCCTTCACGCAGAGTTGGTCGTATCTAGCGGCGCAATACTAACGCAACATATTTACTGATGAGTTCATATTATAGAGAAATCTGCTCTCCTATACGTCAATTATGTCGTTAGAAGCAGCCTCGGACTCTATGCCTAGGACTTATAATCTCCCTTTATGAGTCAATATCTACTAAATCTCAGTCTGTTACTGAGCCACAGACAACTAACTTACCTTCACTGAAGCCGAGTAGCAAACTGGAGTCGAGTCTTCAAAATCAAGATAAGCCAACCAAAAAAAAAAAAAAAGAGTAGTATGTACATCAATTGCCATTCGGTTTGTTCGGTCGCTATCGTGTGCCCCTTTGGATCAGATAAATTGAATATTCATAATTCTTATACCTTAAAGTACTCACTTACTCCACAAATGATTTGAAGTATCAGGTATTACATGGCAACTACAACAAGTTTGAGATTGAGAGAAAAGTGAGGTCCAAAGTTGAACGGAAAGTAAAAGTGGGGATAAAATTACCCGTCAGTGGTTGTTGGTGCACAGCAGCAACTAAGGTGACTGACCTACAGTAGCTAGCGCCCTAGGTGACCTAGCGCCTCAGCCTTACCTCACATGAACCTCGTCTATGACCGGGTCTACTTGATTTTCAAAGTACGTACCACACAGTGCACATACACGCCGTATCACAAGCCTACGTGACGGCACACCAACCAGCCATGTACCTGTAGCTACTGTTTTCTTTCTCTTTTCCCTCTTTCTCTTCTTCCTTCGTTGCTCGCAGTACTGCAGCAAAGCAGCCCTCGACCAATCCAAGGCAAGCAAGCACTAGCTCAAGGTCCAATGCGAAATCGAAATCGAACATCGAGCACCCTACCACTCGGATCGAGACCGCTGCAACTAACCAAACCCCACGCAAACGACCTGTCCTCACCTACCCCCTTTGAGCAATAAACACAACCGCCCAACATGCCACCCAAGCGCATGACCGCCAACCCCGTCAGGCCAGGGCGCCACTTCGCCGGCAAGCCCGCCAACGCCTCCGACTCCGACTCGGACGAAGGCAGCGACCAAGGCAGCGACGCAGAGGCCGCCGCTTCCGCTCAGCCCAAGAAGCGCACCATTGCGCCCCCGCCCAAGGTCTCTGGACCGGGCCGCGTCATCTCGACTGGTGCTGCGAGGCCCGTGGTGGACGACGCCGCGCGCAGGAGGGCGGCGGCTAGGAGGGTTGCCGAGGTGGAGCGGAAGGCGAGGGAAGATGGCTTCGTCACGGAGAGCGAGGGCGAAGACGAGGATGGGTCAGGAGAGGAGGGAGAAGGAGGAGGGAGCGGAAGCGACGAGGAGGAGGAGGAGAAGGAGTCTTCTGAGGAGGAAGAGAGCAGTTCTGAAGAGGAGACACGGCGTCCTGTCATGGTCCGTCCCAAGTTCATATCCAAAGCCAAGCGAGAACAACAAGCCGCTGCTACACAGGGCGAGGGTGGAAAGGGGAAAGAGAACAACAACAACAACAACAACAACAACAACGAAGAAGAACAAGAAGAACAACGCCGCCGCGCCGAGGCAGACGCCCTTGTAGAGGAGCAGATCCAAAAGGACCTCGCGGCGCGCGCGGCTGGCAAGAAGCACTGGGACGACTCCGAGTCTGAAGGCGACGAGGTCGACGACACGGACGACGTGGACCCGGCGGCCGAGTACGCGGCGTGGCGGCTGCGTGAGATCAAGCGGATCGTGCGGGCGCGCGAGGCCATCGAGGCCAAGGAAAAGGAGATCGCCGAGAAGGAGCGCCGCCAGAACCTGACTGAGGAGGAGCGCCGCGCCGAGGACGACGACATCATCGCCAGGCAAAAAGAGGAGAAGGACGCCAGGGGCAAGATGGGGTACCTGCAAAAGTATTACCACAAGGGCGCTTTCTACCAGGACGAGAGCGAGAAGAAGGGCCTGGACAAGAGGGACCTCATGGGCGCCAGGTTCGCGGATGACGTGCGGAACCGGGAGCTGCTGCCGCAGGCGCTGCAGATGAGGGACATGACCAAGCTGGGCAAGAAGGGCGCGACCAAGTACAAGGACCTGAAGAGCGAGGACACAGGCCAGTGGGGACGGTTTGATGATCCGAGGCGGCAGAGAAGCGAGTGGGATCGCTACGGAGACGGCGATGATAGGAGGGGTGGTGGTGGCGGCGGTGATTATGGTGGAAAGGGCGCAAATGCCATGCCTCTGGGGGAGAGAAAGGAGACGAGAAACCGGTCGAGGGAGGGCAGAGGCGGCGGCGGCGGCGGCGGCGGCGGCGACAACGGGAGGAGAGACAGGTCGAGGTCGAGGTCAGGGTCACCGAGAAGGCGAGACAGATCACGATCTCGATCACCCAGGCGTCGTGACCGCCAAGACTACAGGGACAGTCGCAAGAGAAGCTACTCGCGCGACAGGGACAGGTACGAAGACGACAAGCGCCGTAGGGTGGACGCCAGGTAGAGATGATTGGATGAACGAACACCCGCGTGCATTGGTCATTAAGAGAAAGCAGCAGAACAAAGATACCCAAAACCGTGGTGCTTGCTTGTTTGCCGCCTCTTTCTTGCCCCATCTCTCTCACACATTCACAACGTGCTCGCCTGCCTGCTCACCACCACCTCATCATATCCTGGTCATTTCCACCCTCGCTCGGTCGTAAATCTTATGGGCCATCATGCTCTCGCCACTGCCCTCTATATCAGACAGTGATGGTGGGTACAGAGACAGTCGGGCGTAGGTACCTGCACCACGGCGTTTGGATAGATATCCTGGATTGATGACGAGGACACTTTCGACAACCTAGGGAGTGATCTACTGTCAGCAGCCGCCTCAAATTTTTTTTTTTTATTCCTCTTTCCCAAGGAACCAGTGAGTATCAAGTTTGCAACATACCTTTGCGAAAGGTGGCAGCGCACTCGGCACAATCAGCACATCCGGTCGCCCTCCGACCATCTCGCCCAGCTTCAGATAGCTCACATCCAACATTGCTCCCTCTTGCACGCCGTCCGTCGTACCGGTCTTGGGATATCTGCCTCGGTCCATCGGTGGGTACACAGGGAAATAATGCCGCTGCTCGATCAGATATCTCGATAGCCTGGCCAGCAGATCCGTCGTCGGTGCGGGCCGGCTGACGACCTCCTCACCCTTGAGCTCCCACAGGACGTCCTGCGAGGATATGGCAAGGACCATCTCGTTGATGGAAAGGGTCATGGGGTTTCCGACGATCTTGACGGACTTGTGCAGGCCGAGTTCCTTCCTGGGAAAGGCGTCCTGCGGCCATGAGACGTGCTTGTTGATGATGTCCCGGGTCGAGGGGACAAGCAGGATGGTCACGGTTGGGTTGGCAGCCACCAGGCGGTTGAGCGCAGGCGAGATCATGTACTTGAACACGGTGGCCATGGTGGCCGTGTCAGGATCGATGGTCGCCTCTTCGGGCAGATCGAAGTCACCCGAGGCGATCAGGGGGTGGTCAATATCAAGAAACGGCCCAGTGAGAACAAGCGCATCTGCGTAGCTGTCGGCTGCAACGGTGCATAGCTGGTGGAGGGGCTCAAAATCGAGGTTATCATCTGTCGTATAGGGGCCCGCAGCGTATATGATATTGAGCGGCATCGGCTCACTGTCTGTTTCCATGGCGTCTGGACCTCCGAGCAGCCTCTGCCGATGGGCAGACAGGGTCGTAGGGGCGGATGCGGCATTGGGCAGCAGGGGAATCTCGAGAACCTCGGTGACCGTAAAGTTGTGGCCTGAAGTGTTGCTGCCTCGGAGCGCGACGATCTGGCCCGGGAAGAACTGGTACCTCTTGACCTTGTCCATGTTGAGCGGTATGCGCAGGCCACCACCTGTCCGTCTCGAGGTCTCGAGGACCAAGGACGCGGCGTTCAGCCTGCCCTCGAGGGAGTCCGAGGCGATCCGCCCGACTGCTACAATCTCGGTCGTGCTCTGGGTCGCGGCGCTCCCGAAAGCGTCGTCCTCGAGCTGATGATGGTCCCTGACCATTTTCAAGAAGTCATCTATCCGGTCGTCCAGTATTTCGGATGCTTCTGATAACTTCATGCCCAGAGACTTGTAGGTAAGCTTCTTTTGGTCTGATGCGGCGGTCAGCTTGATGCGTGATTCCCCAAAGGGTGCGATCGGAGGCTCCACGGCTGGTAGTTGACTGTTGAGCACCTCAATGACCTCCCCAGGGCTCTGTCGATCATTGAACGAGGATGGTCTACAACACCATGTCAGAACCTGTTTATCGTCTGATGATATAAAACACCATAAGAAAGCTGGAGCAGATATGGCAAACACCTACGGCAGTGCACCCATCGAGTCGAGCTGTTCCTTCAGGTTGGGCGACTTGTGGTCTGGCGAGCTACTGGCGTGTTCCGACTTGACACGAGAAACAGGAGTCTCCTTTTTCTTGACCGCGCTCTTCCTCGCTGTTGCTGGAGTACTTGGAATCAATCCATCGATCCTTTAAGGGTAAGAAGGCGTCAGCACACCAGAGGAAAGCTGTCGTGAGTTGCCCATACATGACCAAGACCAACTCACATGCCAAAGACATCGCCGCCCCTGTTTGTCGTTCTCGGTGTTGCACCCACCCGCCTCTCTGGCTTGCTGTGCGCCTGCGTCCGGGTGGTCTTTTCCAGGGCATCCTGCAGGTCCTGTTTAAAGGCATTCATCCTCTCAAACGAGGGTTGCGTCTCGTCCATGTCCAGCTTGATGCAGTATGACTCCCACTTGAAGTACAGGTCCTCGGGCGACAAATTATGCAGCCTCATGATGGACTGCATCTCGACAACGACGTCTTGCCCGAGGCCCTTGTCTCCAGCACCAAAGCGCTCGTTGAGCTCTGCCACTGTCGAGGCCGCCATCCTCTCTCCTGCCTGTTGTCGTTGTCTATAGAGAGAGAGAGAGAGAGAGAGAGATGATCCGAGGAGACGGTGGTGTTAGCTGGTGTGGGAAATGGTGAGCGGTGAGTGGTAGACTGAGAGACGATTTTATCAATCAGGATGATTGCTGATGTCCTTCCTTCCTTTTTCTTCTTGTTCCCGATTTCGAAATGAGACGCGTCTCGACGCGTTTTAGGGTTTAATGGAGGGGGGGTTTCTTAGTGGTGCTTATCGATAAGCCTGGTCCAAGATCTGGGTGATACTGTAGGGCGAATCCCCCCCACTTCCCCCTGGCCTAGTCTCTTGGGGTCCCTTAGAAGTCTTCTCTGTACAGTTGAGCGTACTACTGTAGTACCGGGTACATGGTCCATGCAGCACTACTGTACCTGAACCACAGTACCCCAGTACCTACTACCACTTCCGCTACAGGTCCACCCGATACACCGGCAACTTCGACTTCACCGACATCTCATTTTCATTATCCGTCCATCATCATCAACTCACTTCTTGTAAATGTGGCTTCATGATATAACAAGAGGCCGAAGAAGACATTGTCGATAACCCCTTTGGCGTGCCTTTAGTGCTCTCCTCTCTATCTATCTTCCACACGTACACATTCATCTTCCCCCTCCTCGCTTCTCGTCGAAATAATGGCAGCAACTGGGCAGGACGCGAACAAGCCTGTGCTGCTAAAGGTCCCCCTCGAGCACCCGACAGAGACCAGCAAGCCCAAGCCCGCGCCTGAGCTCACCGAGGAACAACAGCACAAGTATGACTGGCTCCTAAACCAGGTGAAATCGTGGCACACCCCCGACGCGGGCGTCAACATCCCCAAGAACGCACCGTCCGACCTCACCGAGGACGAGAGGTTCTGGCTCACGCGGGAGTGCCTCCTGCGCTACCTGCGCGCGACCAAATGGAACCAGGCGCAGTCGGAGAAGCGGCTGATCGACACGCTCCTGTGGCGGCGCGAATTTGGGGTGTACGACAAGCTGACGCCCGAACACATCTCGCCCGAGAATGAGACGGGCAAGCAGGTCATCCTGGGTTTTGACAACGAGGGGCGGCCGTGCCAGTACCTCAACCCGGGGCGACAGAACACGGCGGCCAGCCACAGGCAGGTGGAGCACCTTGTGTTCATGCTGGAGAGGACGATCGAGCTCATGCCGCCGGGCCAGGAGACGCTGGCGCTCCTGATCAACTTCAAGTCCGGGTCGGGCCGCAGCGGCAACACGTCGCCGCCCATCAGCCAGGCCAAGGAGGTCCTGCACATCCTGCAGACGCACTACCCGGAGAGGCTGGGCAAGGCGCTCATCATCAACATGCCCTTCCTGGTCGTGGGCTTCTTCAAGATCATCAAGCCGCTGCTTGACCCCGTCACCAAGGAGAAGCTCAAGTTCAACGAGGACATGAAGACCTACGTCCCCGCCGAGCAGCTGTGGACCGAGTTCAGCGACGGCGCCCTCGACTTCGACTACGACCATGCAGAGTACTGGCCTGCGCTGATCAGGATGTGTGACGAGAGGAGGGACGAGCAGAAGAAGAGGTGGGCCCTGGGCGGAAGCGCCATCGGGGAGTCAGAGCTGTACCTGAGGGGTGCAGAGGGGGCCAAGGGGGTTCAGGGCGCTGTCGAGGAGGCGAGTGACCTGGTCCAGGAGAAACTGGCCATCTCGGACTCGGATGCTGAGGACAAGGCAGAGAACCCCACGGCGGAAGTCGTCGCAGCAGCGTAAAGGTAGGTAAGGCTCCTGAGAAAAGCACACAAAGCCAGAAGGGGCCATGACCGACTTTTTCATGTGAATTTTTTGAATTTCTTTCCCTAGACTTTGTACATATACATGGAAAATATTTAATGTAATAAAGAATAGAGAGGGGGAGAGAAGACAGCTACAATCTTTTTTCCTTCTTCCAAAAGGCATAAATAATTACTCAAGTATTCAAACTCATCCAGAAAGGAAAGAGAAGGGGGGAGACAGGGAAAGGGGGCCCATGCGAAGTACCATGTACCACCAGTAGACCGTAGTAGCAGCAACCAACCCCTCTTATCTCGATAAGCCACACCACCTGCACCTGCGGGAGAGCATGTGCAGTACTCCAGCAACAATCATCAAAGTGCAAGTCGCTTTTTTTCTACACCACCAAGAGAGCAATTGACCATATCCTTTTCACAATATATACACAAGATGTCAAGTATACCGCCGACGCCCAAGACGGCCGCCACAGTGCCCGTCGCAGCCGTGGCCAGTGGCCTGCGGTATCCCACCAACGGCAAGACCATCTACTCGCGAACCCTGAACAGGACGAGGACGTCGGAGCTGAGCCAGTCGAGCTTTGCCTACCTGTTTTCTGAGATGGTCAGCTATGCGCAAAAGAGGGTTACTGGTATCCAGGACCTGGAGAAGAGGTGAACGCCCTCCCCTTGCGCCACTGTCCTCTTCTTCCCCTTATACAAAAAGGTACAGAGGGAGAGGGAGAGAGGGAGAGAGCTTGGAGGCTGACAAAACACCTTGGTGTTGAACTATACAGGCTGAACCTTCAGGGCCACCCGATAGGCCTCAAGCTCCTCGACCTCCTCCTCTATCGCGAGCCGCCCCGCAGCCAGCTCCGGCCCCGGGACATCATCACCCTGCTGCACCTGATCAAGATCCAGATGTGGACACACCTCTTCGGGCGCCAGGCCGACCGCCTTGAGAAGTCGTCCAACCCAGAGACCCCAGACGAGTACATGATCATCGACAACGAGCCCCTGGTCAACGCCTACATCAGCGTCCCGCGCGAGATGTCCCAGCTCAACTGCGCCGCCTACGTCGCGGGCATCATCGAGGGCATATGCGACGGCGCCGGGTTTCCTGCTAGAGTTACGGCCCATAGCGTTGGGGGCCAGCAGGCCGCGGCCGAGGGTGCAGGCGCGGAGGCTGGGGGCGCAGTGCAGGAGATGTGGCCTGGCAAGACGGTGTTTCTGGTCAAGTTTGCCGGGGAGGTCTTGGAGAGGGAGGCGTATCTGGGGGTGAACAAATAAACAAGCAAAGGGAACATTGTGGAGGGGCAGTAATTTGCATCTGTCTGGCTTGGTTGGTCTATACGATGACTTGTTTCATGCATGCATGGCACGGCGTTTGAAGGATTTAGTGTTTCTTCTGGACTTGGGGCTGGGGACTGGAAAGAAGAAGGCGCTTTTTGTGAGTGAGCTCGATAGAGCCGGCTGTCGCCCATAACGACGGGCAGGATGGTGGACCGTGGGCAGGTACAAGGCGAAATTCCACATCAAAAGTAGAGGAGGGGGGGGGGGGAAACGAAAGTCTCTAGTGTTAGAAATAGAGACATCATCTGCCCTTCTATTCCTTCAGTCAGGGGGAGGGGAAAGAGATATCAAGGCCGACATATAGTTATAGGTTCGCCCCCAAGACTGCGCAGGACAAGACAAAGCAAGGCAACGTAAACAGAGACCACCCCACCATGATGAACGCCAGCCATATCGACGAGAGAACAACACCCAAAACAAAACAAAATCACCGAGGCAGACGACTCGGTCCCTTGCCCGCCAGCGCCTGGCCCGCCCGGCCAATACCCTTCCAAACACCCGCCTCAGGCCCCTTGCCCATCAGCTCCCCCAAGCCATGATCCCGCCACGCCGGCTCGCGCCTCGCCTGCGTGGCCTTCTGGATGCCAAACGCGGCGTGCTGGTCGGGAACCACGTCGTCCTCGTCCTCTGGGTTGACGGGCTGGTGCTGGGCGGGGACGTAGATGTCGTCCGCGGGCAGCCTGTCGCGGCAGAACTGCTCGAGCAGGTCTGCGTCGCGGGGACGGTGGAGGTGGATCTGGGTGTGGAGACCGTCCTTGTTCTTTACCAAAGAGGGAAGATGATGTGTATATTAGCGACAAAGAAACCCAAGCAGGACCCATGGTAGGAGGAGGTTGATCATGTCTGGGTGTGAGATTCCAAGGGTTTACTTACCATGATGGCAGGCTGTAGCGAATCAGCTTCTGTTTTTCTATTTATTATGTTGAGGATATATGCAGGTTGGTATGACAGGGCGAACTCGACAGGCAGCAGCAGCTTCTTCGTTCTAGGCTGTACTCGTTTGTTGCGGCGTGTTGTTGATGATTCTGGTAAGAAGTTGTTGTTATTGTTGTTTGCAGTAAGGACTCGGTGCATTGCTCCTAACAAGACGATGACAATACATAGCCCTAACCCTTGGTCATCCTGTTCTATGTACTTGGTCACACTCTCTTACCCTATCATTGCAAAAAAAAAAAAAAAAAGGGTCTACTTTTCTAAAAAGGAAAGAGGGAAAATAAAAATAAGAAACCTCTAAATCGCAATCGAAACTTTTTTGCAATCATGGCAGTACACTGTCTGAACGTTGTTGCATTCTTTTTGCTGTTGTATATCCTATAGCTTCTTAATATCATTGCGCAGGCCTGGGTGAATACAGAGGAAGAGACGGATAATCACCATGACGCCCTCACGCCTCTTGCTTCGTCCCATTGTTTTTCTTTCTTTTCTTTTATTCTTCTTTCTACAGCAAAGAACCTAGGTGGGTCTTCTCACGCAGATGCCGAATACCCGTCCAGTCGGGAGACTATCAAACGCGACTCTTCCAATCGGTCAGTAGGATCTATCAAGATCTTGCAACAGGAACCATTCTCTCATCTCAAACGTCAGACGAAACACGTTCTCCTCAGTGGTGCGAAGGTGCTACGATTCGTCCCATGTCACAAACTAAATCACTCGCCATAGATTTGACCTTCTGCTACCTGCTGCTAAAATTCGAAGAACAAATTATTCTAGACCGATGATAATATGTCATCCAGATAGATTCTTTTCAAGATAGATAATAGTAAAAAAACACAGTTTCCTTATAACTATTGACCCTCTCATAGATGGTCTCAGGGGCCAAAAACAGGGAGGGAGACAGCACCCGTGGAACCATCTGCTGAGACTGGTCATGCCAGCCATTGTAGGAAGCCCATGTGGTATGAGAAACGCCAGAGAGTATGCAGCCTTGTTCCTGTATGAATTGGTGGTCGTCATTGCCGGCCCCGTGAATCGGGAGCCAGCCTCTTTGTTGTGAATCAATCCGGAAAGCAGAAATGTTGTCGTTGATCACCTCATACAGGCTACGACGTGGTCACTGCCACCGCGGGGGCATCACCATGCGTCCCATTCGCACCATCCGTGTCGTTTGACTCTTCTTCTGGCACTGTCGAGGTGGGCGTGGCCTCGGCAGCGAGCGCCTTCTCGGCGGTAGCCTTCTCGGCAGCCACCCTCGCGTTGTGGGAGTCCAGCACGGCTTTCAGCTCCGGAGGCGGCTCGAAGCCGGGGTGGTCGCAGTGCCTCTTGTAGAAGTAATTGTCGGGCTTTGGGGTCAGCTCTGGGGGCAGCTCGCCCAGCACACACTCGAGCAGGCCATCGATAGATTTCTGTTTCGACGAGTCGCGGTGCCAGATGGTGATCAGGTGGGAGTTGAAGCGGACCGAGAGACCTACGCCACAGATTTGGTCACCTGTATCCAGTCAGTCGGTTGGTCGGTCAGTCAGTCAGTCACGAGGATTGTAGACAGCGTGGTGTGAAGGATCCCCACAAAAGAAAGAGAAGGAAAAAATATAAACTTACCCTCGGCCAGGGCAGCCTGCAGCTGCTCTCCAATAGCCATGAGCTGCACCCTCGTCCAGAAGTCGGGCCCATTGTTCTTGCCCACGCGGAAGGTCCAGCTGCCGCCCACGATGTTGCGCCTGTCCTCCCATATGGGCCTGAAGCCCTTCTTGAACAGGTAGATGGACTCCCGCATCTTGATCTGGTCGACGGGTGTGTTGTTATTGTACCGCCAGAAGTCCTGGACGGACTCGATCAGGATGTCGAGCTCCTCGAGCTGGGCCTGGTAGTTCTGGCCATCATCGGCCTTCTTCTGGTCCTTTTGCTGCCTGTACTCCCGGAGAAGAGAGAAGAACGCATGAATTAGCTACTGCTTCTGCCTCCAAGCCATAACGAACACGTGTGTGTATATATATATGTATATGGAAGAGCAGCTGGGGGATTTCGGTGGCAAGCATACCGATCAAAGTAGACGTTCCACACGTGCTGGGTGGGCAGGGGCCGCATGGCCTTGAGGAAGCCAAGCTTGGAGTCGGCCCTTTGCTCGGCGGGGGAGTTCACGTTGGGCGAGTTGGGATCCTGTGCCTGGGAAAGGCCTGAGAGACCTCGGGTGAACATGCTCAGACTGGGCCTGGTTGCCATGGTTGCGAAAGGGCCGAGGGGCGGCGAAGAGATGCAGAGGGGCGGGCGGTAGAAATAGAAGTAGTCTGTCGTCGACAGACAGATGACGAAGAAGGGGGTCGCGAGAATGGGCTCTCGAGGGCTCTCTGATGAGATGTGGCCGTCGCGGGTGTGGAACAGGCCAGAGGCTTGCTTGTGTGTCTGTATGCTCGACCTGCCTGGCCGAGTGATGTGATGTGATGTATAACCTGGAACAATACGCGAGGAGGAGCGGCAGGGTTGCAGGAAAGAAGAAGAAGAAGAAGAAGAAGCGGCAGTCAGGTCAGCAGGAGATGGGTTGCTGGACCTGGACAGGAGAAGACGGGCGGGCCTGCAGGACGGGTCACCTCAGGCTAGAGAGCGAGGGAGAGAATAGGAGACGAGGTCGGTTCGAGGTTGGTGGTGGTCGTCGAAGCTGTTGTCCCTGCAGAGTGCATACGGCGGGCGACAAGAGGGGACCGCAGGACAGGCTGACTGACAGGTCGGCTAAGAAGGCCCATATGTATGGCCGTCGACAGGGGACGGAGATCGTAAGAGGGGCAAACCTCCCAGGTGGGTTGGGTTGTGCGAGGTTGCACCGTGCTGCTGCTGTGCTGTTCTAGTAGTGGTCAGTACGTAGTTACTTTGAAGGACATCTTTACCCAGTGAGAGAGGAGATACCGTGCGCGTTGTGTGTGTGTGTGTGTGTGTGCGCCGTGTCCGATATCCAACATGCAGCGGCAGCGGCAGCAGTAGCAGCCGTGATAGGCGGAGATGCTGTGTGGACTTGGACGAGGGGCCAAACGAGGGGCCAACGAGGTTCGTTTGGGACACGAGCAAGGAAGAGGCCATCGGGCGGAAGAGGCCGGGGGGAGGGGGTTGATTGGGCCTGAACCCTTGAAGGAGGGGCCCATAGTGGTGCTACATACTACACTGGTACATATTCTCTCTCTCTTTCTCAGCACCTGTTATGAGTAGGCTCCTAGGCTAGCTATAGTACCATAGCCTCCGTGGCCAGTGAGACAAGATGGGACAGGGGTTTGGTTGCTGCTCATCGCTTTAGGAATATTCCTATTGTCCCAGGTGGCTGACTGACTGACTGACTGACTAGCAAGAAAGAAAATCAAAAGCAGAAGAATAAAGGGAATATCTGAGGTTGAGTTAGCTGTTTTCCCCAAGGCGTGCTCACAGTTTAGCTGTCACTGCTTCTGAAACCACAGCCCTCTGTCTACAGGGCCTATGGTGTGTGCTATAGTCCCTGTACTAAAGGTAGTGAGAGGGTTGACCCTCTACTCCTCTTACTGTAGTGGTCGCTAGGGTGAGTGCCCACCCGCCTCCCCGGCCCCGGGGGCCCTTCTCTCTCCCCCTCCCTCCCTTGCCCGGCAGTGGTTTCAAAAATAGATAAACTTCTTCATTTACCATATTGCACAAGCAAGGTCCCTTGAAAGAGATGAAATGAGCGGTAACAGAGATGTTCTCTCCACCATCTACTAGTTTATCTGGCTGTCTGTCTGTCTGTTTCTCTAATACTCTAAATTCGTTGCTTCTCTGAGAAAAGAAATTGCGTATGTACTACTGGATGCACTGTGTGTTTGTACCTACCGAACCAGTGCTAGCCTAAAGATACATTATAGCACAGTTACTTACTGACATGGTCAGGCTGTCATGTCAAAAGGGCACTTGATTACTTACCCAAGTACTTACAGTCAGCTGTGATCTGTTCCAGAACAGGGTTGGGCCTGTAGGCCACAATCTACAAAGACGACCCAAACATAGGACCACCCCTTCTCAACCAGGAGACCTGTTTGGCCAGCCCGACCAGACCAGACCAGGCCTTCAAACATATGCTGACAGATGTCTTGTTGAATCAACTAATCCTTGGGTCACAAAGAAATAAGAAAACCAAAAAAGAAAAGAAGAAGAAGAAGAAAGGGCCCACACAAAGCATCGCCAGCCTCACAGCATGGGACCGAGAGAGATGAGGGATCCTCCTCTGACCCTACCACCAGGTCAAAGCAGCCCATGTCAAATCAATGTCGATAATGCCCCGAAAGCCAGCCTCAAAATGCCCCGTGCGTGACCTTTTTTTTTTTTCCCCTCTCTTCTGGCTCTCTCTTGTAACTAGGTAAGGGCCAGCCCTTGCTTCGCTTCCATAGTCTCCCTCATCTTGTAGATATGACCTATGAACCCGACCCTCTCCTTTTCTTTTGGTTTTCTTTTTGTTCCTTTCCTTCTTCCCTTCCTTCTCCCTCTCCTCCTCTCTCTTGCCTCAGGTCTCTTGTCTCTTTTTGCAGTTTCCATTCCTAGCCCCAGCAGAAGAAGACCTGCCCAGTTGAGTAGAGCTGCATAATCCGCCCTCGAAACCACCAGCCAGCCTCGTCTTCTCTCCCCCGGTGTGCCCGGTCCCGGTCCGCCCATTTGACTACCAACTTCCGTCCAATTCGGACGCCGAAATCCCATCGGTCCCAAGTCACAATTTATTGTACTTTATAATTTCATATATCTATTCACCCTCGCCCAACCGCAAACCAGCACAAACGACAACGAGTTGATATTTCCTACCCTCCAAGTATCGATCGACAACTCTCTTCTTCACTGTCTCGGATCCGAATACAAACCAACACTTATACACACACACCTCGAGTCAAACATACTCACGTGCTCCGAGCCTGTCATCTGCCCGACGCCGTCTCTCCCTAGTCTTGACTCTCTCTCTCTCTCTCTCGCCCTATGATACTTTTATATACCTTTCCAACCTAGCTCGCCTTTTTCCTTCTCTCTTGTCTTCATCTCTATAAGTCTAGTGCCACACGCCGTCTGTCCTAGATATCGAATCTTATGTGAGTTGACTCTTCGCACTAAGGCAATCAAGATGTCACCACTTCTTAGTCGACTTGCTGCCTATATTAAACCACCGTCCTCTTATCATTCTCAAAAAAGCGTCTCCCCCAAGACTCAAAGAAGCACAAGCTAACAACCACCAAGAAGAGAACCAGCCCAGCAACCCCAGCCAAAACCCCAAAGCTGCTGCATCCAAGGCCAAGCAAGTCCAAAGGTTGAAAAACCCTCCTCCTGCTCCGAGACCAAGTCCGGCCCCCCCCCCCAGAACAAAGGCGAAGCCCAAGACCAACAAGTCCCCTCTTCGCCAAGATGTCTCGTCGCTCTCGCGCCATTCGTTCCTCTTCCTCCTCTTCCTCCTCGTCGTCCTCGTCGTCCTCTCGCTCCGGCCAGATTGCCCAGCGCAGGATAATCCGGCTCGGCAAGGCTCAGATGGACGGGCTGCGGGCCTACCGCGCCGACCCGGACCAGTTCTACCGCCAAAAGGTCGACCGCGAGTGTGAGGAGATCAAGCGCAGCTTCTACCAAAAGCACAAGCGCAACAGGATCTTCCTCCGCCTGCGGTCTCGCTCCCAATCGCAGTCCTCCCAGGTCTCTGACCAGTAGACGTCTCCTCTCGGTAGACATCTTTTTATTTTTTTTATTTTTTTCCTTTTTGCTTTGTCTTCCTGGTACGTTCCCACTCTTCTTCAGGTTTGCTTCCCCTCCTAGAAACAGAAACCAACAGCTGACATGTACTTTTTTTTCTTTCTTAGATTTTCAATGTTCATTGTACAACACACAAGACTAGGGCGATACGATTCCCCCACGGCATCTATTGGCTGGGTTGACAAGGCGTTCAGAGAAGCCGGATCACATGAGTGATGTGATGTGACACTTGGTCTACCACCTCATAAGGAATGGGAGTTTCTGAGTTCTATATGGGTCCTTTTTCTCTTTTGGGTGCTATCTTCGGACCATCACATCACTTTGTATGGCATTTATATTGCCTAGAGGGGGGGGGGGTTACTGTGATTTTATATGCAGGCATTGGTTGGCACGGCAGCATAGGCGTTGGTGAGGTTACTCCAGTAGATACCTCTATTTTTTTTTTCCTATCTTGGGGCATACAGGACAGATGGATAGTCAGTCAGCCAGTCGGTCAGCCTGAGCCATTTCTGGTGGTATGATTGATATCTCAAGAGGTCATAATATCAGCAAGCAAACCCACGTGCATCAGTTTCCTCCCCATCTGCACGTTGTCCTTTCCCGTACAAAAGAAAGGCCGTAGAAGAATCAACCTCCTTTGAGCCTCACTTAGGGGACAAGAGTCAGATCTACTTTATATCTCCAGAGCTGTCTCCACAGGTATGAAAACCTGGACACGTGCGTCTCGTCCCATGATATCCGTTTCTGCGAGCGGCGTCTCAAATGTCCACCAGCAATGATGCTCTTACAACAGTCACGACGCTTCTGTGTCACAGAAAGAAGAGGGAAAACAAGATAGTCCGAGAAGCAACAAGGCACGGGATTATGAATCAATCAATAAATAAGCTCGTTTGATGTCCACCCTAAAAACTCCGTAATAGGTCTCGGCAGACCAGGGAGTAGGGTATCTCCCCTTATTCGTTGTTTTTTTTTTCACCAGACGCCTCCGAAACATATAATCCTAGGACCCCATCCATTGCATCTCTTAAGAGAAAAAAAGAAAAAAGAATTTCATCGCGCATGGCCGTTCACGCCGGCATCTCGTCCTCCTCCATGAGCCGGCCCAGGATAAGGCTCTGTATAACGAGTTCATCACTCAAGAGGCGGAATTTCTTGGACGGCGGCTCTGCAGACCCCCCACCGCCCTTCCTCTTCCTCTTCTTCCTGCTTGTCGAGAGCGGCACAGCTTCTGTGAACGAGTTGGGCCTACCAGCCATCTTCTCGTCGACGTACACCCAATCAAATGGATGGCCTGCGTCCTCCATCGCTCTGAGCTGCTCCCTCGCCTCGTCCATGGTGTACACCCTGGAGAGCGAGGCGCCCAGGACCCGCGCCAGGAAGATGTAGGCCGCCTTCCTGCTCTCGTCGGCGCGCGCCATAACCACCAGGATCCGTGAATGGTTGAGAAGTCGTGGCCGGTACCGGATGACCTCCCTGAGCTTCGCCGTCGCGGCGTTGTAAGTCGGCAGGTTACGCGACCTTATCGCGTCGCCGAGGAATGAGGAGTTTCCAGCACAGAGTAGATAGTCGGACCAGTCGACGAGCTCCTGCTTGCCAGTACATGTGGTGATCCAGCGCTCGTGGATACAAGGGAGGCCAAGGGCGAGTGCCTGCATGTATTTGGCCTTGCGCGAGTGGCCATCAGCAATGAGAGCTGTGAAGCCCGTCTCGCGGGCGGCCGGGACAAGCTCAATCTCGTCGCCGCCAGGATGCGACGCTGGCGACGTGATTTCGCAATCCGCGCCCGGAGCCGAGGACGCCTCAAACAGCTTGTCAAAACCATCCGTCAGAACCTTGCCACCAGCCTGTTTAATCTTGTTCGTGATCTGCTCGGACCGTGCTATTCTTGCGTTGTATTGCGCATCCTTTTCTCCCGCCTGTCTGGACTGGAAAGAAATGGCAAAAACCATCCCTACGAAGAGCTTTATTCCGTGACCTATCTCCCGTGAAGCTGGTGGTGGGTTTTTTACGAAGGCCCTGCCAGATCTCGACAGACGCGTACTCTGCTCAAAAGACGGTGTGACGGGCGACCCAGCCAGCTCTTCGGTCGACACAGATGCGTCTGATGCGAAAGACTTCCTGGTCCGTCTGGTCGACACCCGGGGCTTATTTGGCATGGCCTCGGGAACAGCCCTCGAGCTCTTCAGACGGTGGGCTTTAGCGACCGCAGGAGAGCTCTGAACGTCACCCGTCAGGGACGGCGTGGCCCCAGGGCGTGGTGATTCGTCTGTGAGCGGGGTTGCCTTGTCGGAATCAGACAGTGCTGGCGTCGTAGTTAATCTGCTCAGGGACGATGTGGAGCTCGAACGTGGAGCTGGAGAGGTCGGCGGGGCGGTCACTGGAGCCGGGTGAAGCGCTCCACGACGCCTTGCTCTGGTGTTGAGGGCTGGCACAGGGAGCGATGTTCCGACGACACTACCTCGATCGTGTCCATTACCTTCCGAAGGACGGCCGCCAGCAAGCACGGCATCTGGAATCGGTGTACGGCCCTCTAGCTGTGGTCGACTCGACGGCGTCCCAACCCGTGAAGACTCCCTAGATATACCTTCCGAGTCTGAGCGGGTCGGCGAGCTCCGCAAGGCCGTGCCAGCAGTCTCAACTTTGAGTACTTCTTCTTCCTCTTCTCCCTCCTCGGAGTGGGGCATCGTATCGTCCAGTGGTCGAACATGCAGGTTCAGAGGACTCGTCTCAGGAACTTCGTCCGTACGAGCTGCACTTCCGTCTTGCTTGGCGTTTGTTCCATCTTCTTGTACTATGGGCTCAGACGTCGCGGGAGCAGGGTCTGTGTTCGGAATCATGGCCTCATTACTAGAAAACCCTCCAAACAAATCCGACGCATGTTGTTCTGGCGCATAGCCTTCCTCTAGACCGTCTGGCGAGGGCTGTATAATGCCGTCTTGCGAGGGTTCCACGGCATGCTGAGTATCCTCCACCGAGTTCTGGGAGTCTCTCGTAGAGAAGCCTTCACACTGGTCCAGGTACTTCTGGGCGTCCGAGGCCAGTGGTGAATCATCCTGTCTTGTGGAGGGGACCACGACATCCTCTGGATTAGCAGGGCGTGGCCGCTCGAACTTGATGGCCCTTAAGCTCTGTGCAGCAGCCGCTTTCCGCAGGGCGACACGCTGGCGGCGACGATACTCCTCGTCATCATCGTCATCATCATCATTATCATCATCATCACTCGGGTCCTCATCAAGACCATCTTCCGACCTTGCATGTGCCTGTGTAGGCTGCTCCTGCTGAAAATTGTGTATGGGCTCGTATACTTCAATGGGAGCCCTCCGTGGTGCAAAGTGAAATGTCCTGGACACCCTGTCAGTCCTGACCTTGTCATGCGCTATGCGTCCCTGGTTCTCAGCCTTTCCCTCCTCCCCTTTCTGCTGCTCCTCCTCCGCCTCTTGGTCTTCCTCGCCCTTGTCCTTCTCTTGCTGAGAGATATTGTATTCCTCAAAGTATTCCACAGGAAAGGCCGGAAGGCTAGAAGGGGCAGCTGGTAGTGGTGAAGGGCCAACAGAGATCCTCCTGAGCGGCGATGGATTCGGAGAGATCGTGTTGAAGAGGCGGAGGTTGTCGGGCGAAGGGCGCGATGAGGTTGGGCTGAAGGTCGGCGGCTTATAGGCGGAGGAGAACTGGGTCTGCTTAAACATCTGGGAGCTGGCCATCAATGCTGCTGCTGCCGACGTCGCGACCCCGGACAGCGGGTTTCTGGGTGGTGCTGGTGTCTGAGGGTTCCCATGGAGGTGCTCGGGCGAGTCTGAGACGGAGGTCTGGGTATTGCGGCGGCTGAGGGCACTGAAATTGAAATTGACGGCCCCCGTGTCTTGATCGCTCAGGGTGACATTATCGGTGGTGGAGGCGGGGGTATGATGGGGCCGCTGCGACGAGACAGCCGCGTCGAGAGGGTCAGAAGAGATGAGGTCGTCGCCGCCGCCGAGGTATTGCTCATAGCTCCTCCCATCGTTCGACTGCGTCGGGGATTGTGAGTACTCCATTCTCTTGGTGAGTGCCTTGCCTGGGCATGTGTGCGAGATCAGGCCCGTGCCTTTCTGATCGGTGGATATATTGCTATTGCCGTCGGCGTGACCATGACCTTCGTCGTCCTCGTCGTCGTCTTCACCTCGAGTGAGGATGGCAGGACTGCCGGCTCGGACGAGAGGCGGGACACGGCCTGGGGTGCTCAGCGTGTGACCAGGCGTCCCATCTGGCTGGCCTTGACGCGGGCTGCCGCTTCTGCTGCTGCTGCGTCCTGTAGAGTTAGCAGTAGGATGTTGGCGGAGAGCTCGTCGCCGTAGTCTTGGTGGTGGTGGTGGTGGTGGTGGTGGTGGTTGTTGGGAGGGAGGAGAAGATAGGCGACTGTTCGACGCGTCTGCGCCGTCTGTGATCCGAGCTTCCATGTCGCAATCGAGGCCGGCTGTAGAAGCGTGTTCGAGACCCCTGCACGAGCCCTGGACAGTCGCATCGGCAGCGGGTTTCAGGCTGGTTAGGTCTTGTTCCTGTTGGTTGACAGCGGCCAATCTGGCGCCGCGTGGCCCTGCATCTGCACCTGGATCTGCACATGCACCTAAACCTGCACAGACACCCGCGCTTCCAGTTGATTTAGACTTTGCAATTGACTCTGAAGATCTCGCGGTCGATCTCGCGCGTGGTGGTGCCCTCCCACCGAGAAAAGTCTGGTTGACCTTGGGCGGTCTCGACGGCTGCTGGTCGTACTGGTACCAAATCAAGGCATCATCGACGTCCAGGGGCTGGACCGGCGAGCTGCTCCTCTCCCCGACGCCATGGACGCGATGCATGTAGCTTATGAGGGCCTGGCTGTCCTGCGACTCGACCTCGCCAGCCATGGCCCGCCTTGCTGCCTCTGTCAGGCTCCTGGGGGCTTCTGGGGCCATCCTGACCGATTGACGAGCATAGCGGCAGAGTCATGAGATGGAAGAAGAAATGCTGTACGAGAAGAGGAGGAGGAGGAGGAGGAGGAAGAGAAACTGAAAGGTGCAGGCAGAGATGGCTACGGTACGCGGGGTCAAACAAGCCGCCGCTGCTCTTTCCTCAAGAGAGAAAAATGACCCGTCGCGCCTGAATCGGGGTCTGAGGACAATTGATTGATTGACTAATTGACTGGCCGATTGATCGACTGACTACTTGGTCTGATTGATTGCTTGCTTGCTGGATTGATCTGATTACCCGCTGCACTTCCTCTGACTGATGACGCCCGGCACTGTGGACGCGAAAGCACGTGGTCGCGCAAACAGCAAGGAGTAACCATCGAGGGTGAGACAGGGACATTCCCGTTAGCCAGTTGGGCTACTACGATGAAACGAAAGAGTATAGGACAGTAGTACACAGTACACAGTACTAAACATTGCTGGACGCGTTCATCGCAATTGCCATGTTTACATGGTCATAGTTAATTGACCTCCTTCTCTCTCTCTTTCTCTCCTTTTTTTTCCCTTCCTTCTTCTTCTTTTCTTTCCTGTTTCCATCATTACATAATTTCATCCAACCTTCATCCTGCCAACGACAACGACATTCACCTCCTCCTACTGCTTGCTACTTACTCGCACTACATTCATGATACATACATACACCTTACATACACACACAGATATAGTATTTATTTACATAATACGAGTACACCTGCATACGCCGCCACGTCTTGGATCCATCATCATCCTGCAAGGGTAGGCCCATGCATCCATTGCTCGGGCAAGTCCAGCAAGAAGTGGAACCCTCTCATCCTCCTCGACTGCACGCAACTCGACCAACCAACCCCCATACAAGGATCTGCCGGGCTCAACGTCGAAGAGGGGAAATGAGCATCGCACCATCATCAAAGTACACTCACTCACTCTGGCTGCTGAGCATGACAATGTCAACAACAAACATTGTACATACTTAGTACATAAAAAAAAAACACCCTCGACCGAGGCCAGCCTCATCAAGGCCCTCCTGTCCTTACTCCTCTTCTCATCATCTTACTCTTCTCTTCAGTCTCAACAAAAAAAAAAACGGTACTTGGATCATCATCGCTCGACTTCGCCAATCTTCCATACAGTTCTCCTCCTTTTGCGCCATTGCTGCGCGTCATCTGCCTCTCTCTCTCTGTGTCGCCTAGTCTCTCTCTCTCTCTCTCTCTCTCTCTTTTCCCATAAGACGTTGTCCCCTTTCTCAACCGTTCTGGGGTCCCTTACCGCATTCTGACCTCCACTCACAACCCACCTGATCCACTCTTTTGTTTTCCTTCCCCTCTCCCCTCGCTGGCTTCTTTCTCCCTCCGTTTTTCTTTTACAACGGCCACCCAAGCAAGCCAGTGCACGGCCACGCCGGCCACGGTACAGGGTACGGGGCAGAACCAAAAAGCACTGAGCAAAGCTCGGCTTCAACGCTCATTTAGGAGGAGGACCGCCAGCAAGGGACAGGAGCCCACCGCCGTACCGTGGCGATCCTCTCGCCTGCCAGCACATCAGGCACAGCAGCAGCTTCAGCTTTACCGCCTCTGCCAGCAGCTGGTCCAGGCCACCCCCATTACATCGCAATCTCCAGCCGTCTCCACGGGACGCTGCCGCAGCCAGGAGCCCGCAAGCCCTGGTCCACTAGTCCACCACTCACCCCCCATGAAGGAGACGAGCACACTTACACACGCGAGCCAGAGGGAGGATATTGTCCAATGATACTTACATCTTGGTAGCCCCTGCTACAGAGTTGTATTGACTACTCTCTCTTTTTTTTTTTGAGGGATCCAGGGTGCTGTTATCTCAGCCAAGCCCAGCAGCCTGTCGCCGCCCCTGAGTTTGAAACATTTCTTTCCAGCAATTTCGATTTGTCTGCTCCATGACCGCTACTCTCTTCAAAATTTGTCTCTTCACCACCTGTTCCAACACTCTCTTGCACCACAGCCACTATTTTCGCCCCTCCTTACACCAGAAGGCTTCTCTCGTAGCCAGCAGGAGATCGACTTTGGCCTGGAGACAGCGCCACAGGCGTGCCCGTCGCGCTCCGTCCAATCTTTTTACCACACGCGCCAGTACCAAGAAGAGATATCGGTCCTCGGGCCTGTCCTGCCCTCCCGGCCACATTGAGCACCTCCTCTCACCAGGTGTGACGACGAACCCCAGCGTTGCGTCACCCATAACAGATCCATCATCCCCGTCGACGAGGAGACTGCACAGTCTGTTTCAATTGGGCGAGACGCCGGTTCTGGGAGCCCTCTACCGCCTACACAGCACCATGGAAGACCTCGCGACCCGGAGGGCTGGCCACTCCAGGTCGACGTCTGCGAGCAGGCGTCACGTGTCGAGGCCCTCGAGGTCGGAGACGATGCCGCCGCCACCACCACCAGCAACAGATGAGCTCTTTGATTCGCCGCCGTCGTCGTTCGGGGCGCGCTCGACACGGTCCCTATCCACCACCTCGCGCAACTCGAACAGGCTGTCTCTCACGCTCCCCATCGCCCTGCCGACAAACGCGCCGTCGAGACCCACTCCGATCTCGACTACAGTCCCGTCTTTCCCGCCCACGCCCGGTGACACCCCCACGGTGCGATCCCCCACCGACGCGAACGACTTTATTCATGCCATCGCCGCCCAGGAGAGAAGGGTGCTCGAGCTCCGCGAGGACCTGAAGAGCGCCGAGGCCGAGCTGTCCCGCCTCAAGAAGCAGTGGGGCGCCTTCGACTCGGTGCGCAAGCGCAATGCCATGGTCAATGGCGAGCCTCTGCGGCCGAGCCCCCAGAGCTCGCCTTCTGTGGACGATGTCGAGGGCAAGACGCGCAGCGTCGAGCTGGACAGGAGGCGGACCATGCTGATGAGCCAGCAGCTGAGCAAGGAGGCGGCGGCAACACCCACCTCGGGCCGGAGACGGATCATGCGCGGTGGCCACACTCGCGCCTTATCCCTGCTCTCGCCGACCAAGCCAGAGGAGGACTTTTCCCTCCTTGACGATGCCCTAGACCGTCACAAACCCGCGGTGAAGGACTCGGAGCCTCACCTGCAGAACGTGGGCCGCCGCCACCACCGCCACCCTCTGGCCGCCAACGGGATCTCGAAGCGGGCGACCTGGACGCCTCGGTCGTCAACCAGTTCTCCATCGCCGTCGAACAACGGCGTGAAGCAGATGGCTGAGGACTTCAAGGCTGGGTTGTGGACCTTTGTGGAGGATCTGCGCCAGGTAGCCGTCGGCGATGAGCCCATCACTGGCGCGCCCAGTGGTGGTGGCTACAGGAGGGTCTCGAGCCGGCAGAGCGAGAGCGACAGGGACACGATACGAGCCTCGACCTCATCTTCACGGGCACACGTCGGCAGCGTCTTCAGCAGCAACGACCACACGCCCACCCCGTCGACACGCTTCTGCGATCCCCTCAAAGAGTCTGACACCGCTAACCTGGGCCGACCCAAGCGAACCAACTCGAAACGGGCAAAGCATTTCTCCTGGACCCCTCTAACCGTCGACGCCTTTGACGACGCCGACTGGAGCAACTGGGAGAGCCCGCCAGCCGCGCCCTCGCCCAGGTGGAGCGGCACCACCGTCAACGGTGATATCATTACAACAGCCATCCCGGAAGGGAAGGGCGATGAGACCGACTCACTGTGAGACACCACCGCTCCATTCATTGATCTGCTCTCTCTCTCTCTCTCGACTTTGATCTGCCCGCCCTCCACATCTCTCGCCCCTCCCTTCTCCACCGTCTCACAGCTCGGGACGTCCTTCTTCATCGTTCTCTTTTATTCTCTTCGCTCGCCCAACCCTTCCCTTTTCCCCCCAATTAACCATCTCCACCACCACCAGCCAACCACAACCAAATCCCTTCGCGTTTTGATATTCGTCTGCTTACCCTTTGCGCCTTGGCTCCCGACCCAAGACTAATCACCGTGCCGCCCACAGCAAGAACGAGACCTCGACACCGTGCCACCGCGAGCCTCCCGAGTCCCCTCCGCTCTCAGCAGTGAAAATCGAGGAGATGCTCAAACAGCTGTCTCCCGGCAACCTGAAGAGGGCCACCAGCGATTTCATGAAGGAGTGGGAGAAGAGCCTTGGGGAGCCAGCCATTCCCATCAAGGATAAGGCTTGTTAAATATATATATATAAAAAAGGTTGATAGACGGCGATCAAAACACACACTCGGAGGGGAGGCTTGGGTTTACCTCCTTCATGATCAAGGCTAAGAAGGGATGAGGGAAGGAGGGATAATGGCGCAGACAGAAAGGCGCCTGATATCAGAAAGCGGTTGAGTTACAAGACATTTTGAGATAAGATTTCGGGTTTTGAATTATGCCCTCTTGTTTGTTTCTCCCTGCTTGTATATAGAAATTTGGGGGGGCTGCTCTGTACGGCGGCACCAAACGCATCTCACGACGCCATGGCACGACACAAGGGAGCACACCTATAGACACACCCACGCATACATATGTACGTCCAAGTGTGATAGATGTGAGTCGATTTTGTATCAATGATAATGACAAATTGCCCTCAAGGCAACATCTACTATTACGCGTAACCCTCACTCAGCAGCCCGTTTTCAATTGGTGCATCGTGAGTATGCCTTATAGAGTTCCTGCTACTACTACACTCACCCCCTAGATTGAGAAACACTATGCACTATCGAAAAAGAGCGAGATATCTGCTAGCCTTGGGGCCGACAAGATTAATTGGTAGAAGAGGAGGATAGTTTGTATAAGTGAAGCAACTATTAACGACCTATCATTAATTTCGTTGCAATAACACAAATAGTTCATTGAATATAGTTGGTTGTAGTGAAGTTCATATTCACTCTGGCCTAATTTTTTCCCAAAATTAAACCAATAAATAGTTCTTTTTTAATAAAAAGATTTTTTTAAAAAAAGAAGAAAACATTCAAGAACGACGAGTTAGACACTTAAGCACTGTAGCGGGACATTTACATAGCGGTCAACTGTTGATGCGTCTTGCTCAATTATACTTAAGTAGCTATCATTCAGTCTTGAATCGATAAATCAGGCTGAGGCCATGATAGGCCGAATACTTTGGCTCCTTCCATCTCGACGTTTGATTTTTCAGCGTGCTGCTGGTGCTGGTATAAAAGAATTATTTTTTTTATACCCAAAAAAAAAACACAAAAAAAAACCCCCCATTCAAATATTCTACAATCCAAGGGCTCTGAAAACTTTCTGAGCCCTTCAAAGGCAGAATAAAATCAGAAATACAAGAAAAATACAATTTTTTTTTTTAAAAAAAAGGGGGTCGAAGATGAACCTTTTCAGCCTCCCACGTCGAAGCCTAATGTTGGACAGCGTGTTCAGTGGCTTCAACATGTCAACCATTTACCTGACCCATAATCGGTGAGAACACATAGAATCAACCGTCGGAGCCGATTAGTATTGTATGAACCGGCTCCTTATTCTCCCAGTGCAGTCATCTCCCAAGAAACGCATATAAAATAACTTGAACGGTATGGAAAGAAGAACTAAAATCAAACAAGATGCACCAGAGGTCATGTGTCTATATATCTGTGCTCGAAGTGGGTCAAAGTGGGACATGCATACAATACAGAAAGAAAAACAATGCCCATGAACCTCGCTCGATATCCGCTCGCCCATCTATTTGCTTTCTGCTACAGGTGCTGTTTGCTTGTTCTTCTCTCCTAGTACCTATTTTCATACAAAACTTTCAGCACTCGCTCCCCGAGGTCATTGGCATGACAATCCCGCAGGCCCTAGCTTAATCGTCCATGACGGAGGCGAACTTGTCAAGCATGGACTGTTGTATCGCCTCATACTGCACAGTTGGTTAGCACCCGAGCCGGTCGGACACGGATTGGTTGGGGGAGATAAGCTGGAGGGGATCGGCATACCTTCTTGCTGACAGCCTCCTGGCCCTCACTAGGCTGCTCGAACTTCAAGCTCCTTAGCTGCGCCTGCAGGTCCTGCGTCGCCTCGCGCACCTTGGCCCAGCTCTGGCCCTGCGCGATAGCCTTCTGCGCCTCGTCGTGGAAGCCCACCATGAGCTTCATCATCCACTCTGTCTTCCAGATGGGGCAGAACTGGTCGTAGTCGGAATAGCCGTTCTGCTGCAGGAAGTCCTCCTTCAGCAGGGTTGACATGTCCAGGGTGATCTTGTCGGGGTCACTCAGGGCGCTCTTGCCGACCAGCTGGACGACCTGGTCGAGCTCCTCCGAGTCGGACAGCAGCTGCTTGATGCGGTCACGCAGGCGCGGGAAGTCGGGGTACTCCTTCTCATACCATCGGTCCAAGACGGTCGTGTACTTGGAGTACGAGAGGGAGGTGTTGATGGAGGGGAAATGTTTCCGCTGGGCGAGCTTCTTGTCGAGGCCCCAGAAGACCTGCACGATACCGAGGGTAGACGAGGTGACGGGGTCGGAGAAGTCACCACCGGGAGGCGACACGGCACCGACAATGGAGACGGAACCTTCACGCTCGGGAGAGCCAAGAGACTGGACCTTGCCGGCACGCTCGTAGAAGGAGGCCAGCTTGGCGCTCAGGTAGGCGGGGAAACCCTGATCAGCAGGCATCTCTCCCAGACGACCCGAGATCTCACGCAGAGCCTCAGCCCAACGCGACGAGGAGTCGGCCATCATGGCGACGTCCATGCCCTGGTCACGGAAATACTCGGCGACCGTGATACCAGTGTAGATGGAGGCCTCACGGGCCGCGACAGGCATGTTGGAGGTGTTGGCGATCAGGGTCGTCCGCTTCATGATGGGCTCTCTCCGGCCCTCCACCTCGATCGTGAGCTCTGGGAAATCTTTCAACACCTCTGCCATCTCATTTCCTCGTTCACCACAGTTGTGAACGAGCATCGTGTTGCCAAGCAGGAATTGGTGATCGGTGTCGTCGGCGAGAGTGATGCCGTAGTACTCAGCAGCGGGCTTTTTGTCGATATCAAAATAAACAGGTTGAGGCTTACGCTCAACGTGGATAGGAATAGGGAACTTCTTACGCTCCAACGCGCATTTGCTAAGAATAGACTCCAAAACACCATTGCCATCGCTGCCACCCATGTAGATGGCGTAGGCTTTCTTGTGGTTGACTCCTTTGACAACCTTGGCCTGCTCGACAGTTACAGACACGCGTAGGCCCAGGGAGCGCGCAATCTTGACGATACCGTCGCAAATAGCAACGTAGATGGTCTTGATCGTAGCGCTCGGTTCGTCGCGCTTGACATGGCCGTCAGAGTCGATGAGTCCTGCGAGGAAGTGCTCACGGACTTCCATGGACTCATATGTCAGGTAGTCGGGGATGGCCTTTGCGTGTTGACCATCAGGCCCACGTACACCTGTCTCCTGGATGATCCGCCAGAAGACGTTGCCGACATTGAGTGCTTTGCGCTTTGGAGTTCCAGCAAAGGTAGTTGTAGGACGCAAGCAGACAGTCATGTCGCCGATGCCACTGAAATTCTCCTTGACAGCCTTCGTGACATTTGTGGGCAACTCTCCAAGAGGTTTGCGGCCCTGATCTGTGTTGCTTGCGTAGGTTGCATGCGTATCTTCCTTGGACACAAGAGCGTCGTCCTCGGGGCCAGGCGTAGCAGCGGACTCCTCCATGTTACCGTTGGTGGCAGTGTCGCTTTTGTAATAGTACTTCTTGCACTCACGGTGGTCGACCTCGAGGTCAAATGGAGCACCATACAGCTCGATCTGGTCCTTAATAGCAGTGTCGCGGGGGTCAATGGAGAATTTAGTTCCGTTGTAGTATCCATCACCAACCCAGAAGCCCAAAAGGTAGGCCATTTGACCAGCCAGACTTCCACTGTACCCGTTCTTTTCAAGCATTGGCGACAGACGCTCGACTTCGACATGCACAGGATGGAGGAACTGCTGCGTAGCTTTGCGGACATGAGCTCCAAGCAAAGCAACATCGCGGGCCTGGATCGTCCACGCGAAGTCCTCAGTTTGGACGCGGTCCGAAAAGGCCTTGGCAAGGGCCTGCGCAGAAGCTTCACCACCATGAGTTAGATGGTCCCAGGACTTGGTGAAGAGCTTGACAAGACGGATAGATCGACCACGCGGTCCAGACATGTCCTGAATGGTGTGCCAGTCAAAGTAGGTGACAGATGTGAGCTTCTTGCCACGCAGAGTGTGCGTGGTGGTGCGAATATACTGAGGTGTAGTCACCACAAGCAGGTGAGAAGCATTGCAAGAAAAAGAGATCTCTCTAACAATCTCCTTTCGATGCAGCGTCTTGGTCGAGACGGAGTACATCGTCTCAACGCCACGAGGGAGTCCGACGACATCGCGGGGGGCACCATCTTTGCCCAGGACTTGGTCGCCAACGGCGATGGTCTCAATAGCCTGAGTGGTTCCGTTGGCCATCATGACAGGCGTCCCGGCAGCAAAGCAGCCCACGTAGACGATCACATCCGAGTTGGAAAATTTCGAGACGGATTGTGAGATGACGGTTTTGCCGCAGCCGAAAGCGCCAGGGATGGCAACGGTTCCACCCTGCACGGAAGGAAAGAGCGCATCCAGGACACGTTGACCAACTAGGAAGGGGCCATCGGCCGATTTCTTCTCAGTAGATGGACGGGGCACTCGCACCGGCCACGTCTGCATCATGCCGTACTCGGTCTTCTTGCCATCAAACTCGACCTCGAGGATCTTCTCGTCGACCGTGTAGCTGCCCTTGTCGGCGATCTTGGTGATGGTGCCCCGGGCACGGGGCGGGAACAGGATCTTGTGGTTCGTGATGAAGGAGTTCTCGTAGACGCTGCCCCAGACGTCACCGCCCGAGATGTGATCGCCAACCTTCATGGAGGGGGTGAAGTCCCACTTCTTCTCGCGGTCGAGGGCGTTGGCGGCGATGCCACGAGGGATGTAGATGCTCTTGGCAATTTCGGAGATCTTGGCGAGGGGTCTCTGGATACCGTCGTAGATTCCGTTGAGCAGACCAGGGCCGAGCTCGACGGAGAGTGGCTTGCCCGTCCGCAGGACAGGATCACCAACCATGACACCGGCTAGGAAAGAAATGTTCATGATTGTCAGTGTCTGGGCTTCCCTGCACAGTGAGGAAGCAAGTCTGCAAGCTGCAAGCCATACCTGTCTCCTCGTAGACCTGAATGGTGGCCTGGTCGCCGCTAATCCGAATGACTTCTCCGACGAGCTGGTCGTTGCCCACTTTCACCTGTACAATGTGTCAGCCAGGCAAGCCTCTTCCCTTTTTTCCCCTTGATTGTTGGCAATGAAGTCCATCATGAGGGGTCTCGTACCAGTTCGTACATAGCCACGCCAATCATGTCCTCGGCGACCACGACGGGCCTGTGATGTACATATTAGCAGTCGATACAAGGCGGAGGGCGATTCGAGGGGGAGAATATTGTCGTAAATGAGTGGCTGAATGGTGGTTGGCTACGCACCCGGAGACGGAATAGATCTTGCCTGCAGACACCATTGTATCAGATTAGCCAGAGCAACAACGGCGTGCATGCAAGGAAGTGCGAGAAAGGTGGCTCACCATAGTGCTCGCCGGCATTCTCCTTCTGCTTGTGTGATGGAAGGTCTGGTCAGTAAAAGGTTCGTCGACGACGACGATTGATAGCTGTGGCGGCCCTTGGGGGGGGGGGGGGATGATCTATTTCTGGAAGCTTAGCTTACCGGAGCCATCTTGCGCGGCGTGTTGGAAAGTCGTGGAGGTTCTCTGGCAGGTGAAGATGTCTCGTGCAAGGTAATCGTAGGGTTTCGAGCCGGCCTGCGGGGTGTTGATGGCGAGGGCGGCGAGGATGTGGTGGGTTGAGAGAGGGGGGAGAAGGTTGAGGGAAATGATGATGATGATGAGAGCGCAGGAGTTTCCGGCAGTGGGAGCTGCGAAGCTATCTGCTGCTGCTGGGCGAGGAGCTCGGCTGGCAACTGGTGGTGCTGCTGCTGGTGGTGGTGGGATGACGCCGTGGGCTCAGGCTCCTCCTCGGCAAGGTCGCTGCTGATAGGGGGCTGCGCTGTGGGCCTGCCGTCTCCAGTAGAGCGCACTAACAGGTCTACCAGCGATGGCCTGGCCTTGAGTTTAGGCCGCAACCCTAGCATCTTCCCTCTGCTCTCTCACCCTGCCCACTGTACAGTAGTTGTACAGTACCCTGTATTTGCCGCCGGAGGGGAGAGGGGGAGGGGGGCGGGCGCCACTGTGCCAGTGCTGCTGCTGGGGCCACTGCTAGCAGCAGATGCAAACAACCTGCGGCGATCTTGGAAGATGGTATCTCCTGGTTCTGATCCAGTCCAAGTTCAAAGGAGGTTTGGACGGTTGAGATGTTGGCGTAAGAGATAGAAATCTGTCAATCGACGCTGCATTGTTGCTGGAACCTTGGTAGCCCTTGGAATTGCGAAATGAGGTTTGCAATGCGATCGACTCGCATGGGGGAGGGGGGGGGGAGCACTGCGCTATCGCTCATTTCCTTACTGTGTGTTTTGTGACTTGCTATTTTGAGAGCGCCCACTCCAGGGCCTGGCCTGCAATGCACTGTCAGCAGCACTTGGCTTGGTTGGTCTCTGCTCCTGGAGGATTGCATACTACTGTGCTGTACCTATAAGTACTTAAGTATACTTCAGTACTACTCAGTGCCTCAATACCAGAGGAGAAAATCCCATTGACCCTCTTTCCACAGCAATTTCTTTCCCAATCATCCTTGTGGGCCGCGCATATACTCAAACTGACTTTCATCTCTCAATAGCAACTCGTTCTTGAGCTCGACTTTAGACAAGCAGCTGTCTTTTTTTTTTGTGTCTTATCCACACTGCTGGGCGGAGGCTGATTGCCTTTGCTTGAATTCCAAGATCAAGTTCCGATCCACGAAATAAAACAGAACCATCTTGAGGATTTATAATGACCACAGTTTGTGTTCAACTCGATTTTGTTGATGCAAGCCTACTAGCTAGTGTATTTGGTGGTCCAAATACTTAAGTTGTCCAACATTCAATCCTCAGCCCTCATCTAATGAGGGACGATTTCATCCTTCAAAAGGAGATCTAGACACGGCAGGCAGGCCAAAAGTTCATACAAGTCCTGCCAGTTATGAAAAACTTTCTCCATGCTTTTCTGTCTTTGAGGTCTCCTATCAAGAGCCATGGTCCTCATATGAAACTTTCACCCGAAAAATCTGTCCTTGTATGAGATTTTTGAGGGTGTAGCCTTGCTGGTAATTCATGGGCACATCGATCTGGGGCCATTTCCAGATCTTAGAACCGGGCCAATTTGCCTGGGTGCTAGTGATGAACAGCTGCTTCCATAAGGTTGGGTTGGGGAGTTCAGCCTTCCAAAGACCCGTCTCTACCAACGAGACTCGAGGCCATTCCAAGCACATTACCAGCCATCAGACTTCTCAGCATGCTGCTTGCCGGTCGAAAGTCGACTGGATGACACCAAAAAGACCAGCACCTGAGCGTGGCGAGGACAGCATTTAGCAACCAACCAGATCAGGCACTGGCAGGTGGTAGTGGTGGGATTGCCAATTGACTACGTTTTTTTCGTAGGAGTTGATCGATCATCAATCGCATTGGGTTTTTCCTCGCATTGACTGGCCCATCAAACGACCGCCGTCTTCTGCGGATCCACATCGTACTCGACATCTGTACGTATCACATACTTTGCCGAAGGGCGGTCGCCCTTACGTACACCAGTCCCCTCGTGCAGGAGGTTCCCGTCCACCTCGCCGTGGGGGAACAGCGCGACGCTGCCTTGGATCGGTTTGAGCGGATAGGCATTCAGCGTGCCCTCCCTCGTGCCGGGGAGGAAGTACGTCGTCTCGCCAGCCTCGAACTCGTCGTTAAGGTAGATGAGGAAGGTGAAGAGCGACGATTGCTTGGCCTCAGGCGGACTAGAGTCGTAAATGTACGAGTCCTGGGGGCTGATGCCTGACGGGGGCCAGGCGCCATCTAGAGAGCGTGTAAGTAAACAGCCAGCCAGGTGGAATATCCCTTTAAGAAGTAGTAATTTTCTTTTCTTTCTTTCTTTCTTTCTCCTCAACACAGTACATACCAATGTGAGCTCGGTATTCGGCGCCAGGGACATATCGATAGACACGAAACCTCCGGTTCAAACCTCGTACACGTCTACCACCCACACTGGCGGGCACAAACGGCTCGACCCTCTTCCACAGGCCCTCGCAGAATGCAGCATCCGCAATCCAGTAGAAATTGTGTGCGAGGATGCTGACCTCCTCGCCCTCGGCCCGTATCGGCGCATCAGGCGTGAAGCCGATCTTCTCCGCCGCGCCGATGATCTGAACACACTCATCGGCCGTGAGGGCATCTTTGATGAGGTGCAGGTTGGGGACCACCGCGTGCTTGTGGTGTGTAGTGATAGGGGGCGGCGAGGAGAAGATGATGGTGTTGTCCTGTGAGGCGTGAAGGATGGCGGGGTGGTGGTTGGGGGGCTTCCGCTGGAGCCCCGGCGTCGTCTCGATGATTCTGAATCGAGACGTCGTCTCATCGCTCACTGCAGCGGTCAGGGTTCCGTCCAGAACGCTGTCGTAGACCATCTTCCGCCGCCGCCCATCTCGCAGATCCCACGCCCGCCGCACCACCATAGGTCCTCCTAACCCGGCTTCGCGTCCACCTTCCTCGTCGTCGTCGTCGTCGTCGTCACCGGCCGTGTAGTCGACCGGGCCGACCACCCTTAGGATGGCATCCAGGACCTGGAGGACCTCATGCTGCTGGGCAGTCCTCTTGGCCCCCCCATCGCGCTGCTCCGCCAGGCCGCTGATGACGTCCAGATCGCGCACCCACCGGCAGAGAGCACCCAGCTTGGGCTTCTGGCCCCGGATGCGCATCTCGGCCAGCATGACGCGCGCATCGACATAGTTCTGGTCAGCAAGGGCGCCGCTGATGCGCGAGGTGAGGTTGGCGTCGACGGAAGCGATGGCGCCGGTGGTGGAGGCCTGCTTGAACTCAAAGACGGCGGCTCGCAGGTCCTTGCATGCTTTGGACTTGATCAGGCTCGGGTTTTCCGCCAGTGCGCGGAGGGTCTCGACTGTAATCTCGAGATCCTCATCTGGGACGATGGTCTGCAGGAGTTTGGGTTCGTAGGAGTTGCTGCCAGTGAGCGTGATTGAGCCCGCCGGGGAGGAGGGGTCTGTCTTGATTTTCTTTGCCACCGAGCCATTTATGGCCTGGGCGGCTTGCTGCTTGCGCTTTGCTTTTGACTTGGCCATAGTGCTCTATACTATGGTAGCATTCGAGCCTTGTGGCCTGATTGGGACTTTGATGGTGGAAGGGGGTACTGATGTTGGATGGAGGACCGTGGAGGGCGCGAGCTGGATTTGCATGGTCGAGACGTCCCGGCGGGTATCACGTGACATAGGCTAAGATCATAGTGGCGATGTTTCGCTCTTTTCTTTGTTTCTTTAGCAAAAGAAATAAAAAAATAAAAAAAAGGGGGGGGGGAAGGAAAAGGGAAGAAGAAGAAAGAAGGGTTGAAAATGAAAATAAATGGAAAAGAAAATGATGCAAATGAATTTAATTTAATTAATGATTACTTAAAGTAGACATTGATTCTTCGCATGATACGTGGATACCGTGATAGATGTTTGGAATCAATTGAGCCTTACATATTAGTTGATCAGAGATGGGCTCTCCAAACTGGCATCCGTAAGTACTTAATCTCATACTTACTTGGTTGCAAAATCGTCACGATGATACTGTATGTCGTATTCACAAAATTAAGATATCTCTGCATATAAAAACCAATAGGGGCTTGATCTTGCCGATAGTGCTTTCATTGCTGAACACTGGTTTTTTTTTAAAAAAAATAAAAAGAATGATTGAAATAAAATAAAAATCTTTTGCTTATTTCTTACTGTGATGGGAGAGAGTAGACTCGAGGTACTACACTTCGCACCATGAATGTTGTCTGCTTTTACGAAATAGCATTGCCCCTTTATATCCTTTCAAATACCTTCTCGTAAGAACACAGAAACTGGAGCAGTGATATGAAATAAGATGGCTAGCCCAAGATTAGGATTATTATCAAGGAAGTAGATAGTGTGCCCCGTAAGCTTCTATCAGAGCACTACTTATAATACATTTCAATAGGCCTCCCAGGATTCGTATTATCTTTTTTTGTTGTCGTTGTGGAAGGTTTATGCACCTAGACAAAAGATTGTTCAGCTTCCCATCGCAGACCGAGGAGATACGATTCATCTGAGCTTACCTGTGCAGCGTGATGAGCCGGACTGGCCGCCGCCGCCGCCTTCATCTTCTTCTTGGCACCATCCGGGGACTTTCTGCGCTTGGAGGCTTGTTTGTCGTGACCATGCTGCTGCTCCTTGGCCTGGTGATGCTCCTTGGCCTTGTCGATGAGATGCCCAAGACCCTTCTCCAGTGCCTTCCTGGCCTGATGAAGGCCGCTGCTCTGCCCCACGCCGGCCACTGCGCCGCCAACGGTCGCCGCCGAGGTGGCAGCAGCACCACTTGCCTTGTAGGATGATGTTTGTGGGACAGGTCGTGCGGGTGGTGGTGGGAACGCTCCTGGCACATGCATGGCTGGCTCTTTGCCTTTGCCAGCAGGTGACGGACTCGCGCTTGGACTGGGGCGAGGCGGCAGTGGAGGTGGTATTATTGCTCCATCTCCGGTGCCCTGCTGGCCCTTCCCCTCCTCCCCCTCCTCCTCCTCCTCCTCCTCCTCCTCGGCCTCTCCCTCATGCTCTTCCTCTGTCGTGGCGTCTGCTGGTATGTCTGTGGTCGCGGCCACCAGGACTTCAGAGGATGAATTCTGCACGGCTTCATTGGTGCTGATCCCAATCACCGCGCTCCCAACATGTGCAGCCGAGGCAGCAGATGTGCTGGCAAGGCGCTGGTCGTCTTCTACTAGCAGCTGAGGCGGGGCAGCCGCCTTCTCTGGTGGTGGTGGCACATGCTGGCTTTCTTCATATGCCGGAGGGGGTTCTGCAGGCTCTGCCATCGTTTGCTCTTCACGGTGTAGTATCTCCGAGTCCGACAACACTGGGGATACAGCATGATCATCATTTTCCACCGTGCCAGTCGGAGCATCCAACTCTGATAACGGAGAGACGACGTGGCGCTCCGCCTCTATCGAGATTCTCTCCTTGGGCGGGACCGGAGGAGACGCGCACCGCGCTTCAAGAGAGCCATCTTCGCCTCCTGGAGACTGGGATCTGTTGATATTGAGGGGAGGGACCTCGAGGGCGGTAAAGTATCCCTCAATCTCGGCCGAGAGCTCATCACTCGGGCTCTGCGCCCTTGGAGGTGAGTAGGCTTTATATGTGACCGGTGCTGCTGCTCCTCCTCCTGCTGATGATGCTGTCGATGTGGCCCCTGGACTCGGCGTCCGCGAACGACGACCAGCGCCAGGCCGAAGTGCGGCAGGATATTTGAGCGGTGATGCGTGCCCGCCAGGTCTCAAAACGGACGGGTGGCGATCTGGTGTCGGATCTGTCGAGGGTGTCGTGAAGAGCTCATCCCTGTCTCCTGGTCCGTCCACAGCGAGATGCGTCTTGTCCTGGCTCATGGTGTTTCAAGGGGAGGAGAGTTTGGAAGAATCGCTTTATTTTATGAGCGCGAAATCAAAGTTGATTATGATGTGCGGGAGTTGGGAAAAATGAGAAAGAAATCCAACGAGGAGGAGAGGCAACGAATCGCTTTGTAGGCCAGTTTGAGAGAGACTCACATTCCCTCCTCTGCGTGAGTGAGGTTAAAATAGTACATAAATAAACTATGGTTGGAGAACTCTGTTGATCCACATGTTGAGGCTGCCTCAGAGGTGGGCGGGCAGTGACGGTGAGGGAGGTCAAAAACAGGGTTCATTTTGTGGGTCCACAGGGCTAAAGAGAGGACTCTTCAGCAGGACACCGCCACGAAAGGGGGCGCAGGAGGCCCCTGTCGGCCTGAGTACTACAGTATGATGTAGGAGTGTGCTAACCAAGACCGAGCTGGTGAGAGAATGCTGTGCATGGTATGAAGGAGTTCGCCACAGACGTTACAGTCTTCCTCCTGTCCAGAGATGCCATGGTGTGGTATTCTTGATTCGACGATAATGAGAATCTTTTTGGTTCGCCCGGCTAACTTCACATTTGCACCCACCGTCGTGGTGATGATTAATATATCAATACGCCATCTGCCAGGTGACATTTGCCTTCAGCCTACTCCCAAGGTTGAAGCCTTCCGACAGAGTTGCGATGCAGCCATCGAAGGAAACAAATGCTGAACTCTTTCTTCTTTGGAAACCCTCCTGATATTTTCAGTTATCTTTCTTGACCACTGGCCACAACCTTGCGGGCTCAACAACTGGTTTGTACTGGGCCTTTTGCTTCGGACCTCGGTCTTGCTGATGTCCGAATCATTACTTGATTGGTCTCAATTCTGTTTGAGACCCAAAAAGGCGTTTCGAACTTCACATTTGTCCTAGAGAGCCTTTTTTTCATTATCTACAAAAAGCCCGAAGGATCTTACATGGGGACCATCAACTCCATAAACTTCGGACTCGGTAGTGTTCATTTGCCGGAATTGTTTGGCTTGAGGAGGTCTATTCACGATTTTATATCAATCCACGGTGGGATCCTGTGAACAGCTTTCACAGGTGACATATGCTCTCTCGGCCCCTCACGAGTCCACATGATCGTTGGATTGGGGTCGTATTGCCTGTTGGGGAGGATCAATCGCCATTCTTGTTGCGCCGAACTGCTTCACTGAGCGGAGGGAAGACTTCAAAATGTCTCATTTTCTTCAAGAGTGCCGGATGAATTCACACATCGCACCGGGTACGGAGGATCTTCGGGGGGTCTCACCCATTGCATATGAATATCAAGTATATAATCTGAGAGAAAGCCGTGTGTTCACTCTCCCTTTCTTAATTCCAATACTCACACACAATTATCTCTTCCTTTTGGACTTGTTGATAAGTGCTCATATTAGTTTTCAACTGCCACGACGCAACATCAACCAACACTGTTGTGTATCTTGTTTTGGAGAGAGAGAAAGGACCAAGGAACCAAGCGACTGAGAACTTTCACCACCAATCAGACTTGATCTGCACAACGGCAATCATGTCTTCAGTATTCCATCTTGGCTTCACCACCCCATTCCACCACCGCAGCTATCCCGCAATCTCGCCCACCCGCCCCGAAATATCAGCCGCGGGCAAAACCATCTTCATCAGTGGCGGAGGACGAGGAATCGGCACCGAGATAGTCAAGGCATTCGCTCAAGCCAGTGCGGCACATATTATCGTCATGGGCCGCAACGCCTCGGACCTGAGCGCTTCGGTAGCAAGCACCAAGGCCGAATTCTCCTCCACTAAGTACTCAACCATTGTCGGGAGTGTGTCTTCGGTCCAAGACATGGCCCGAGCATCTGCAGAGGTGAAGAAGCTGGCCCCTGCAGGCATCGATGTCCTCATCGCTAATGCGGGTTACCTGCACCATGTCGCGCCCGTGTCTGCCTTGTCCGGAGACCCTAGTATCGACAGCACGTCCACAGCCGACTGGTGGCAGGCTTTCGAAGTCAATGTGAAGGGGATTTACCTGCAGGCTCGCCTGTTCCTTGCACTCGCCAGGCCAGGTGGCGTCTTTGTAAATGTGGCAGCGGCTGCCGCCCATATCATTCCGGCGATGGGTGGGTTCACAGGATATGTCGGGTCAAAGCTCGGAGCAGCGCGTGTGGTGGAGACGCTGCAGGTCGAGAACCAGGGCTTCAACTTTTTCAATGTGTGCCCCGGAGCTGTCAGGTCGGACATGTTTACCAAGTCTGGGCTTGAGCCTCTCTGCGATGCGGGCATCCTGACAATGGATGATGGTAAGTTTTGATCCATATAATTTACTTTACTGTCTCTTGCTCTACTGAATGGGTTTCCCCCCCTTCCTTTCCTGTCGAGCTAACAAACTCTGCTATCAGCCGACCTGCCAGCGCACTTCTTGGTGTGGCTTTCTAGCCCTGAAGGCGAGTTCTTGAAGGGGAAGTTCCTCTGGACTAGTTGGGATGTTGATGAGCTGAAGGCGAGGAAGGAAAAACTCCTTGCTGCGGATCAGCTGGTTACGGGCTTGGTCGGTTGGTCTTGAGTGGCATGTAATGCAGTAGGCAGGACTCCATGATGCATTGTGGGCTCTATTATTCATGCTCTTAATCACTCGTGTTTTATGTACTTAAAGTCACTCTTTACTACCTAGGTCATCCATAATCAAGACAATACGTCTCTTGATTACAAAAAGCTCACAATGGAGACAACTAGGAGAGCGAGCCATTCTTGTGGAAGAAATTACCAACTATTTTCTCAAAGTCGCTTGATCATATTATGATAATATTGAAACCATTTGCGCGAGTCTCTAATAACTTTAATGCGTCTGGTGATATACTATCGTTGCTGAGAACCTCTATCCGTCTTTTGGTTATGTGGCAAGTACCACCTCATGAATTTATTCGCCGTCTTCCTCTTCCAAAACCTTTCTCAGCCACAGCCAGAGGTCTCGCAGCTCTCCTCGGCCCACGTCGTGATCGAGGTTCTCATACACATGACCCTCGACCCTCTCGCGGGTGATGTACTGCTGTAGCCTCTTCTGCGCTTCCCCAAACAAGCCGATAGGTATCATCCTATCTGCCATGCCGTGAGCGAAGAACCACCGAGGTGCATATGTCCCACCACCAGTGTCGCCATCGTCCTCGATGCTACTCTCAGCAGGCAGTAATCCAGCAACAGCCTTCACCTTGGGGAAATATCCACTCAGCCCAAATACACCAGCCACCTTATCTCTGAACTGCCCCTTGAGACCCCAGATCGTCGAGACCGCACACCCCTGGCTGAACCCTCCCACCACGATCTTACCCGGCTCTACGCCGTCCTCTGCCTGTTTGGCGACCAAGGAGTCGATTAACTGGACAGTCCTCAGTATGCCCTCTTCATCATCCTCTACTTCATCCCCATCGGACCCTTTCATCTCATATCCAACCTCACGCACAGGCTCCTCTGGCTTCAGGTCATGTGGCCTGTACCAGCAGCGCTGGCCAACGGTCGGATCGACGTGTGCCGTGGGGAAGACCCATCTCGTGTAAGGAAGTTTCTGGTACATCTGGAACTGCTGAGCGAGCCCGTAGCCTGTGCCGTGGCCATCGTCTCCGAAGCCGTGTAGGAAGATGACGGTGGATTTCTTAGAGGGCTCGGCGGGGGTCTCGAGGCGTTCGAGGATGAGGGGTTCTTGGAGGGTTGCCATCTGGACTGATAAAGTAGCCTACCTGCAGATGCACGCTATGGATTTGGTAGACGAAAAGGGGAGGCTCGCTATTACAAGTTATGGTAAATAGTCTGTGGCATGTGTAGTCGTTCTCGAGAACATGTGTGCGTCTCTGGTTGGAGAGTGGATGATGGCATGTTGAGGACAAGTTTGGCCCAGGTGGGTGGGGTTCGACATCCAAGTCGATGCGCTGCGGCAGCGTTCAGCGGCAGATGCTACAGTGGCTGATAATGATGAAGTACCTACAAGGTAATTATGCTACGCGCTGATACGGTATACTTAACCTCAATTTTTTTTTTTTGGTTGAAAAATAAGATTTATTATAGACAAAGAGACTATTTTCACACAGGTTTGTTATACATCATACAGATTTAAAAATAGTATTGATGCAATATTGAACGGTATAAAGTCCAAAACTTGCAAGCAAAGTGAAGTACTCAAACTAACCAAACCCTAAAGTGATCAGGCCCTGAAGCGTTCCCCCTGTCAGGTTTGTTGTCTGCAACCTACGAAATTCTCGCCCGGAGGAAGGGCTTGAGAACTAGAATCTAACATCGTGGCTACTTCCTTGGTGGAATCTAAATTTTTAATAATTATCTCTTCTCGTAGCACTTGACTAGATTGAATTCCGAGGGCGATGACTGTAACGATCACTCACCCATCCATCACATCTGCCCCGGCCTGAGGACGGCGACTCGGATGCAGGAGTAGGCGAGCAGGTGTTACTGCGAGCCTGAGATATACGAGGGAAGATGGCAAGCTACGGAAGCCCTGCTGCACCTTCGGGGGTTTGATCTAGAAAAATGTGTAGCACAGGCAGGTTTGTACTCATTTATCCTCCGATAGGATGGCTGGTCAGGTACTTGGGTGAATGGCTGTAGATATTGCGTAGTAAAATACTTACTTTAGATGACATGGCATGATAATACTGGAGGGCTGTAGCCTGTACAACCTAAAGTCGGAAGAAATGCAGCATTGATCACTTCTGTACCACGTGTCTAGGGTACAAGTAGTAGATAGATAGATATTCATAGTATCATCTTAAGTTTGAGCGCGATCTTTCCCGACGTCAAGGTGAGGTTGTGCAACCCGACAGAACTCTACTTCTTCTCCTTTTCCATCCGTCATGCCACAGGTTGGTTACTGCCACCTCACCATCCCATATCTTGTCTTACCACCTTTTCTTGGTCCTGATCGAACATGGGGGGGTTTTTTTTGGGGGGGGGGGTTTGGTGCCTGGCGCGTACGACCCGAGCCCGTCCAGGTCAGGCATGTGATGTGAATTTTCGCCGACGAGGTGGGGGTAGTATTCATATGGCGGGTGGGGTTGCTGTGTGGGTTGATTGCAGATCCAGACCCAGAAACTAGATCCACACGCTGAAGAATGAAGAGAGAGCCCTGAAGGATGAGGATGAGGAGAACCACACGATGCGACAGGGACAAGACCTCTTCTTCTTTTCTTCCTGCATATTCAGCCTTACGAAGTATTGTACAACTGCAGTATGGCATTAGCATCAGCATCAGCATCGGGCTTTTTTTCTTCTTCTTTTTGTCTTTCTTCTTTCTTGGCCCCATCCCTGTGCATGCTGTTGACAACAAACACGGCATCGGAGCCCCTTCATTCGTCCTACATGATGTCAGCCCCTCGAGGCATCAATCTAGGAACGGCGCCAATCACGACTCGAAGCAGCTTCGACTTGCGCTGCGGAGGACGCGGGCGGCCGCTTGCGCACCTCGGCTGTGTGCGTCAGCGGGCGGATTCCCTCGTGCCTGTCATAGCCTGTCTGTTCCGTCTGCAGTGTGCAGTTTGTAGTGCGTGCTTTGCATATCACACGCCCAGTCAACTTTAGTATCCACCGGTTCAGAGGGGTGGGGAGGGCCTCCCAGGACCATCACATCCGAGTCCATGGTAACGATCAACAACCAACCCCACTGCATCAGGTCTATCGAGGGGTCGATCTTGGGCGAGCTGAATGCAGGGGACAGGTCTGCTCGATTAGGTCTGATTCGCCGGCCCAGGCAGAAAAAGAGCCCCCGCCCCTCTTCTGTCTTGTCTCTCTCTCGGCGACGATGATGATGATGGTGGTGGTCAACAGGGTGTGTCACCCAACCTCCATCTTCTCCTCCTTCTCCTCCTCCTCCTCCCTCTATCATCATTCAGCCTCAGGCTACGGCACTGTGACCTCATAATTAGGTATGTGGTGTGTGTGTGCATAAAATGGCGGGTGTGTGCTGCACGTGTGGTAGGCTTGGGCAACGGACGCAGTCAGAGATCTTGCCGAGACATCCATCCATCTACTAGGGCAGGCCTTGTCTATTCACTGCAGCGTTGCATTCGCTAATTTTCGGCCACTCGGGTTCTTCTTCTACGCCTCCCTTGGGACTGATCCAAAGGACAAGGCCTGGCCATGCCATCCTCCTCTTCCTGTAAGTAAAGGATTGGGGGGGGGGGAGCCACAGGAACACAAGACCAATAACCCCCCATGCTCACGATATGCCATTCTACTATGGTATCTATTTTATCTATTGTGGTATGTTGAATTCTCCGCCCGAGGACAAGTCATACTCTACATATCCTTGACTTGGTCTCCTCCCGTATGCATGAGTAGTCCATCCGCAAATGCAGGGGCAAGGTAAAAAAAAAAAAACTCGGCGAGAAACACACGACTGTGGACGCCTGTGGCTTTTTCTTTTTCTTTTCTTTCTTTAAGCCTATTGCATTTACAGACAAGCCTTGAGGGCTAGACCTCGTACCTGAACGCTGCTACCATTGGCGTCTCACCTCATCAGAGGGCCTCGGCACTTTCAGGTGAGTGGCTTCATTGGACGGGGCTTGGAATCCGACGATATGTAACTGTACCTGGGCGCGCAGGGTAGAGACGACAGCCTCAGGCGATGATGTGAGGATCATTTCAATAATCTTCACCGAGGACGAAGAACAAGGCAACAACTTGTCTATCATCTGCTCTTCTTGGCCCTGTCTCGGCAATGTCTAAGCCTCTCTGGGCATATGGGCATGAATAAGTAATGATGAATGCCTAAGCCCTTCTTCCGATGAAATATATTGACAAAAAGGAGAACGGGACCCTGAATGTTTTTTTTTGGGGGGGGGGGGCATTTTCTCTAGTGCCCGATCATAGCCAGGTGGACGGAGCAAAAGAGCGTGACGGGCATGCAAAAAGAGGCGGCCCCCATACGGGATCCACCCAAATCTGGTTCTATGCACGTGGGATCACTGATTCAGTGGATCTCCAGCCACTATTACTGACTTTCTTCAGCAGTGCCCACACAGTAGGGATGGGTGGTGCATGGTTGGACGGCGGTACTGTATCTGGCGTGCCTGGTTACCTTTTTTTCTTCTTCTCTTTCTTCTTTCCTTTTTTTTTTTGTTACGGACTGGCGACACACATAGTACACAAGAAAGTAAGGTTGGAAGATAGGAAAATGATAATGCGCATCCCTTGCTTATCACTAGACTGCCCAAGTACACGAATCGGTGCCCGTCTTGGGCAGTTTCCTCAGACCATTCATCGTTATCCTCCCTTGAAAAAGTTACTTCGCTTTCAGTCTCTTCTTCTCCTAAATGGTTACTTTCGTAGTACGAGTTAAAGGCAGATAAAACAATAGTTTTTCTTCGTTGTCGTCGTAAAGGTGACAGTGTGACAACGTTTTCCTCAGTAGTAGTAGTACCGGAGCGCCACGATAAATCTATAGTTCCGCACACACACTCACACTCACACCACGTAACACGAGAGAGAGACAATCGAGTAAAGGCCCCTCTTCTCTCCCTTGGTGGACGGCTTCTTGCGCTGTGGCGTTCTCGAATAGCTCTGGTCTTGTCCAAACACGTCGTCACTTTTTCAAGGATTATCATCAACTGGTTGGCCGTCTCTCCCGAGCCCCCCCTGGCCTGGTCGTTCTTCCTCGTATCAAGTATATTGTCTTTTCTCTCTCTCACTCTCATACTCTCACAAAGACGAGGGAGGGTAATGTGACGAGCAGATAGGCCTATCCTATCCTGTCCTCGATGGCGGAATATCATTTTCTTATCCCGCCTGGACCTGGTCCATCATTGTAGTATTAGTAGTATCCGACAGCAGCCGATCCTCCTCCTCCTCCCGACCCCCCCCCCCCCAAAAGAGGAACGGCTGAACCTTTTAGCAGTAAACCGACCAATAGGCTCAACCTTGGCAGGCGCGCTGACCCCCAGCTATTTTCTCACGCCCGATGGGTATTTTTAACCCTGCAGCCGACCCTGTAGCTGTCACTGTCCTGCCTTTCCCTTCCCTTTTTGGAGGGTTGAAGAGAGAGAGAGTGCGAGAGAGAGAGAGTGTGGGTGCGTAAGTGGGTGGTATTTTAACTTTCGTGATCTGCACCAGAGTAGCAGCTGTGGGATTACCGAGACCATTGCTGAACGACTAGCAGCGGATTCCCGACCAGGGGAGGGGTCTCTTCTTTCCGACTGCGCCCGTTCAGCTCGATGGGCCGGGGACCTGAAAAAGAGGGGGGCCTGGAAAGAGAGTGTGTGCGCTGCTTTTGCTTGTTTGCTTGCTGGTTGGCTGGGCTGGTTGGATGAGTTCGTTTCCTGTTGAACCAGAAGTGATCAATTAATCTGCTAATGTACAGGGCCCACGGATATACCGCTGCTGGACCCCCCGCCCGCCCCAAAAGGAAAAAAAAAGGATGATTAGATGATTACTTACATTACTTACTACTGTATCTCTCTGTTGGGGGGGGGGAGGGATCTTTGACTCTCGGCCGATCTCGACCTGCGCGCGCTGCAAGGGCTGGTGGGGCGTTACTTGCAGCAAGTGTGGACGACGACTGTTCTTGCCTTTTTCTCTCCCATCGCTCTTACTGTATGTGTGTGTGTGTGTGTGTGTGTGTGTGCCTCTTTCCTTGTCCCTTGTCTATCGTGCTTTCCCTTATTCTTCATCTTGGCTGCATCCTTTTAGAGCTGGTTGCCTGACCTAGTACCATCGTAGTATCCCTGTCTACTTTTTTTTTCTCTTCCTTTCCTTTCCCCTCCGTAAGGCTAGCCAATTACTGTACCGATTCATTCTCTTTTTTTCCCCCTTGCCCATCGATCATCTCATCACCCACATCGCCCCGTCTGAGCGTGCATGCATGCCGCTGAGCTGCTGCGCATGTGGTGTGTGTGCCCTCTTTTTTGAGCTCCGAAGAAAAGCCCCACAGGAACTAAAGGTCTCTCGTTTTCGATGCAACCACCCCCTCCTCCTTGCTCGACAAGGACGGAATATGCCTATCCTTCTTACCATCCTCCTCCTCCATGAGAGGTGCAGGCGACGGGACGGAGGGAGGCCGCAGGTTCTTGTCAGCGGCACCCGCCGAGGATCTTGTGTCGAGGAAAAGAGAGAAAAGGTTATATAGAAATACTTACATATCCTCTCCCCTCCCCTCCTCCTTCCATCACCAACCTCCTCCACGCTGTCTTTCTGATTTTTTTTTAAAAAAAAAATCTCAACTGTGTGCACGATACCCAATGGTCTTTTCTTTCCTTTCCCCCTCCTCCTTCTTAGTGATCACTTTGTTGTGAACTCGCACTCTGCTATACCTATATATCATAGACGTCTTCCTACTTCCTAGGTCATCACCATCACCGGTCCTTCTCCCCCCCCCCCCTCCTCCTCCTCCTCCTCCTCCTCGTCATCGTCATCGTCGTCGTCGTCGTCGTACACCCACACACATATACATATATATATCTACATATATCTACTTATATATTCAGACATATATATATTTGTATATCTTCGTCGTCTCCTGTGGAAAAGAAAGAGAAAAAAGACAACCAGCTTCCACCTCACCTACGCAGATCCCTCCCCACCTACACGCAGACAGACATCTATCCATCATGGCAGGGGAAGATCCAGCCCCATCCGGCGTGTCGTTCCGCCAGGATCACAGCACAGACCTGATGAATGGTGGGCCTGTAGGTCCCATCAACGGCCACTATGTCAACGGCACCAGCACAGACGGCGGCAGTACCAACAACAGCAGGCCACCTTCGCCGACCCGTCCCTCCTTCAACCACAACCACTCTCACTCTCGCTCCCAGTTCCCCCACCATGAGCACGCGGCATCTCCAAGGGCGGTGACCTGGCCGACATCCCCCTCTCTCCTCACAGACCTCGGCGCAGAGGACCAGGAACGCGCGACAGCCAGCCACGAGACCCACCAGGTGCCCGTTCCAGGCCCTCACGAGGGCAACATCGGCGGCCCACGCTCCAAGACGTATGCCCACGTCCGGTCATACGCCGACGAAGAGGACCGCGCTGAGGAAGGGGCCTTCCCTCGCATCTCGAAACCCGTCGAGCTTCTGCGCAACAGCTATGACTGCATCGTCATCGGCAGCGGGTACGGAGGCGGAGTGGCGGCCAGCCGGATGGCGAGGGCTGGCCAGAGCGTCTGCGTGCTGGAGAGGGGCAAGGAGAAGTGGCCTGGCGAGTACCCCAGCGGCTCGGAGAGCGCCCTCGAGGAGCTGCACTGGAGCGGCACCTTCCAGCCGAACTCGTTCTGTGATGGCCTCGCCGTCGACGGTGGCGATCCCACAGGCATGTACCACCTGATTTTTGGTAAAGGCCAGAACGCATTTGTTGGAAATGGTGAGTCTCATTTTTCCTCATTTATTCTTTTTTCTTTTTTCTTTCCCCTTCTCCGAAATTATTACCAACAGGTTGTTAATTCTATATATCAATACCATACGACAGGTCTGGGCGGCACCAGCTTGATCAATGCCAACGTCTTCCTCGAGGCCAACCACGATTCCCTCAACATGAAGGCGTGGCCTGAAGAGATCCGAAATGATCCTGCCTGTCTGGATAGATGTGAGTAGTAGTTATTCCGATATGGTTTCGAGAAACATTGTCTTTTTTTCCCTTGGGTACTGACCACCACTAATATATATATTACATAGACTATGAAAAAGCAAAAGAGGTCCTCGACCCGCAGCAGTACCCGGCCGACTGGCCCAAGCTGCCCAAGCTTGACCTCCTGGAGAAACAAGCCGAGGCCCTCAGCATGCGCGACAAGTTCAGCCGTGTCCACCAGACGACCCGTTTCCGCAACGGGCCCAATAGCTGCGGTGTCGAGATGCTACCCTCGGCTCTCACAGGCCAGGACCCCACAGGTGTCAACGACGGCTCCAAGACCACCACCCTCGTCACCTACCTCGCCGACGCCTGGAACTGGGGCGCCGAGATGTTCTGCGAGTGCGAGGTGCGGTACATTGAGAAATGTAAGGACCCTGCCCGTGGCGGGTACAACGTGTACTTTGCCTGGCACGGCCGGAACCGAGGCCACTTCAAGGCCAACCTGCACGGCGACCTTATGTGGGTGCACGCCAAGCAGGCTGTGTTTCTGGGTGCTGGCGCCATTGGGACCACCGAGATCCTGCTCAGGAGTAAAGAGTTGGGTCTGCACATGAGCGACCAGGTTGGTCTGAACATGTCTGGCAACGGAGACATGCTGGCCTTTGGATACAATACAGACCACGCTGTCAACAGCATCGGGCGCCCATTCCCTTCGCCATATAATCCTATCGGCCCTTGTATCACTGGCATCATCGACAACCGAGAGGGTCACGCCAACCGTCTGGACGGCTATGTGATTGAGGAGGGCACCGTTCCCAAGGCATTAGCACCCTTTTTCCAGGCAATGCTGGACATCATGCCTGGCAGTATCTCCTCGGATGAGGGCATCACGGCCAAGGCCCAAGCCTCGCTGGCCAGATGGGGCAGTCGGATGCTGGGTCCTTATTTTAAAGACGGGGCCATCGAGAGAACACAGGTGTACCTCATCATGTCACACGACAGTGAGTATCTCTCTTCTTCCTTTTTTTATATTAATTCTTTTTTTTTTGGAGGATTGTATGACTGACAAGAATCGATCTGCAGGCAATCAGGCTGTGCTCACCCTCAAAGGCGGCAAACCAGTCCTCGAGTTCCTGGGCGTGGGACGAAGTGACCACGTCAAAGAGCTCAACGCTGTCCTGGCCAAGGCGACCAAGGCCGTTGGAGGCACTCTTGTCCAGAACCCCTTCTTCGCCTTGATGGGTGAACAAGAGGTCACTGTCCACCCTATCGGTGGTGCCTGCATGGCTCGCGACGGCACTGCGGCCACTGGTGTCGTCAACCACATCGGCGAGGTTTTCACAAATGAAGAAGGTGAGGGTGTCGATGGCAACAAGGCCGTCCACGAGGGGCTCATCGTCATGGATGCTGCTGTCATCCCTGCTGCGCTTGGGGCCAACCCCTTTGCCACCATCACCGCACTCGCAGAGAGATCCGTCGAGGCGTACTGCCACAAGCAAGGGCTGGTGATCAATCGTGACGAGAACGGCATCCTGGACCTCTTTGGCGAGCCTCAGCAGAGGAGGAAGAAGAGGACGAGGACGAAAGCCAGAAGCACGAGGAGCAGCAGCAACAAAATCAACAACGGGGCGTCGTCGACGATGACGGCGACAATGGCACAGCAGATGGCTATCGAGCGCGCCGATATAGACAGCGTCAATGGTGCCGCGCACGTCATTAGCAGCGCCGACGCCATCAAGGCGAGCGGTTTTGGCTTCACCGAGGTCATGTCGGGCTTCATCCACCACGATGAGGAGGGTATGAAGGAGGACAGACGATCGACATACGAGCTGGGCTATCGCACGGCCAAGAACCTCTGCGAGAGTGCGCGCTTCTTCCTCAGCGTCCAGGCCTTCAACGTCAACAATATCGTGCAGGACCACCAGCACAAGGGCATGCTGACGGGCACCTTTGTGTGCCCCACGATCCCAGGCTCGCCCTTTATGGTCCAGAGGGGCCAGTTCAATCTCTTCAAGCTCGATCTCAAGGCGCCCGGCACCCGAAACCTGACCTACGACTTTGACATGACGGGCGTCGGCGGCGAGCTGCTTCATTTCCACGGCTACAAGGTTGTAGACTCATCCGTCGCCCTCTCCCCGTTCCAGTTCTGGCGGTCTACGACCACGCTGTACGTGACCATCAGCAGGAGGAACCGGACCGACCCCGTTATGCCCATCAATCCAGGTGATGGTGTCGAGGACGATGACGACACCGCCGACGAGGCCTGGCGCAGCATGCACGTCGTCGCAAAGGGCATCATGCACATCCAGCCAGCCGACTTCTTCTCCGAGATGATGACCCTCTCGCCGACGGGCAGCTCGCTCCTCCAGAAGGTCATGTCCGCAGCCAGCTTCATGACCTTCTTCACCCGCAAGTCCATGTCCCTCTTCCTCGCCCCCTTGGCCTCGCTGCAGTACCCTTCGACCACGTACTCGTCCTACGTCAACAACACCCTCCCCGACAAGTCGTTCGACATCTGGTCCGTCGACAATGTCTGCACAAAGATGCACATGTGGAACGCGACACACCCTCCTTCGGACGGCAGTCCCGTCCAGGACCTCTTCATGATCCCAGGGGCCAGCGTCGACCACCAGATCTTTGCCCTACCCACCATCCCCTACAACGCAGTCAACTACTTCACCCGCGCTGGCTACCGTGTCTTCGTCACTGTCCACCGCATCGGCTCCGTCATGATTGCCGAGAACGACTGGACCACCTTTGACGCGAGAAACGATCTGAAAGCATGCCTCAAGACCATCCGCGAGCTGAACCGCCACGAGCACAAGAAGAACAACGGGCTCAGCGACGAGGAGCTGGCCAGGAACAAATGGCAACCACCCAAAACATACTGCATCGCCCACTGCATGGGCAGCGTTGCTTTCTCGTGCGGCCTGTTGGACGGCACTATTCCCAGCGCCTGGGTCAAGGGCATCTCCTGCTCGCAGGTCTTCATGAACCCTATCTGGAACTCGATGAACATGATAAAGGCAACCGCGGGCCCCATCCCCCTCAACAAGATGTACAAGATGCTCGCGGGCAACTGGTTCAGCTGTTCCACCTCGCGCGACGATAGCCTCGTCCAGAGGGGGCTCAACCAGCTCCTGCGCTTCATGCCCGACGCAAGGAGCGAGATCTGCAGCAGCGCGAGCTGTCACCGCATCACCCTCACGTATGGCCGTTGCTGGAACCACCGCAACCTGAACGAGGCCACACATCGCCAGATCGACCGCTTTTTTGGTGGCGTAAACATGCGCCTGCTCCACCTCCTTATGAGGATGGGCGTCGACGGCCACGTCATGGGCAATGGGCCCCTCTTCGAGACGCTCACCTCGGACAAGAACATTGAGAGGCTGCGTGGTCTCCCCTTTCTCCTGTTCGTGGGCGCCGACAACGCCGTCCTGAGCCCAGAGGCCACTGAGAGAACTTATGAGAAACTCTGTGACACCTTCGGGACCAAGGCCGGCGGCGGGGCTGCTGGGGTTGTCGGCGAGGGTCGTGGTGACAGTGGCATCGAGTATCGCCGGCGGGTTGTGCCTGGCTATGGCCACCTGGACTGCTGGATGGGCCGGAACGCGTGGAAAGACGTGTATCCTATGGTCAGGGAGGAGGTCGACCGTGTGTGCCATGGCGACGGATACCGCTTTAAGGAGCCTAATGATAGGTTCAAGAGGATGGTAGACAATGGCGAGTTGCTCTACTAAGGAGGTGGATATCGAGGAAGGGCTCAATAACTTCTCTTCATCTGTAGTACTTTTGTTTTGAAGCTTGCACGGTTTGCATAGATCAGGGGTCTGGTCAAGGCAGGATAGAACAAGAGCATGACAAGGTAAAGGAAAGACAAGATATTGAGGCATGGGTTATGATGATGTGTCCCTGTACGCATGAGGCTGGTTCCTCGACTTGAAGCTACCGTATAAATCGATACCTAAACTTACTCAAAGATTGTACCAAATTCAAAGAAAAAGAGAGAGAAAAGATACCCAAAGCGCATACATTGATTGGACTGGCATTGAAAGATGGCATATTTCTGTCCAAATATGTGGTTTAGAAAGAAAGAAGAAAAAAAAGTCTTTTGCTGATCTACCGCTTCGACTTGGCCTTCCTCCTCAGCGCCCGAACCTCCTTCTTCATCCTGGCATCCACCATCTTGTACCGTCCCTTGACGCCAGACGGCCTTCCCTTGCCCTTGTTGGCGCCCCTGGCCACAACCACCTTGACCGGCGGCCGCTTGGTCTTCTTGCTCGCCTTGGACAGCAGCTTGGCTATGCTGTCCGCCTTCTCTCTCTCCGTCATGCCCTCCGAGGCGGCCAGCACGTCGCTCTTCTTCTTGAGCTTCTCCAGCCTGTCTGCAGCACGCTGCTTCTTGCGCGCCTTGGCCTCGCGCACCTTCTTGATGGGCCGCGCGTTGAGGGCCCGCATCTTCTCCTTGATGGCCTGCGCTGCCGCCTTGGTGATGGGCTTCTGCTGCTTGTCGTGCCTGGACTCGTCCTCCATGAACCACTCTGGGAGACCGTCCCGGTCCCGGAAAGCGTGCTTGTTGAAGCCATCGTCCATCAGGTCGTGGCTGGACTTCTTCCCTGTGGCGAGCTCGTGGGCGAGTGTCATTGCTTCGGCAGTAATGATATCGATCTCTGTGGATATGATGATGGTCAGTAAAGTACGCCTCTAGAATAAAGTTTGTCCTGAATAACAAGTTGTGTGCTCTTCTCACCTGGCCTATTGTCCTTCTTCTTTTGTCTCTCTTCTTCCTCCCAGTCGCTTTCATCCTCATCTTCCATATCCGCTTTCGGAGCCTTGAAAAACTTGATGTCCTCCTCCTCCTCATCATCATCGCTAGGTGCGTCGACTGCTGCTGCTGCACGCCCGTTTTGTTTTGATGCCTTGGGTTGATTGTCTTCTGATGAGATCTCATCAATTTCGTCCACCTCCATCACCTCCACATCGTCCACCTCGCTGGCGCCGTCTTCTGGCTCGTCCAGCAGGCCATCGATATCTTGAAAGACGTCCTGGTTGAAGAAGGCTCTCGCTCGCTTCGACAGTCCCGTCGCATCCGCCTGGTCGTTATCCAAATCCGTCAGCAAGGACTCCCGAGGAAGACCATCCTCGCCATCTGAGTCCTCCTCGCTGTCGTCTTCCTCGATCTCGCTCTCATCATCGCTAGCAGCCTGCTCGTCTGCAGAGACGCCCTCCCACTCGTCGTCGTTGTGTTCCTTTCGTGCCCTCTTGGCGCGGTACTTGGCATCTGTAGCCGACTTTCTCTCCCTGTACGCGTCGTACATGTTGTCCAGCTCTCGCTCTAGCCTGTCCTCTGCCTCATCACTTTCATCTCCGGACCCGGTTTCGGCAACCTCCTGTTTCTTCTTGTCCTTCTCATTCACCTTGACCATCTTGCCCTTGGCGATCCTGCTCAAGGTGCCGCCCGCCTTATCAATGGCCTTGAGCTGAAACATGGCATCCTCGCCCATCGGGCCCTGCTGCTCCATGCCGATGTCCATGGGTGCGGTCATGTTGAGCTGCATCCGAACGATATCCTTCTGCCTCTGTTCGTTTTCTTTTCTCCTGTCCTTCTTCTTTCTGGAGTCCTCCCTGTCCTTGAGAGCCTGTAGCTCCTCTTGGATCCTCATCTCCTCGTCCATGGACTCGACCGCGGCAGTCTCTTCCACCACCTCGGGCTGGGCAGCAGTCTTCTTGGTCGGGAAGCCAAAGATCTCACGGACCCTGAGACGCCACTTCAGCAGGATCTTGAACTCCTTACGACCCAGCACCTTCAGGTCCTCACAGCACCTCCGGATCTCGTCGGTGGTCTCGGGCAGCTTGTCGAGGGCGGCGAGGGCCACGTCTCCGTTCCTGGCCTGGTCGAAGTGCAGCTTGTTGATGCTCCCCAGTATGGCGATCGGGTCGGTGGTCTGGATGAACTCGCTCGCGGGGATCTCCTTGAACTGGGTCCAGTCTCCCTCCTCATAACCGTCCCTCTTCCTCTTCTTGATCTCGGGGTTGTACACCTTGGCCTCGTTGTTCGGGGTCGGGGCAGCAAGCTCTTCGAACACAGCGCGCGGGTCGAGGAACTTGGGGTCGATGCGCTTGGGCGCCTTGAAACCACGGCAGACGACAAAGATCTCGGCAGACACATTCCGGGAGGACGGGGGCTTGGTGGCCTCGACCTTTGTGAAGAGCTGGTTGAACACCCAGAGCAGCGAGTTGTAGTCCTTGGACCGGAAGACCTTGGTGACAAAGGTTCCGCCCTCGACGAGGAAGTCCGTGGCCAGCTTCATGGCCTGCAGGGCCAGCTCGGCCTGGTTGAAGGAGTCCTGGACCCATGCGGTACCGACGTTGGGCGCACCATCGTGGAGGACGGTATCGGCCTTCCAGGTCTTGAGATGTTTCCTGATGGTGGCACGACACTGCTCGGTGGTGATATCGCTCTGGAAGGTGATGACCTTGGGGATAGGCTTGATGGGGGCGAGATCGACACCGACGATGAGGCTGTTTACGGGCATGACCTCGGCTGCGACTTGACACCACGACTAGACTCGACCTGTTAGTTCAGAGGAGGGTGGACGGGAGAGAGGGAGACAGGAGGAAGAAGAAGAAGAACAAGGGCTGAGACGTACTCCTGGCGCCGCGCAGAGATCCAGCAGGACCTTGCTCTTCTCGAGGAAGCCATATTTCTTGTTGAGCTGGATGAGTTTGAAGGCGGCACGAGCCCTGTAGCCCTTCTCCTTTGCGAGTTTATACCACTTGTCGAGACGACCCTTGCCGTGTTTCTTTTGAATCGCCATGGCGGAAGAGGAGGAGGAGGGGGAGGGGGGGAGGGGAAGCGCTGCGCTGGGAGGAGGGACGGTCCAGAGGCGTGGTGCGCAGCGGTTTCTATTTCCTTTTTTCTTCTTTTCTTTGGAAGGTGATTCCAAGTACCGCTTGCTGCAAGGCTACTTAGAAGTAGGCAGTCATCTAGAAATTTCGTGCGATAAGATAAGGCTTTTTTTTTTTGGCTGCAGGGGTAACTTTTTCTTGTACCTAGGCTCAGTACAGGGGTGCCTCGGCCGCGAAGACCTGGCGGCGGACTACCTCAGGTACCTCAGGTACCTCAGGTACACTAACAGTAACACTAACAGAGCCTGTAGTGAGTTTTGTACCGCGACAAGCACCCCTGTTGAGTTCCTGCCAAATTGAGCGGGTACAGCTGAATTGGCGACGGTGATTGGTGAAGAAGGTGCACTGCAGTCCCATTTACACGGTACGCGTTCCTCTCCTGCAACCTGTGGCGTTCTATGCGCGTCGTGATGACCACGGCCCAGCCAACCAGGCGTCTCTTTATAGCTTGGCCAGGATCCTGTCAACTAACTTCACACGAGACCCGAATCCCACCTCAGTGACCCCTCCCTCTCTCCCTCTCTCTCTCTCTCTCTCTCTCGTCGCGTTGTCAAACACTGACCCATCCTCATCGTCGTCTCTCCATCTCTCTCAACTCTGGCCTCGTGCCATCACGAACGAAGCGCGGCTCTATACAGATATTGGCGATCCTCCCTCTATTCTTCCCCTCGTCCCCTCGTCTCGTCCCATCTTTCTGCCTTACTGGACAGTACAGTACAGGACCGCACCCTCACGACGTCACGATTTAAGAGGACCGGCCAGTTTGAGTGAGATTTCTTTTGCCCCCCGAAAAAGAGGGCAGAAGAAAAGGGGGGGGGAGGAAAGGAAGAAAGAGAGAGGAAAGGAAATAGGGTGGTCATGGCTGGGGAAGATGGTCCACCAGCAGAACCACCACCAGTCCGTTGCAGCCCAAGGCTTCATAATGCCACAATCCCAAGCGATACTATACCTCTGTCACCACCTCGACGTCATATTAAACAGAAGAAAGCACCGTCCATAACACCAAGGAAGTTCAACGCCTTCTTCGCCCGCCGAAATACCCGCTCCAAAACCGCCTCGGGCTCCATCGATGAGACCACTCGTGCCTTGGGAGCCATCACAGGCTCGGCTATTAATGGACGCCAGCGCCAGGTCAAGGACTCTCCCATTCCCTTCAAGCAGCCCCTGCGCAGGTCGAAGGGCGAGGCTCACGATGACGAGAACGGGGTTGAGACGCCCAGGCAGGCCAAACGACGCAAGACAGGTCACCACACTCCTCCCGAGTCTTCACCTCTGAGGCCACCACCACCTGCAAGCCTCCTTCAGTCCTCCCCTTGTGCCCGAAATGATGGTGCAGAGGACAAGCGGCCCAAGTCAGCGCTTCTCAGCCCCCTCCAGTCTCTCCCGGCTAGCAGCCAGGAGACGGAGGACATTTCCGACTTCGAGTGCGACTACTCTGACGCGGATGATCATGGTCATGGTCATGGTCATGGTCACGATGATGAGGAGGAGGATGACCTGGACAACGAGGACGATGACCACCACCACGAGCCACCAAGACGCCTCACTCAACTAACCCACCGGGGCATGGCCGCCCACCTCCTGCAGCGCCAGCTCGGCGGTATGCCACGCGGAGGGCGCTCATATCTTCCCACGCCCACCTCCGACTGGCGCTCCGAGACGGCCGCCTTCCACTCTGGCCCAGAGGACATCCACTATTCTACCAGCCACGATGGACACCCGCGGTGTATTCCCTTCTGCGCCGCAGCGTGCAACAACAGCAGCCTGGTCGCGGTCGGAGACGAGGAGGGCCGCGTGCGCATGCTCGACGCCTCGCCCGCATCCAAATTCGATAGGATTCATCTGTGCTTCCAGTCTCACAACAACGCCATCATCGACCTGGCCTTCTCCCCCGATGATACCCGCATCGCCACCGCGTCAGGCGACCAGACGGGCAAGGTGATCGATATGATGACCCAGGCGCCCATCTCGATATTAGGCCAGCACACTGCCTCGCTGAAACAAGTCCGCTTCCAACCCGGCCGTGGGGGAGGCCACGTCCTCGCCACGTCCTCTCGCGACGGCAGCATCCAGATCTGGGACCTCCGGTGTCATGGCGGCCCCGTGTACGATTCCATCACGCTCGAGAGGGACGCTGGGTTGCGGTACACCACGCCGAGGCACATCACCTCGGGCTGTGCCGTGAACTCCTTCTTCGGCGCACATGAGGTTATGCCGCGCCACCAAACCCGCTCCGCCGCAGGCCTGAGCACCAGCGCCCTAGGCACAACCACCACGACCACGGACCACGCAGACGTCGCCTTTAGAGGAGAGGTGCTCGGCCGCCTCAGCGACGTGTCTGTCACGGCCATCCACTGGCTCCCCGCGGGCCGTGAGCATCTGCTCCTGTCTGCCTGCGAGGCCGACGCGAGCATCAAGCTCTGGGACATCCGCACCATCCACACCTCCCGCTCCCACCGCGCGCCCGTGCCTGTGGGCTACACGGCGCCCCCGACCAGCCACACCAACTGGCGCCACTTTGGCGTCTCCAGCCTGTCGCTCTCCAGCGACGCGAGTCGCCTCTACGCCCTCTGCAAGGACAACACCGTGTACGCCTACTCCACCTCCCACATGGTCCTGGGCCCACCGCCTTGTGGGAGCACCGGCGGCCACAGCTTTGCCTCGTCCAGGAAGCCCAAGCATGCCCCCGCCGAGCAGATGTCCGGGCCCCTGTACGGATTCCGGCACGACAAGCTCCACGCGACGAGCTTTTATGTCAAGTCCTCCCTGCGGCCCGCCCAGGACGGCAGAAGCGAGCTTCTGGCCGTCGGCAGCGCGGACGGGACGCCTGTCCTGTTCCCCACGGACGAGAGGCACTTCAAGAGTGCCATTGAGGCTGGGAGGCTGAACAGTCAGAACGGCCCCGACGCCACATTCACCACTACTACTGCCACTACCAAGAACACAACCTCCACCACCACCACCACTACTTCCTCCTCCTCGTCGTCATCCTCCGCGGCCAGCTCGATCCCTGGGTCTCGCAGCACGCGCACCTCCATACGGTTGACCAGCGCGGACCGCAGATCCAGCGTCGCCTCCCACGGCAATCTGCGCGCGTCAGTCCGGGATCAGGGCATCCCCATCATCCGATCGGTCGGCGGCGTTAGCTACGGGACGCCGCTGGTCCGCGGCCACGGCAAGGAGGTCGGCGCGCTGGCGTGGGCCCGCGGCGGCAGCCTGGTCACCGTTAGTGATGACTACCTCATCCGGTGCTGGCGGGAGGACGACGGCGGCGCCAAGGCGAGGGACTTGCGAGTGAACGGCGAGACGGAGGGGCGCAGGTGGGCTCGGGGATGGGCTGCAGTGGACGCAGAGTGGGATGAGGATGAGTAGTGAACCAAGGGGGAGAGGGGGGGCTGGGTTGACTCATCACAATGTGTGTGTGTGTGTGTGTGTGTGTGTGTGTGTTGGAGGCTTGCTGTGGGTTTTATGAACAATGAACGCCTTGTTACTATTTTTATTTTTCCCTTTTTCCATACATGCTCCTGCTGCATTTCTTTGGCGATTCCAGGACTACAGGAGAGAAAAGAGGTTGGAGAATGAAATACGGCGGCGTATTGGGAGGTCCAAGTTGGATTTGTCTCACAGTGCATCATCAACTTAGCCAACAGGCAGACAAGCTGCACACATATCAGTGGGTTGCTCAATGACACAAAATACTGTTATCAATTGTTGAGGTTCAATCAAGTACTTGTCGTCGTCATTCTCATCCTTTGAGGATATAGTCTGCTTATCAGATAAAGTGTACAGTAGCACTGTCATTTTTTTTGGTTCAAAATATGCTTTCATTCTCAATCTATATAGGTGAGTCTCTGAGACTGTCCAGACAGCCCATCATTATCATCAAAGAAAGAGGGGGGAGGCAGGTATGAGGGTATCCTGGGTCGTCTTTGTTCTTCCTCTCTTGATCCTGGTCAACGCCAACCTTACCCGCTCGAGTTTATTATATGCATGTTGCCATCCATTGTCCGATATCAACAGTTGAAGATACGCTCGCAGTTCATGCAGGTTCCATTTCTTAGTCATAAATCATCTGGCATGATCGCCCCGTCCGACTGCCGCACGTAAAGGTATGCTGTCGACACCATCGCAACGCCCATAAGCACGACAACTTTCGAGATGACAGCATAAAGTGTATAGTCTGGGCCCTCTCTGTGTGATAGTGGAAGCGGTGGCGGTGTTGCCTCCCTAGCCACAGGATGTGTGCGGCTCATGGGACAGCGCTCAACGTCCGCGCTGGCGTGGTCAGAGGTAGTGCCGTCGAAGCCGTGTGGGTTCCACTTCTCTTGCTTGCCGCGCCTGAGCGATCTGTCTGGTTGTGGGAAGTCTGTATCGTAGCGGATCGTCCGGAAGCCCTTGCCGGGGACAACGGCATCGTGGGCGAGGCTGGACTGGCCGCTGTGCAGCTTGAGCTCAGGTTCGGCATCCCTGGATTCGCTTGAGTTTCCGGATACCGACGAAGTCCGAGAGAGTCCGAGAGGACGAGAGCCGGCCAAGTTCTTTGTGGTCGTATGATCTGCCGCTGTGTCCAGGCTCGAGCTGCCGCTCGCCTTCTGCCGGGCCCCCAACAACCTCCCCTTCGCAATGGCGATGCTGTCTCGCAGCCGGGAGCCTATATTTGAAGCCCTTGAGGAAGAGGCTGGCGCGTGAGGGGCCTTCTGCCCACCAAAGCTGTGCGGCTGGGAGGTGCCAAATATCGCGTCCAGCTGTCCTACCACCCCCTCTAGGTGATGAAAGATAGCCGCAGATTCCTCGACAATATCCTGTCTCTCCGGCTCGGCCAGCAGCTGCTCAGCCTGGGCAAATCGTGCCTTAAACTCTGCCTTCAACTCCTTACACTGCTGGCGAGGGTTTTCGCCAAGCGGGGGATCAAAGTCCAAAAACTCGAGCGGCATCTGAACGGACGAGCTGTCTTCGAATGCGCTTGGGCGCTCAGGCCCGGCGGAGGCATGCTGAGGTCTACATCCGACCATGTGTGGCTTGATGGGTGTGGGCGTTTCGTGCCAGAATTGCGGTTTCAAGCACAGCAGTTCGGCCCTGATGTAGGATCCGCCAGACAATAGGGCTAGGTAGAGGGAGTAGGAGTACGCCAGCAAGAGATGTGGCTTAGCGATGACCGAGTCTCTGATATGGAGCGTGAACTTCCCCAGCCGACCCGACGTGCCAGCAGACCTGATCTGCTCGTCGATAACATGAGCCGGCCAATCCGTCATGGCCCGGATATCTGCCTTGATCCTGTCCACTCGCACCATGTTAGGCCAGTAAGCCTCTTCGAGGATCTGCCTGGTCCTCTCGGTGATCTGGGGGGTCTCATCGTGCTGGCATGGGTCGGTGCTGAAGGGAAAGACGTAAGGCACGGGCGCGATGTCCGAGTGAATGCCCAAGATGCTCTGCCAGAGAGACTCAAAAGCGATGTAGACGGCACCGATGTGGATGAGGCCGGTGATATAGGTCGAGGGATTGTTGGTGTGAGGAGGCACAGCCCTGGGCATGCGATCGAGGATAAGCCTGTTAATCTTGGTATGACTCGAGGCTATGGCCACGTTGATCTGGTGTGCCAGGGACCGTGGGTCCCCATCCGTAGCGGAGGAGAATCTGTCGCCTGCCATATATGATGTATCCCTGTCTCAAATCAAACCGCTCGATGTGAAAGCCGGGAGTGTCTTGCTCGAAGCTGGTGGTGGGCTGAGGAGAGAGCCTCGGGGATGTCATGCAGCCGTGATATTTCGTAAAACGCCGGAGACAGACCAAAAACGTGCGATGAGCCGTTCTGTAGTGAGACAAAGGCGTTGGAGGCCAGTGGCACCCTTCACAAGTCTCAGGTGGCTGGTGACGACGTCGGCTTGGTGATGATGACTGGGCAATCGAGTTGATCCTCGCCGTCGGGAGAGTAAGTACCAAGCAGGGTGGGTATTGTGGGTATTATAGGAATGGATGTTCTCTTGAAGTTCTTGTCTAGGAAATAAGCAAAGGGGGGGGGGGGATGATAAGACGAATTGATTGATGTTGTCGTATAGGGGTCCACGGGTTTAGTCGTCAGTGAGTCGGCGTGTGAAAATAGTTGATGATGATCTAGGCAGGTCTCAACACAGCAGAGTAATTTTGTTCTAATACGCCATGATGCAAAAAGAAAACAAGTATAGGAAGGGAGGAGACGGAGATTTGATCAATGACAGGCGTTGAGAGACAACACCAGAGAAGGTAGAAAAGAGAATAGCTCCGAGACTGAAAGTCTTCGGGTCAAGGTCTAAAGAAAAAGAGGAGGAGCCAAGACGAAAATGAAAAAGAAAAGAAAAAAGAGAGAAGGGTGGATTATGGAGAGGGAAGGAGAGACAGTAGTACAGATGTGAAGGAAGGTAGATGCACAAGAGCAGTCACGAAAGAGGAGAAGTAGCAGTGGAAGAAGGAGGCGGAGGACAACAGAGGAAGTCGCAGGGCATTTCACTCGCGTCATGGTCCCGAAGAGGCAAAACGGAAAGTGGGTGGAAAATAATCATGGATAAAATGGAATATCGGATTCTAAGCGCGCCTCTTCCCGTGCCATGCTCCTTCCTGTGTCTGTATCGGCCTGGCTAGACCGAGGTGGGTCTAGCAGGAAGACGAAAGAGAAGCCAACGCCATTGTGGTAGTTTTTTTTTCTTTTTTTCTTTTCTTTTTCCTTGCCGCTAGCAGCAGCAGCACGACCCAGGCACGAACCAGGCAAAGCATGCCAGGGGCAGCCAGTAAGAACCCTCCTCCCTCCCCTCCCCAGAGTTGGGAGAGAAATAATGAGGCGTGTCAAAGTCTACAAGGAAGAATGGGAGGCAAAACAAGAAAAAAAGACATGGTCCATGTCCTGTTGCTGGTATGACAAACAAACAACAATACAATGTGTCAAGTGGCGATGAAGATCATATGTACTATGTACAGTAATAGTATATAGCTGCCTCTTGCCTCATCTTGTATGGTACTATGGATACTCCCTACTGGGGATGTTCCGAACAGAGGCCCCATCCAGATTACAGGGCCCTCCCCTGGTCTGCTGTGCCACATTGTGGCCCTGTGGTTTGGCTTGGTTTCTCCATTATAGAAGCTAGAAACCACTACATACGCATGCCTCATTTCAGACATGCGCACATGCATGAACAAATGATCACCTGGAGACCCAGTTTTCAAGCATCCTCAGACTATGTACTGTGTAAAATCACTCACCACCTGGCACCTGTTGTGTAAAAGACCAAGCAGCTTATCTCCTGCCTACATCCGAGCTGAGCTCTGAGAGAGAGAGAGAGAGAGAGAGCGGCCTTACTATTTTAGAGTGTCACCATCGTCACTCTAATCTCTTATATGATGGAAATAACCCCTCAACAACTTGTTTTATGTTTTCTGTTATTTGTTTTTATTTTTTTATTTTTCTTCCTTCAATCAGAAAGGAAGTACAACAAAGATGGGCAGACTCAAAGAGAGACTCGGAATTTCACATCCAAACGCAGTACAGAGAACCTTAGGGCCTCGATGTTGCATCTAAAGACCGTGGTGGGCGCGCGATCAAAACATCATCTCCCTCTACCGAAGATGGCAAACTTCATTTTCAAGACCGACAAGACTCGCTCAGTGTAATTATACATACCCTCCCTGTCTATGCCTATGCTCAAAAGTTCGTGCCATGTATATATATATATATATATATATATATATATAGAACAGCATCAATCATGTTGCCCCTTTCTTACCATTATGCATGTATATGCAGTGTAGATGAATATCAATATGTCTGCCTAGATTCCTCTGTCTGTACCTGCTGCCAGATTATCCACTACCTTCCCTTTATAAAATTAAAGAAGAAGAAAAGAAAAAACCTCGCTTCGCTCGTAACGGAAACAAAAAAGTCATGGGCCGTCCTCCCCTTTCTCGTCCCCCTCTGCGCTCTCGTGATTGATGAACAAGAACGACATGAGCACAATCCCCGCGCCTACCCAGTAGATCCAGCTCGAATACTGCGCGTACTGGATCATCTCGCCGATCAGGGACAGGGGGATGGTGAGAGACAGGCCGACGGTGACGACGAGGGGTGTCGTGAGCAGCATAGCGTAGGCCCAGGACATGTCGCTGATAAAGGAGGAGATCGAGTTGAGCTGCCCCAAGCGCCACACACAGTCAGCAAAACAGCAAGAAACGGAGGGGAAGGGGAAGGGGTACGCGCCACTCACCATGATGATTCCCCACACCTTGCCCGTGGGCGGCCACTCGAACGGCTCGATCCCCGTCCAGTGCAGCAGGAAGAAGCCCGGCCACAGCAGGAGCAGGTTCAGCAGGCCGACCAGCCCAAAGAACAGCGGCATGTTGACCCTCTCCTCATCGCCCACCCGCCTCTTCATGACCGTGACGTAGAGCCCGTACACGATGGCGCTGAAGAACGCCATGCCGTCGCCGATGGCGATACTGGCCTGGCTCTTGTGCGGGAAGTTGCCCCTGTCCCCGTCGCTGATCCCGCTCAGGTCCACCGTCGAGATCAGCACCACGCCCGCCAGGCTCGCCAGCACGCCCACCAGCTTCCGTAACGAGAACGTCTCTACCCTCATGACCGCGCAGAACACCAGTGTCCACACGCTGCTCGTCGACGTGAGGATCGTCACACTGCCCACCGACGTGTACTCCAGGCACGCCGACGCAAAGTAATTGGCGCAGAACCATAGCATGCAGAACTCGAGGCTCAGCACCGCCGTCTCCCGCAGCGAGAGCTTCTGCTTCTTCTCCCTGCCGGCCCCGCCGTCTTCTTCTTCTTCTTCTTCCCCGGTGTCGTCGATGTCGAACGTGCTGCTACTAGAGCCGGCCTCACCCCTCTCTTCCACATCGTCCGGTAGCAGGTCAGCGTCGTCGTCGTAATCGTAGTCGTCATTATTATAGTCATTCCCCGCACCACTCCTGCTGAGCAGGCCGTGCTGCTCCTCGTCGGGGACCTTGACGGCGGCGGTGGCGGGACGGCCGAGCAGCGAGCTGCTCCCTCCCCTGGCCCGGCTACTACCACCGCCGTGGCGGTGGGAGGAGGAGAGGCGCTGGTGGTCCCGCAGCAGTGCGCGCAGTTCCTTCCTCACGCCCTCGAGGCCGTGCCGAGCGACGAAGCGCACGAGCATGGGCACCAGGCTGATCGCAAACACGCTCGTATTGATATAGACGACGAAGAAAGGCTTGTCGTAGGTGTGGTCCGAGAAGATGTAGCTGGCGAGGAAGTTGGACGCCGTCCACAGGAGCACCGTCAGCAGCAGGAGGGCGATGCCCAGCGTCCGCCTCGCCACGCCGCCCAGCCCGAGGCGCGCTGTCAGCGCGTGTATGCCCGTCTGCGAGGACGGCGGCGCGCCTGCGCTGCGTAGCGATACTACCGAGGAGGAGAGGTGCGTCTGGGCATTGTAGCTCGAGATGGAGATGGAACGCTGCCGGGGCCCGCGGTCAGCAGGGCCTGGGGCCATCTCTGCGGTGCCCGCTAGGGGCTCGAGGGGCGCCATCGTGGAGGGTTTCGTAGGGGAGGGTAAGAGATGCCTCGTGCTGTTTGCGAAGAGGCCCTCATCGGAGAGATTGTTTATGGGCACACAAGTCGGTCAAGAAGGGCGACGTGTTTCGCATCAGACCCGAGAAGAGTAGGGCAGGGGAGGGTTCATCCCATCGTATCTCGCAAGACAGCGGGTATCGGGTATTTGATCCTGCCTGCAGTGAGCTTTTTTGTGACCTCTACCAAGATGAGTACAAGTAGTAAGGGTGTAAGATCAGTAAATGAGTGAAGAAAAAGGATGAACAAAATACTTGGGCAATGACAGGAAAGGAAAGAGAGAACAGCAAATGTTGTCCGGGGGAGAGGGGGGTGTTGTAATTATGCAACGGATGATGCCAATATGCGCTGCGGATGTCACGGCTCGGACGGTGTCCGCAGCGGTCCCTGGGGAGTTGCTTACTTACAGTACTATGGGTATCAGCGCACCCACTCCTGCTACTTGGCCTTTTTGAGGTTGATTTTCAAACAAAAAGTATCCACTGTCACAGCCAGCTTCAATGTTTCAAAAACATTAATCTCAACCCTGAGTATAAATATATATATATATATATGATAAAGGATCTCTCTTACCAGAAAGACACATGTTATATTATAGTGTTACCTTTCAGCAGATGTAACGCTGACTATCCCTCCTTGGGCCCAGGGAAGAAGGGAGGGGGGGAATGCAAAGGGCTGCTGTCAAAGCCAGAGAGGGACATTTACTGGTCAAGGGAGACAATGGTCCACTCAGCTGTGAGGCTTGATCGTCATTGAAGATGTTATTCAGCCCTTGTACTCCTGAGACTACTTGATAATCAATATAACCCGCATCACCGTCCTGAAATATATGTTTCCTCATTCCGACCACATGCTATACCGGGCCGGATGTATGCCTTCAACAGCCACTCACTCCCACTCTCACACCCAAAGAACCCTAGTCCCCCTCTTCTTCTTCTTCCTCCTCCTCCATAGAAATGCAGTAGCCACTATGATCTCATCGCCACGAGCCCACAGAAGATGACAGTTTGGCCGTATACTATGCGCGATGATGTATAAACGAATAGCCAGGAACGCGAGCCGACTGCTCGCGCTGTTCAGTCTACTTCTTAGCGGCCCTCCTCTGGCCCTCCACAGCACAACAATCGAGCAGTAGAACCGAATCAGCACGAGCAGCCATCCCTATCGTTCTCCAGGTGAATGTTAATGGGGTCCTGGGAGAAATCCCCGCTGAACTCCTCGCTCTCCTCCTGTTGCAGCGCATTCCGTGCAATCACCTCAAAGGCCTGCTCGACGTTGATGGCCTCCTTGGCGGAGGTTTCGAAGTAGGGGATGCCGCCCTTGGACTGACAAAAGGTCATGGCCCTCTTGGTGGAGATGACCCGCTTGCTCTCCTCGACGTCGATCTTGTTGCCCAGCACCACGAAGGGGAACGAGTCGGGGTCCCGCGGCGAGGCCTGGATGAGGAACTCGTCGCGCCACGAGTCGAGAGCGTCGAAGGACTTGGAGTTGTTGACGTCGAAAACGAGCACACAGCAGTCGGCACCGCGGTAGAAGGCCACGCCGAGGGACTGGAAGCGCTCTTGTCCGGCAGTATCCCAGAGCTGTACAGGCACACAAACACATGCTCAGTATCTATCTCCCCTCTTGATATGGCTCGGTTGACAGGTTGGGTCTCGTGTTATGGGAAGAAGGTTGGGGAATTCGCACCTGCATGGTCACTTGTCGGTCATCGACGAGCACCTCCCTCGTAAGGAAATCGGCACCGATCGTTGCCTTGTAGCTTGCGCTGAACTTCTTGTTGACCTATTCGAGATAGCATCGTGTTAGAACCACTGGTTGATAACATGCCGCCGCCATACCGTCGACACACAGGCTCGGCACGCAGGGCAAGTCCAGAAGGAGAGAGGAGGAGAGGGAGGAGAGGGGGGGGTGCGGGGGTGTCGTACATATTGGTTCATCAAGCTGGTCTTGCCAACGCCACTGTCTCCGAGGATGATCACCTATACATACACACACACACACAGCTCGTCAGACCTTTTGGTTTTGATTTTTGTTTCCTTCCTTGTTTTCCTCTCCCTCTTTCGCTACCACCAGAGAGAGAGAGAGAGAGAGAGAGACTATCCATCTCGTGCACTATACCTTGAGGAGCACCTTCTTTCTCGACGACATGTTGGGCGGATTGGATGTGTTGGGGCAACAGACTCGAGGAGGCTCGTCGATGACGTTTGACTCGTGACCAGCGCGCGTTTCGGCAGCTGAACCGTGTGAACTTTTGCGAGTCGATCGCAGAGAGGCGCAGCGAAGAATATGCTTAGCCAAACAAAGTGGAGGACCAGGAGGAGAAGTATGTAGAGGTCGATCGCCTTGTCGTGTGTAAAACGCTATCTCAAAGGTCGTAGGTTGGCTACGCGGTCACAGCGGTTACGGAGACACAAATACAAGACAGTACAACGATGACGGGGGGGGGTCAGTGCAGAGGGCCGAGACACAGGGAAGGAAAAAGGGTGGGGAGATAGATAATAGCTTGCTCAATGCTGTGTGTAGTGTAGCTGGGCTCCACTAGGCCACCACGTATGGTGCTGTAATTAGTACTGTGGTACTATGGTTAGCAGCGGCCTCTGTGGCTGGCACGCTGGGTCTAGCTGATAAGCATACTTAAGTAGGGAGACAGCACCTGCTATAGGGCGCTCCAACCCGCGGTTAGGTACTAGATGGCAGGGCAACTTCCAACACTACAGCGGGCTTGTGCTAAATTTAGGGGGTATTCCTTGGGGGGAATGAGGGACGGGGGCCCCTTGGGTGTCAGTGATGGATGGTCGCCCCTGCTGCTACTGAGCTGACCGCTACAGCGTTGTTAAGCGTAAATGCCAACTCCAATCTCCAAATCGTCGTCATCATCACATCACAACCCTTGGGAAGCACCTGCAGGAAGGGTACAGGAAGGATACTCTTATCCTTCCTCTATAACCCTTCCTACAGCCCTCATCCTCCGCGACCGGCAGCCAGCTACAGCTACGACCTGGCAGAGCTCCCCCCCCACCCCGGGCCCGGCCTCTCTTGCCCATGAAGCCTGGTCGACTGAAGGATTGACCACCACCACAAGCCACCACCGACGAAACGAGCTTCGATGGGTCGATAGCAGAAGCTGAAGAGAAACGACCTACAGACCGATGGCTGACGATCATGTCCTCGCCAAGGTGCACTCCCTGAGCGATGTCGAGCTGGCTTGCCTGCTCTCTCTCATCGGCAGCGAGCACTGCATGATCAGCACGCCGCCTGGCTGCCTTGATGAGCTCGTCGCCGAGCTGCAGCTCGTGTCAGAGCGCACCTTTGGCCTCCGATCAGCCGTGGTTGAGTGCACACCGCAAACCACCCTCGAGGACTTTGCCAGCTCTCTCCTCCTCCATCCACACCCACCCTCGCCGGCCACCACACGGTCCTTTTCTCCGTACCTCGCCCGCTCGGCCCACGATTCCTACTTTCCAACCAGCCACGCCCCCAACCACCATAACCAGATCTCTCCTCTTACACCGGTCTCGCCGACCTCGCCGACCTCTGGTGTCCCGTCACATCCTCAGATCGCCAACGTCGTGCTGGCCAAAAATCTCGACCAGGCCCCCAAGACCGTCCAGATCCAGGCGCTCGAGCTGCTGCGGACCCATCGCATCTTCACGAGGACGTCGGTCCAGACAGCACCCAAGACCTTTATGCTAGTGGCTGTACTGGGTGCTGAGAGCGGCGGCGAGGCTAGGGTTACACCACATCTGAACGACTTCTTCTACGTGGCTCACTGGGTGGATCCGGACGCGGAGAGTTTTGCACACCTGTACGGAGACGACGTGTCTGAGCTGGCCTCGTCGGAGCTGAAGGCGGGAGGCAGAGCCGACAACGACGACGATGCCAGCATAGCGAGCGCGGAAAGTGTCGTCAAGCGTCGCAGCCGCGCCAGTGGGAGCCTCTTCCGCAGCCCGACCTCTGTCAGTACGGTGGCGACTCTGCCCAGGCCGCCCGTCTTCTCCACGGCTGACCTCACCCAGCTGCGGCAGCTCTCCCACCACGTGTCTGTCGACATTGATGTCACCCGATACCAGATGAACATTATCTCCTTCCTGCGGATGCATCGTGCCGTGGCTGGCGGAGTCACACCCCAGGCGACGCGTCATTTCGAGACGCTCATGAAGAGCCTCGCCCCCCTGCACGGCGTAGACTATGTCACACCTGCGCTAGTGTGTCTCGCGGCCAGGAAGGTTTACCTGCACCGCATCAAGATTGTTGCGCCGGAACGTGAGAGGAGTATGCAGTGGGGAAGTGACCTGGATGCTATTGAGAGGCTGCTCGAGGGCTGGGGCCCGGAAGACGTCGTGGAAGATGTGCTGCAGTCAGTAGGTGTGCCAGTGTAACGAACACGAACGTTTCTCTGGTTGAAGTTTGGGAACGAACGAACTCTTGCCAGTCAGGCCTACGCATTGCTATTACTGAGATACCCATTGCCATCTTTAATTTTTTTTATAATTATAAAAGAAGAAGAAAAACCACTTTACACATCTGTAGACCTTGTTCCTCTTTCTTGCCACGACAGCAGGAACATGCATGTGTATACATTAGTTGCCCCCCAAAACCCATGACACATATGAATCACCTCATCATCCATCACTTTCAAATTGTGGCGGGACGGGGTCGGTGACACTGTGATCCGCCCTTACGCTCGAGCCTGACATACAGAGTAGATGCTTTCAGCAACGTGTCCACGAAGCCAGCCGTAAGAAAACGAAAGGCAGCAATCGCCAACCCAAATCCTCAGGAGCGCCCGAGCGTCGTACGGAATAAAAACATATGAAAAGGCTTATTCAGCATATTCCCACTTTTCTGACAACACAGCCTCGCCAACCCTCGCAAGACCAACAACGTGTCTCGTCTGCTTATTTTCCCCCCTGAAGTCAGGCCATCTCCCATTCTTTCTGCTTTCGTTTGAGAGAAGAAGTCAGGAGTATATCTACCACTACCACTCACTATCATTACCGTCCTACTTGCTCTGTAGCCTGTTTGTTCTACACACATCTGTTTTCAAGTCTCACGCCTAGAATCTCACTGCCAACCTGTCATCAAAGGAGGTTTCTTCTGTCGAACTCGCTACCTCTACGCACAAACATAATCACACACCCTGCTACGACAACACCAAACAAAACAAAATAAAACAATCCCAAGATGCCTTTTGGTTTCATCCCCGACACCATCTTTCTCGCCGTCCTCACATCCACCATCCTTGCAGGCCTCCGCCGCTCCACAGGCCTGACCTTCCAGACCCAGCAGCTCATCGCCAACCCCACCGGCGCCAAGGCCTTCTCGTTCTACCTCGGGTCGGGCGAGTGGCTGTTTGACAGGCTGGCAGGCTGGGCCAAGGGGAGCAAGTACTTCAAGTATGACCCGGGCGTCACCGTCAGCGAGGTGAAGAACCAGGTCAGCGGGTTCGCAGAGGGCATGAAGGTCGCGGCGGCGCTGGTGGGGGAATTTGGAGGCGCAGGCGCCCCATCAGCAGCCAAGGAGGAGTAGTGGCAGCAGCAACAGCAGCAACGGGAGGAAGGAAGCAAAGAAGGCGACTGAAGAAGGGAAGAAAGGAATAGGGGAGGCACCTGATGGAGATCATGGGGTGGGAATGCTATGTGAGGAGGGGAGAGCGGGAGGGAGTGAGGCTGGGTAGGACTAGGAGTGGATATGAGCGTTAGCATAGGATGGATGGCCCAGCAAGGACTCTCTCTTACTGTCCAGGACAGACTTTTCCCCTCAAAGTAGACTCAAGACTGCATAAGTTAAGCAGCAACCTTTACCTAAACATGGCTGTAGGCTGCTAAAGAGCCGATCAGCAAGAATCAGGCAGGGTCTTCTGGAGTTATATTTACGGATATTCATCGCACCAGACACCATATGCAACTCTTTCATCATTAGCAAAGTAGGAAAAGTGACAGACACACTTAGTATTAATTGGCTACCACATCTCTAAATAGGTAGTCTCTCCACTGATCCATGAAGCACGAGCTTGATACAGGGCTTTTGCTGTTGTGATAAGTGTGGAGGCTGATATTGTCTCTTATGCTACCTATACAGAACTATAGACTAAACTCTCTTCGACCTCCACTGGAGGTTCCAACTCTGCACCTAAGGTTTGCCTTGTTGAGGACAGCCAGTTGCCAAACACATCTGATTGCGGGGTGTAATGACACGATCTACCCCAGGTCCCAGGGTCTTCAATTTCTTGCCCTTTTTCTTTGAACAAAAAAATCCTTTATGCTTGGTATCACAGGGCTAAGAAACAAGGTGTAATACTCATTTTATAAGATATGGTGTTTACCAAGAGGAAGAAGAGAAAGAAACACACTTTAACTACACACAGTATGCCAGTGGCTATGAATCCAGATACTCATAAGGCAAGCACATAGGTTTATTGGCTGGCCAGTGGTCTTCATGTATTTCATTACTTTATAAGTAACTAATTATAGTTCTGGTTGGACAACTATGGGCAGTATCATTTGAAGACTTTTTTGTCAGGTACTATCAGCATCCTAAAATCATCCTATCATATAATGCAGACTAAATAATAATATCTATGAGTCAATATGTTATGCACCCTCTTTGGGATATTCATTGTGATTGAATTTCCATTATCCAGTATGTGTCTTATATCTGATTCACTAAATCTCACAGCATAAAAGACTTCACATCACAATGGAATTCCTTTATTATTGTTTCTGCTCAGGATTTCTACACATCACAGCCTAGGCAGCTCCTAATTCACCAAGTGGTTATTGTGAAGAGATATCTTTCCTAGCTCTAGAAAGGACTACATTATTACCGGGCTATTGTTCTGTACAGGACACTTGCTGTCTATTTGTCACTGTGATATTCTCTGTACAAGGTGGGATGAAGTAACAACTATATATAAACCCACTGCAACTAGAAATAGACCAATCTCTCTTCCTTCTTGTCTCCTGCCAAAGAAACCTAGGAGCAGGAAACAACCAGCCAAGGATCACCACTCCTCAGCCTATACTAAAGCAATACCGCCTCGCTTCACTGCCTCCCATTATGGCAATTCCCAACAATCCTTGCCAGCTCTGCCCTGGCTGTAACAACCAGATCAGCTGCCAGCACCCTGGTGAACCAACTGAAGGCATCCAATTCCTCACAGTCCGCCAGATGAGGGATAACCGCATCTCATGCAACAATCCCATTTGCCCTGTCTATATCGAGTGGCAGGCTCTGCCAGAGGAGCGACGTGAGGCCAACGCACAACACCCGCCCAGGAGTCAAGCTCCTGCCCAAGAGCAACAAGCGAACCATGATGGTGGCGTCAGAATGCTCATTGAGCTGCAGCTGGCTTCTGCACAGGCTATGAACTCTCGAGTCGGCGTCCCTCTAGCCCGAACGCCTCAAACAGGGATACCTAGAACCGCAGGCTCTTCCAGTCGAGCCAGTCACCGCAACGCCTTCACAGACGATGAGAACCGCCAGATTCTCCTGTGGCGTTCTCAGGGCTACACTTGGGTCCAGATGGAGACAGTAAGTGTGCTGCACTGCCCCAGATTATTCAATAGGCTGCCATCCGTGCAGTAAGCTAAACTGTTCCTTTTCTACAGATGATGGGCAATCGCCACACGCGCCGCTCCATCGAGTCGAAGTGGCGGGACCTCAACAACCTACGTGACCGTTCCAGGTGATCTGTTCACACTGTCGTCACCCTTCTCAATTGGCCATGGAATTAGAAACAAGATAGGAGATGATTAGCAGCGTGACTTCTTTTCATCAGATAATATGCAGGGGCCAGCGCTGTTCCGGCTAGATCTCGCCAGCTACCACAAAGTTTGTTCAGCCCTTTTCTTCGCTCTCGTATCCTCGGACTCTACTAACGTACAATGTGCGAGGCCCAGTGAGTCACCAGCCTTGCTAGCATGCCAGATATCCACCACCTAAATAGCTCCAGATAGCCAGGGCTTTTGGCCATTCTTCCTTTTTTCCCCCTTGCCTCAGCGCAATCCTAAATCCATTTCCTTTCCACAGATTGTAGTCTCTCGCTGGATTGTCCTTCAATTCAAGATAATTGACATCGTAAATTAGGCCTGGGCAATGAGGAACCACGATATTCGGCCTCGGATAGCGCTCAGCGCAAGTCGATATCACCAAGCAACCGAAAAGGTGGCCTGCAAGGCTTCCTTACCCCTTTTCATTTTCAATAGATCCTCCCTCTAGAGAAGAGGCTATCGAAGAATAGTGTGTCTACGAGGACATCCTAGGCAACGAAAACCTTCGGCGCACCCAGCACCGGAAACATCGACAAGGCCTTCGCTGCACGAGAGCCTATTCAAGGTGGAGGATCTGAAGCCAACGAGCATCCAGCGCTCCGTCCCAGTCCTCACAAGTCAGGCTAACCTGGAGGACTGGACTGTAATAGTCGAATCGATGCTCCTTTCTGCGAATGTCTCGATTATATCCTGCCGTCAAGTCCTGAGTCAGAAAAGGAAACGAAGCTCAGGGAGTTCTGCTCATTATGGATTTGCCAGCGAGCTCAAAGTGGTCACGGTGCTCCGGAGTACTCTTCACAAGGTCAGAAGCACCCTTCAGGCACTACCCTGACTTGCCCGTGCCACAAGCATGATTTTGTCTGCTATCATGGAGAGTAAGGTCGAGTTGGCAAAGGGAAGCATAGAGATGGGCGTGCGCTACCTTTCACTGGTAGTCAAATCTGAATTATTGGCGATACCACCATAGATGAGAGAAAGTCTGCTTTGATTGGCTCAAGTCTCTGTTGAGGAGATATGCCTCGCAGACAATGGCAAAGCGGCCAAACCCCCTTGTATTTGCGCCTCGCGAGGAGTCAGGGCATCCATATGGTCCCTTTCTTTGCGGCGCGGACTTCCTTGATCCCGCCCCCCTCTGTCCATCCATCCATTATTATGATGCCTTCCGTCTTAGTACCCACAAATTTACCACCTCATCACGATGTCATCCACCAGTATGTAATGCGCGAAACTAAGTTCCTGCTCTCCCACCCCGAACGCCCGGATAAAAATGCCACAAGCTTTCATAATACGTGTGGGGAGAAACCCTAGACCATCTAGGGCTCTTGTCCATCCGCTGAGATACGTCATCTAATGAAACATGCGTAAGAAGAAACCCCTTGTTCATATGTCAAAAATTCTGATAAACCCCCCTCCCCCCTTAATGGATCTCAGTGACCTTGCACTGCCATCCAGAAGTTTGTGACAATAGAGGCAGGCTGAATTAAATTGTTAGTCTCGCGGCATATAAGAGGTGCGTCGAACAGGTAAGAGACGACTCACCTGGCACCCAAGCACCAACCCAGCTCATTGTCCTTGATCTTCTTGGCGATCTTGACCTCCCGGTCTATGGGCATGTCGTATCCTGTGTGGGCAAGCGCAATCATAAAGCTAAGGTCCAAGCAGTGCTCGGGCCTGTCACGCAACTCCTCGAGCGCACCACCTACGCTCGTGAACAGATCCCAGTCCTTCTCGCCACCGCAGACCTTGTTCGCAAGCTCCTGCATCTCCCTAAGCGTGAAGGAGTCAGGCATTCCCAATGGCTGGGTGCGGTCGTAAAAGTACGAGAGGAAGTAAATGTCTTCAGTTGCGAACGTCTTGGCGATGGCAGGCTGGTGTACGCCGTTGAACGAGCATGGGGCAAGCTTGCACTCGGCATCCTTCTTCAGGATCTTTTCGGCGAGGCTACGGCACTGTGCTGGAGCGCCACCGGTAGACGGGCCGGTGAAATTGAACTCACGCGAGGCGCCCAGGGGGTGGTCGTCACCAAGCTTAACGGACACGATCTTGGACATGCTGGAGGCGAAGCACGGGTTGACAATGGGTTTCGAGAGCCACGACCGCTCGGTCTGGTAGGCCTCGTACACCTCGTTGACTAGCTGCGCAAAGATGGCATCGCGTGCGCTCATCAGGCCATAGCCCAGGTGAGAGTGCTGGTAGAGGGTGAAGTGACGGCCACCAAAGTCCAGGTCGTACTTGTGGTCGCCTTCGGCCATCTTGGAGGGCAGACCTCCGTCGGTCAGGCCCTTGAAGTTGGGCTGAAAGACGATCTGCGTCGAGCCGCCGCCCAGGTCGAAAACGGCTGCGGTGTTGCTCTCGTCGGGCCCGCCAATGTTGCCCAGCAGATAGTTGGTTGTGATCCAAGCGTACACACCCTCGTCGGAGCCGTCCATGATAGCGACACCATCATTCTCTGCTGAGACGACGGGGAAGGGGTATTTTTCCTCGAGATGGGCCCGTACGGCGTCGAGGATCTTCTGGGACTTCTCAGGGCCGAGCAGTCGCAGGCCGGCAGTGGCCTTGACGGCGACTGGAGAGCAACGCTTGAGCTTGTCGGGGACGGTCTCCAGAGCGGCCTCCATCAGGATGTCCAAGCTCTCTGCGGCAGCCTGGGGGTCATCCGGGTACGCGCTCAGCCCGCTGCTCTTGCCATCGATCTTCTTGGTCATCTTGAAGACCTCGTTCTCCAGCTCGGGAGTGGGACCGCAATTATTGAACTTGTAGACGTGGATCCGCGAGCCGGTGCTCCCTGCGTCGATCATGTTGACATACTGGACGATGGGCTTGTCCTTGGAATAGGACTGTGTACACCTATCGGTGCCGTACGATGCGTCGGTAGGGACCTGGCCGCCGCCGGTGGATGGACCTGTCGGAGGTGCGAAAGAGATATGCGTCAGCCATCAAGGAAAGTGATCTGGCTATCTGTGTGGCCCCAAGGCGAAACTTACCTCCGCGGTAGACATCGACACCGGTGGGGGCGAGGTAGTAGATGGCGAAGACAAAGATGAAGAGGATTGCCCCGGTCTTGAACCAGCGCGTCTTCTGCGCCTGGGACATCATGTCGTTCTTGAGTTTCTCCAGGATGCCTGTCTGTCGGCGTTCGTGGCCGTACCTGTCGGGCTTCTCGTGGGGATCGTGGGCAACTTGCTTGATCGGCAAGGAGACGGAGGTTCGTCGCATATGGAACGGGCGAACCCCTCCTCAAGGGAAGTAGAGGAAGAAAGAGAAGGACCGGGCGCGTGCCTCGTCCCGTGTCGTTCAGATGGGGTGGCGGATTCGAGCACAAGCCACGAAGCCCATTAAACGCGATAAGCAAATAGAGAACAACCGAAGCGAGAGACAAGAAAAGTTTCACGAGAAGCTTAAACAGTGTCCCATGCACACGACGGGCGGGCGCGAGGAAGGGGTGTTATATTGAGTTTGGCACGTGGGAAGGAAAGAAGATAGGAAAAAGAAGGGGGAAAGAGAAAGAAGAAGAAAAAAGGGGGTGGAAAGAAGGTGTCGACGTCAGGATTGTGTGTCTGGATTGAATCGTTTGAATTGAATTGCATGGCATGGCAATGCAGAATTTCCAATTTGGCGTGGCGTGGCCAAATCAACCTCCTAACCAACCGTCTCAGCCCTCCTTGTCTTGCCCAAAATCGCCCATGGATGGACCCTGATCTGCCTGCCTGCCCTCTAACATAGTAGGTACATCGGAAGTACTATCTGCTAGGTAATTGCCATCAGTGTTCAATAGGGGGTGGGTCAGAGCTAAACCTAATCTTGATCATAGGTGTGGCGCGTCACCAATGACGGTGCCTAACGGCTGACCTCAGCCACATCCCCTTCCCGTCAACCCTGACCCTGGCACCTTTGAGAGAGCCATTGGGATTTGTTCGACCAGGTTCGATGGATGATGATTGATGATAATGCATCAGTCCTTCCTCTTGGCAAGCCGTCAACGTCGTTGCGCGTCTCACCTGTTGCCTTCTAGCTGCCGCACCGCGACTGCCACCACAACAAATATTAACACCCGCCCAGAGCATTGCAACTTCCTTTACTTGTCCCCCCCCTTTTCCTTCCTCTTTCCCCAAAACTATCATTTGAGACAATTGAGATCGTTAATAGTGGCGCATTGACGGAGACAAGTGCACTTGCTCTCACTTTTTGTCTCTGTACTTATTCCGCCCACCTCATTCTCATCAGACCGCATTCCTCCTCCTCCTCCTCCTCCAAATCTCAAATCTCAACCATGGATGTTCATTTACTCGTCTACGACCTCTCCAGAGGCCTAGCGAGGCAGATGTCCATGCAGTTCTTGGGATTTCAACTTGATGCCATTTATCACACGTCCATCGAGCTTGATGGACTTGAGTGGGTCTACGACGGCAATGTCGTGGCTATCACGCCTGGGTCTTCTCATCTCGGCCAGCCCATGCAACGACTTTCCCTGGGTAAGACCGAGTTGCCGATGGACGTGATTCAGCAGTATCTGGAGTCGCTCAGAGAGATATACACGGTCCAGGCCTACAACCTCTGGAAGCACAATTGCAATAATTTCTCAAACGACTTTGCCACTTTTCTGCTGGGGAAAGGCATCCCAGATCACATTCTCCACATGCCCGATGCGGTGCTCGACTCGCCTTTTGGGAGGATGTTGATGCCGACCCTGAATCAGCAGATCGAGGCAGGCAGGCAGCAAGGCGGGATCCTGGGCATTCAAGGGAACACAGATGGACATGTCACGACCGCGTCCTCTGGAGCGCAGCATCAGTACCAGAAGGCCGAGGTCCGACATGTCAGCAGCTTGGGTGAGCTTGACTCTCTCCTCGCTAGCGCCGAAAAGTCCTGTGCTGTTGTCTTCTTCACGTCCGCAACATGCGGCCCGTGCAGGATGCTCTATCCCTTGTATGATGAGCTCGCTGCTGAGTTCGGAGACAAGGGCATCCTGATCAAGGTCGACATCTCCCAGGCCTTCGACGTCGGTAGTCGGTATTCCATCCGCGCCACGCCCACCTTCATCTCTTTTCTGCGAGGAAAGGAGGACAACAGGTGGTCTGGGGCGGATCCAGGAGCGCTGCGAGGCAATGTACGGCTGCTCGTGCAGATGGCGCATCCAGCCCACCCACACACATCTCTCAGACTACCAACGCTGCACAATCCACATGCGAAACCTGTGCTCTTCACCAAGGTACCACCTATACCAAAGCTTCTAGCTAAAATGGGACCCGCGGCAGAACACCCAGCTGTCGTATCCATCTCGCAGTTTATCGAGGCTCGCAACAAAGATGGCGCTGCAGATGCCACACTGCCCGATATGACTGCTCTCACGACCTTCCTCCGAGACTCGGCTAAGACGATACCCCTAAATCTTATGTTCACTGTCGTTGATCTTCTCCGTTGCGGTCTTATTGATGTCCGCTTGAGCGGATTTCTGGCCGAGGAGAAAGACCACGAGACCATCACGTCTCTGTTATCCTATGTCAACGGTCTCTCGACAGACTGTCCATACGCTCTGCGTCTCGTCACCCTGCAGATGACGTGCAACTTGTTTAGCAGCCCCCTCTATCCACCGCAGATCCTCGCTCAAGCAAGCTTACGAGGTGCCGTCACAAGCCTTGTGTCCTCCAGCTTTCTCGATGAAAGCCACAGTAGCGTTCGTGTGGCCGCTGCATCTCTCCTCTTCAATGTGGCTTTGGCGAACAGTCATAACCGCAGAGCAGGTGATGGTGATGCTTTACCAGAAGATAATCAGATCGAGCTCGCGGCATCTTTACTCGAGACCATCTCGCAGGAATGCCAGTCGCCGGAAGCCCTGAGAGGAATGGTGCTCGCGCTTGGGTATCTAGCCTATCTGGCGCCTCTAGATGGAGAGCTAGTGGACTTACTGAGGACAATGGATGCGGGTCACACGGTGTTAAGTAAGAAAGATAAGTTTGAAGATGTGGCCCTTGTTAATGAGATTGGCATCGAACTGCTTAGCAATGGTGTAAAAAGACTATAAAACCCTCTACCTCTTAAGTGCTCTTTACGATATACTATTAAAGAATCGCATATTTAATTAAACGAATTTATAAATTACTATTACTAGTATATATTTTATAAATATTTTTTTTAGTAATTATATATATAATAAGCACTATAATAATTCGAGTATAATAAGCACTGCAGAAATCCGTAAATTCTGAAATATATAAAGGGTTTATGCTAATAAAAGCAATATTAAATATAAGCGTCAAATAAGAAAATATAACTAAATAACTTATATAAGTATTTACTGCTTTTAAAGCTATTAAAATATAATCTAATATTTAAATTAATAATTTAAAAACTATATATAATATTTTATCTACTATTATAAGCTAATAATAGCTAGCTAAAAGTTAAAATTGCTAAAAAATAAAGCTAGTATTTCGCATAATATAAAAAAGCTTATTATATGTCTATTTATTTGCTATAGCTTAAATAGCAAATTAAATTTAAATATTAATTAAGCATTTTATTATAGAAAAATTAAACTCTTATTATAATAAGCACTGCAGTTATCCGAAGATTCCTTAAGTACTAATTAGGTTTATGCTAACAAGAGCGATATCAAAGTGTAAATCCTTAAATATAGAAATATATAAGTTCTAATAAAAATACAAATATTCACTGCCTTTAAAGCTATTTAATTATATAACAAATAAATACTTAAATTAATAACTAAAAAGCTATATATAATAATTTATCTAATAATAATAAATATATAATTATATATTTAGCTTTTTAGTATAAATTATAAGAGTTAGTAATTAGCTATTGCAGTTTACTGCTTAAACTATAAGAACTAATTATTAATTGCTCTAATTCTCTTCTGATTAATTATAGCTTATAACTCTAACCCTAGATTATATAATCTTTGCTAATTATCTGATATTAAGTTATAATATCTGGTTTTTGTTTGCTTATAATCTGTTTTATAATCTATATATTAGATAAATTATAATATTATCTCTTTTCTATCAGTTATTATCCTTAATAATCTTCTATAAATATCCTGGCAAGCCCTTTATATATCTAATCTTGTCTTTCTAATCCAGAAAATAAACAGAATTAATAAAGTTTGTCACAAAAAGATAGAATAGTCTACCTCTCTCTGGCTTATTGCTCTTTCTTGTTGTGTCAAGATGCCGATATGTTCTTTCTGCGAGGGTCGCAAAGCTCGCTGTCTTGCTTCCGAGGAGGATTCGTCACGCTGCACGGAGTGCATTAAGCACAAACGTGGGAATTGTGATATGCACAGCCTGTCGCTGTCGCAAGTGGAAAAGATCATAGCTCAGCATTCTGCTGCTGAGGCTGCTCTCGATAATGCAGAGGAGGAGCTAGAGCGCGCCATAGCCAAGGTGCGCCGGCTGCGGAAACAGCGTAAGCTGTGGGCTGAGAAAATGGCACGCGCAGTGCATCGCGGCCTGGATATAATTGAAGAGCTTGATCGTGTGGAGGCGGAGGAGTTAGCGAGGGAGCAGCAGGCCTGTGTTCCTGTTGATCCCCTTCCTGAGAGGTTTTCTGCTTTGGTTTCAGGAGAGCTCTCTTGGTCTCCTGGTAATATATTGGATTATTCCTTTTTAGGTGATACAGATAATATCAGGGGCAGTAGAGGTCTTTCTGGTACTTGAGGGGGTTATTCTGAGTTAGGAAGTTTTCTGTATTATATAGAACTCTGCGATTATTTGTTATATATTATTAAGGTTCTCTAGTAGTTTCTATATATTTTCGCTTGCTAGATAGCTTTTCTATTTGATAAGATATTCTCTAGTATTTCTTATCCCTTTTTGCTTAAATATTTATTCTATTTTATATTTTAGTTTATTTTTTTAATTTTAATAATATTATTTATAAATATTTCTTATATTGCTAGCTTAAATAATAAAATATAAAAAATAAGGTATATTTTTATTTTATAAAATAATATAAGTTTATAATTAATTAAGGAAATTTATTATAAGATTTTAAATAATCTTAATTTCTTATAATTAAGTTTGCTGCTAAGCTTAGTTATTCTGATATTTTTGCGAAATAAATAAATCTTATTTCTTTTTTATAAAATTAGTCTTTTAATTCTCTTGAAATTCGCAAAATATATTATTTGCTCTTTAATAAATTATAGATTTAAATAGAATTCTTTTTAGATTTTCTTAATTTTTTTAATTCTTTTATCTGCTATTTCTATATTTATCTCTAATAATACTTTATAATAAGCTATTAAATTATAACTATAAAATATATAAAATAATAATTTCTTTATTATATTTATATTTATATAATTATAAGCAAATTATATAAAAAATAATAGATTAATTTAATTATTTTATTTTTAATTAATATAATATTAAAAGTATTATTTAATAATTTAATTTATTTTTTTTATTTATTTATTTATTTATAAATAAAATATTATAAATATT